>OY282512.1:99751708-100156708 GCA_958296145.1 Hydrotaea cyrtoneurina
ACATATTCCGCATCCTTTGAAGTTGTAACAAGATTATCTGTTGACCTACAGCCTCGAGTACACCTTTACGAAGCAGACTCCGTTCTTTCCTATTCATCATCATCGCCATTCATATAACATTTGTGTACCCTTCAGCCAAATGGTGGAGTGTCTTTAACTTTTCTGTCCGTTTGTGACATCGGGAAAACTTTATTATTATTAACTGAACTGAACCATTGACTCCGAATACTGATCAAACAAACCAAGCCGAAACATGGACTCTCAAATGGAAGGACGTTTGCCCGCAATGCAAAATATTCATTTCTATTTCAAAAATGTCTCCATGAATCCTCAGTGAAGTGTAATTCTTTGTAGCCTTGCTCATGATCTCTTTTCTTTTACAGCGCGCTGATTTGGGTATCACGGATTTAACAATGACATCCGATCGTGAGAGTGCTGTGGACTTTACAATTCCCTTTATGAATTTGGGTAAGTCAGTGTGTGTGTGTGTGTGTGTAAATATCTTCCATTTTTTTCTCTTGTCTTACTGGTGTGGCAAGTGCAGCAACCAATTGCCAGCACAAAGGAAACACAGAAATAAAGACTCACAACAAGTTGACAAGTGTGAAAATGGAAATGCAAGCAATGGGAAAAAAGCTCATTAATGTATTCAGAGTGTTGTTTTTGTTGTTGTTGTTATTACTGTCAACGTGATGGAAATCATCAGCATAAAGACGGCATATGTGTATCGGATTTGGAAAATTAGGGCTATGGAGCCCCGTTTGGAGGCCCTGTAAAGTGAATGGAATCGATTTCACTTTTAATTGAAAACCGATTAAGATTTTAGATCAGAACCGATTTAGGTTGAACACTTTTATGAGGTTTGAACATCGATTTTGTTATTATTTTATACTATTTGGTTACTCACAAGATAATCGTTTAAGTTTAAGTTTAAATGACGGGAAATTTTCATGAGAATGCAAATATTTGACCTGAGACCTTGCGGACGTACGTATTGCCCCGGTATTCGATAACGGAACAGACGGGGAAGGCTCCGAGACTTAAAGTACACGCCGACGGTGTATGGAACGACAACTAATATGAACCGGAGTTTTTTGTGCGATAGTCACACACAACTACCATTTCAGACCCATCAAAAGTAGGGATATGCGCCTAATTGAATTTGTACATATTTTTTTAAATTACATCTTCAATTGGAAAATTTTCATTGTCTCTGTCCAAAACTGCATTTGTTGATATTAAAGGCCCTCGAGTAGTAGGCCAAGTTAACCTTTGATCAGGTCTTTGTCACATTCGCACATACTCCCAATGCAAAGCAAATCTATGTGACAACTGCTGTAATTAAAGACGAAAGGTGTACACTGCTAAAAAAAAAAAAAATACGATTTATATAAAATACGCCTGTCTGAAGACACATCGAGAATGGGTTTTGTATATCCGGCTGGAGTTATCTCATATTTTAGTATGTAAAAGTAAAAAAAAAAAGAACGTTAAACCCCAATCCCGATTGTTGCTTACAACTTATTATTTCAGGTCTTTAAGTTAGACGAAGTTTCTCTAGACTTGGACAATGGTAGCAGAGGTACTAATAGCTCCTCTTTCACTTGGGGCATTCGTATAATTAAATTGTCACAATAGCCAATGCATTGGAGTGTTTCAAACACTCTGAATACGATTTGTCCAACTTTTGTATCTTAAATAGAAATACTTGCAGGAAATGTATTTTTTAGAACCTTCCAACGTTTTCTACCAGTGTAAAGTCATTAATAACTGGAATTGTTAGAGAATGAATGTATGTATGAATGTAAGGATGCGATGGTTTATCCATCTCTCTGTTACTAATATGAATAGCCTGTGTACAGTATATTTCCTCTAATGATGTTGGCAGCAGCAGCAGCAGCAGTAACAGCTCTACTACCACAATGGCATACAACAGCAATGTGTTTCAGTTAACAGCAACATTGACACTAAGCCATGCATTAATTCTGCATGTCCTTGAATGCATTTTGAATGTAGTATTATGTCACTATGTCTATTTCTATTTCTATCACTTGTCTTTCATTTTCCATTCAGGCATCGCCATCTTATTTCGCAAGCCTATGAAGGAACCACCGAAGCTCTTCTCCTTCATGTCACCATTTTCGGGTGACGTCTGGCTATGGCTGGGCATCGCCTATATGACGGTGTCGCTGAGCATGTTTGTACTCGGTCGTATATCGCCACCGGAATGGGATAATCCGTATCCATGCATAGAGGAGCCTACCGAACTGGAGAACCAATTTACTTTTATTAATTGTTTTTGGTATGCCATGGGTACTCTGCTGCAACAAGGCTCCGAGCTAGCACCCAAGTAAGTACTGTGGTACATGTGGGCGGGTAGACAGAGAGCACAGAGAGCACAGTGTAACAGTTCAGGACAAAATACGAATAACAACCAAAAATTGAAACTGAAACTGATGTTCTTCCCAAGAAATGTATAGCTAAATTTGTTCTCTCAAAACTTTTGTATGCACATGTTATTTTGAAAGTGACAGTTTTTCCCCCGCTCGCGAAGTGATCGTAGAGTCAGCAGCAGAGATCGCACAATTTCCCTTGAGGCATCATATGTGGTCCCGGTTATAATACCCATTGATCCACGAGCTATGGAATATGTTGATATATGTACAAGAAGAGAAAAAGGAAATTTCAAAAACCATCATATTAACATCCGAAAAGAAGCGAGACCGAAATGCATGCAAAACTGTCAAAACCGATGGGATTACTCGTCATTACTCTCACCGAATGAACTCAGACACGGCAAATGTTCGGACTGGCGATACGGGGAGGTAAATTACATTATCACCCCATTTCCAATGCGGAACGGTGGATATAGAAGCTGCCTGTATCGTGTCAGTTACGATGGCTCACCGAGATGCCCACAGTGCACTGAAATCGAAGAAAACGCAGAAGACTTGCGCAAGGTTCACAGAGGAATGAAGTCATGCAGATTTTGTGTGCAATTTATGTCATGCTTATTTCGGAGAAAAACTGGAATGATCTGAACAGTTTCATTATGGCGATAAACGCAGCATTTTAGTTTATTAAATTGTTTTCTACTGTCTATGGATGTCTTCAAGTTCCACTTGCTTATGGACACTTTTTAGATAACAACTATTTTTGGAATGTCCGCTTATTCGTTGTAAATCTTGCATTTAGCACACACTCAAACATCGAATCATAAGAAATCACATCAAAGTTGTTCTCTTATTCAACTTAGAAAATCGCTGTTTGTGAAAATGTAAATAAATTTAAGAGGTTACACTTGAGCGATCTGTTAGCGGTGGCCTGCAAAATGCTGGCAGTTAATTAATTAATTGGATGGCAAAACATTGATGTGGCCTCTCAGACAAAA
This sequence comes from Hydrotaea cyrtoneurina, assembly GCA_958296145.1. Lineage (NCBI taxonomy): Eukaryota > Metazoa > Arthropoda > Insecta > Diptera > Muscidae > Hydrotaea > Hydrotaea cyrtoneurina. Next base: position 99,755,100 of record OY282512.1, read on the forward strand.
CTACTGTAATTTCCATTTCAGACCATGTAGTTCAGTCCGCCTATCCATCAGTCACAGATGGAAATTGCCTTCTGATTTCCCTTCTTTAATATCTCTGCCTACTCTTTCTAACTAGTTACACTGTGCTGGATTTTGCGTCATAACACAAGGCCATCGTCAACATTGTCTGTGATTATGATGTGGCCGCACAGTACTAACGATGTGCGTGCGTTCGTATTTTTCAGGGGATTTTCAACACGTGCCGTCGCTTCATTTTGGTCGTTCTTTACCTTAATTCTGGTCTCATCATACACGGCCAATTTGGCCGCCTTTCTAACGGTCGAATCACTGAGCACACCCATTGAGACGGTTGAGGATCTGGCCGCCAACAAGGGTGGTGTAAATTACGGTGCCAAACATGGCGGCAGTACATCGACATTTTTCAAGGTAACTATGAAAAGCACCAGCGCTTGCAAGTACCACGACTACCATTTAGCCATAACCACAATAAGCGGGTTTTGTGTTCATTGCCGATGTCGATTTAATCTCTTTTACAACTTTATTTGTCGTTTCCACTATCGTAGGACGCCAAATTCCCCACCTACCAGAAAATGTACGAATTTATGTCCAACCATCCGGAGTATATGACATCCACCAATGCCGAAGGCGTTGACCGTGTGGAAAATGAGAATTATGCCTTCTTAATGGAATCCACAACCATTGAATACATTACCGAGCGACGGTGCAGTGTGACTCAGGTCGGTTCATTACTGGATGAAAAAGGATATGGCATTGCGATGCGTAAAAGTGAGTATATTTCAACAATTCCCAATCTTATATGCGGTCGCCATGGGAATGCTACCGGATATGTGTGTGTGGTGTGTGTGTGTGTTGTGGTATATTGCATTGGTGTGCATCGCACATTGCCTACGTTTACGGAAGCGATGAAATTAATACGAACGTCACTACTACACGGTGTGATATGTTCATTTTAATTGCCGCATATAAGCCTTCATTAAATTTATGGTAGCTACATGGCTTAGGCGACACTATGTGAGTGTATGTGTGTGTGTGTGTGTGAGAGAGATGATGATATCGGTGCAGAGACACATGTGTTGCTCTGCATAGTTGGCATACATGAACTATTCAAAGTAGAGGACCCTGCGAGGCCCAATTGGCCCCATACAAATTGGCATTTAATCTTTTTGAAAATTGCATTCGGAGAGAAACCATCTCTGTAAAATATTCTCTCGATATAGTCGAATTAATGGTCTTCTCCCATTGTCGTCCACCAAAGAAAGCCAATTTGAATGGTGAATCTGTCGGTCAATATGGCCATGGTGAGTGCAACATCAGTCATATTCGAAACGACCGCACCTGGCGAAGTAAAACGAGATCTTCCGCTATGTCACCGCACAAATCCCCATTCGCATTCACATTTTCCGCATTTAGTCCCCAAGGAACAATGGAAACCTATTACTTAAAAGGAATATATATATACAATGATATGTAGCTAATGTGAAGCTGCTTTGAACTGAAAGTGTTTTTTTTTGTTTGCCCTCAAATAAATTGTTTTATTCAAAAAGTTAAACAGCCTCATTGATCCCGTTGTCCAGAGCCCGAGTTTTGCGCAAAATGTAAAAAAGAAATGTTGTTGGAAAGTCTTTAGGTTCCTGGGAAATCGATATTTCATTTGAGGACCAATCTTAATATATATTTACCCTCGACACTGATTCACTGATACACTGATTCCCTGATTCACTGACTCTGTCACGCAGTACGTAGGAATTTAAATAGGCATTCTATAATAATTCTATAAATAATAATAATAAAAAAAATAATATTTTTTTTTGTACAGAAATTGTGTTTTCCCGAAATTTTTTTTTCCAAATTTTTTTTTTCAAGAAATTTTTTTTTTTAAGAAATTTTTTTTTTAAAAAAAAATTTTTTTCCACAAAATTTTTTTTTTCAAGAAAATTTTTTTTTTCAACAAATTTTTTTTTTTTCAGCAAAATTTTTTTTTTTTCAGCAAACATTTTTTTTTCAACAACAATTTTTTTTTCAACATTTTTTTTTTTCGCAATATTTTTTCTTTCAACAAACATTTTTTTTTTCAGCAAAAATTGTTTTTTTCAACAAAAATTTGTTTTTTCAGGAAAAATTTTTTTTTCACAAAAATTTTTTTTCCACAAATTTTATTTTTTTCCAATTTTTTTTTTACAAAATAGTTTTCTCAAAATATTTTTTACAAAATTTTTAAAATTAAGTAACAAATACTTTCTCAAGCAAATTAACGGGCGCCATAGGCGCATTACAACTTACTAGTATTAATATATTAGTTGATGCTGCAGATTGAGTACTGCCGGTGTCCACAGTATTCGTCGTATAGTTTAGGTTAGTTTAGGTAGAAGGGAATTTCTTATTAGACATCCTTAGTCCATTATGGTCTATTGTGATGGGTTTCAGCCCTGCTGTAGAATATATTTAGACGTGTGATGGTTATACGGATATGAGTCTTGCTAATTCCCCAACGAGTTTGATTTGTTTATTCCCCATCATATCAATCTGAACTGTGCAGCAAACCTCTGTGATCGCAATAAACCATGAATCTCAGTATGGCTCCATGCCTTCCCATCAAACAGTGTGGAGTGATGGCAGTCTACACAGATGCATCCAATCTGGATTTTGATATGTGTTGATATTTCGAGCTAGTTAGGCCATAAGATGGCCAGATTTGCCTGGTGTTCCCTGCATGTACTCAAAGAACATCGCCTGTCGGAGAGCTTCTAATGTCGGAAAGACGGTTATTGGAGGGAGGAAAGATTGAGCAGTGTCTGTTGATGTTTGCAGGCAGGAAAAACACTTGCAGGACGATTATTCCACATACGAACAGTTCGGCTGAAGAACGAATTATCTCTGTAGTCCGGCTATTTGTGAATGAAAGGATGCGACTCCCTGGATAGCCGAGTATTCTAATTTATAACTTCCACATGCCGTTCATTCCATTTAATATTCCAATATCTTTTGAGGTTTGTGTACTAAGTTAGCTAGCATAAATAAGAGCTTGATTTATTCACATAATTCGCTTGTGATAATCGAGTGTGTAATTCCAATACCATTGTAATTTTCGCAAACATGGCGAACGGAATCAACACATGTAAATATCCTACTTGTTAATTTGTATCTGAAATATACGATACAAGGTTTTGACTTATAACCTTGGCCTAAAGTCGATGTCCCATATCCATAACAGACGCCCACTAGAAAATGTATTCGAATGCTTCTTCCAAACCAGCACATTCTTTGTGAAGGCCCCCCGAGTCCATCCCCCATGAGCGCTACTGCAAATAGTTATAATGCCAGGGCAGCATCTTCAAAGCTCCACTTGCATTATAAATGTACTCTGCCGTAAGTGAGATGCAATGCAATGCACTGACTATGTGGAGAACTCTCTATCGCATGTTCCGCGTCGATGGAAACAGAGAATACCCAAGTACTCTACTCCACATAATACTGGGCAAAATAATTGAATTGCGAACGTTAGAGAGAAAACTTTTAGTTTTTGTAATAATTATCTGTAGCCTTCACCGAGCGTATTCAATGCAATGGCATAGCTAATAACTTAATTAATATGGCATCAACTGTTGGCCACAACTTCCAACAAAAGTTCTATAATATCTTTTGTGTTTTGGCATTGATAGTAACAAGACGGAATTAACCAATCAATCATTGATATGTTTTTCTTTGTGTATTTAGTGTAATAATTCACTTCATATAAACTTTTTGCTCATATCAAGTACACATGTGTTACTATGGATATCTATCACGACAATTTCATATGGTATTCGTAAAATTCGACCGCCGCATTTTGGGATTGAAAACGAACCGTTTGTATTTAGGGAACATTCAAGAGCAAGCGTGAATGGTAGAAAAAAATTGGTAATATACGTATCTATTTGGATCGACAAATCAATGTCTGTCATAAGGATTATACGCATTATTTTGTGCGAATGTTGCCCCATTCTTCAGATAGACATTTCTGGCAAAAAAAAGTATCACTGAATAAATGGCAAAATATTACCCTTTAATCTATTTTATTTTACAGTTGTCATCTTAATATATATTTCCCCTCGACACTGATTCACTGACTCTGTCACGCAGTACGTAGGAATTTAAATAGGCATTCTATAATTCTTTCTATAAATAATAATAATAAAAAAAATAATATTTTTTTTTTGTACAGAAATTGTGTTTTCCCCAAATTTTTTTTTTACCAAATTTTTTTTTACAAATTTTTTTTTCAACAAAATTTTTTTTTTCCACAAAATTTTTTTTTTTCAACAAAATTTTTTTTTCAACAAAATTTTTTTTCCATATTTCAACGGGCGCCATAGGCCATTACAACTTACTAGTTTATAATAATTATTATATTTGACATCTGTCATTATATTTGACATCTGTCATTATATTTGACATCTGTCATGATATACTTACCATCTGTCATTATATTTGACATCTGTCATTATATTTGACATCTGTCATTATATTTGACATCTGTCTTTATATTTGACATACGTCTTTTAATTTGACATCTTCCATTTTTTGACAGTTGTCATATTATTTAACATCTGCCATTTTTGACAGTTGTAACTTTATTTGACAACCGTCATCTGACATTTTATTTGACAGCCGTAATTTGTATTTGACAGTTATAATAATAACCGTCATTGATATCTGTCATTTTATTTGACATCTCTCATTATATTGGACATCTTTCATTTTTGACAATTGTCATTATATCTGTCATCTGTCATTTTATTTGACATCTGTCATTATATTTGACATCTGTCATTATATTTGACATCTATCATTATATTTGACATCTGTCATTATATTTGACATCTCTCATGATATACTTACCATCTGTCATTATATTTGACATCTGTCATTTTATTTGATATATGTCGTATTATTTAACATCTGTCATTTTTGACAGTTGTAATTTTATTGGACATATGTCTTATTATTTAACATCTGTCATTTTTGACAGTTGTAATTTTATTTGACAACCGTCATTGACATCTTCCATTTTATTTGACAGCCGTAATTTTTATTTGACAGTTATAATATCAACCGTCATTGATATCTGTTATTATATTTGACATCTGTCATTATATCTGTCACCTGTCATTATATTTGACATCTGTCATTATATTTGACATCTCTCATGATATACTTACCATCTGTCATTATATTTGACATCTGTCATTATATTTGACATCTGTCATTATATTTGACATCTGTCTTTATATTTGACATACGTCTTTTAATTTGACATCTTCCATTTTTTGACAGTTGTCATATTATTTAACATCTGCCATTTTTGACAGTTGTAACTTTATTTGACAACCGTCATCTGACATTTTATTTGACAGCCGTAATTTGTATTTGACAGTTATAATAATAACCGTCATTGATATCTGTCATTTTATTTGACATCTCTCATTATATTGGACATCTTTCATTTTTGACAATTGTCATTATATCTGTCATCTGTCATTTTATTTGACATCTGTCATTATATTTGACATCTGTCATTATATTTGACATCTATCATTATATTTGACATCTGTCATTATATTTGACATCTCTCATGATATACTTACCATCTGTCATTATATTTGACATCTGTCATTTTATTTGATATATGGCGTATTATTTAACATCTGTCATTTTTGACAGTTGTAATTTTATTTGACATATGTCGTATTATTTAACATCTGTCATTTTTGACAGTTGTAATTTTATTTGACAACCGTCATTGACATCTGACATTTTATTTGACAGCCTTAATTTTTATTTAACTGTTACAACTTTTAATTGACATTTGTAATTTTATTTGACAGTTGTAATTTTGTTTGGCATCTGCCATTTTATTTGACATCTGTCATCTTATAGTATTATTTGACATCTTTCACTTTGAAAGCTATCATTTTATTTGACAGTTGTTATTTTACTTGACAACTGCAGGCTTATAAAATAACACCTCAGTAAAAAGTCTGGAGGGGTCAAATCTTTATATCAATGTCGCCAAATTTCCCAAGCTTCGTGACCGGTCTACTTTGAGTCAGTAACACTTTGTATGGAAATAAATCAATCCTAAAAAATGTATCCACTTACGCCAAAACTCGACGTCGTCAAGATCTACCAAATTTACACGGAAAAATCACACAATGTTTATCAACATTCCAGATATTTTAAAATGACCCACAAATTCGGTCTAAGACCCCTTAAATTATTTTATGAGTCTAGCTAATATGGCACAGTGTCCTTCTACTTTCCTGCCAATAAAATGCCGAAATATATTTTTGCCAACATTCCAATAATTTATTTATCCACATCCAATGTCTAGATTGGCCTTATCGTGATATTCTTAGCCAGGCGGTATTGGAGTTGCAGGAACAGGGCGTCCTGGCCAAAATGAAAACAAAGTGGTGGAAGGAGAAGCGAGGCGGTGGCGCATGTGCGGTAAGTCGGAAATTTCTCTACTTTAATGTTGTTTCTGTTTCCCACACTCTAAGCAGGAAAGTGAAATGTATTTGACAAATACTCAAATGGAAATTGAAAAAAAAAAAAACAAAAAAAAATAATATCAAAACAATAACCAAATTTTTAAATCTAAGTCTGGAGCACCGGAAAGTGCAGCCTTGGCCTTGGAAATTAGCAATTTGGGTGGTGTTTTTCTCGTATTGATTGTCGGCTGCTTTTTCGGTATGTTCGTCTCATTTATGGAATTGTTGATGGGTGTGAAGCAACGCTGCGACGATAACAAGGTAGTCAGCAACGATTAATAGATGAGACATCCCAACTGTCGCTTGCAAGAGGGATGTAGTGCGAATAATTGTTATGTTTATAATAATAACACCTGGCTTAACTTTTTTTACAAACAGATATAGGGTGTTTCACTAGAGTTAAAATAATTTGATAAGTGCATGCCATTTTCGGATTTAAATGTACACGAATTGTTGTGGATATACAACAGAGTATACAAGTCCATAGGTCGGTCAACATTTAGAATATGTATATGGAAATCATATAGAATCTGCATTAGCTAAACATGTGTTCAATTGAGAGAATTTCCAATTGCTAAGAGTAAAAATGAGTTTGCTTTTCGATCCTTTTATTCAAAATTGTATCCACCATAGAGTCATTGAAGTCCATCTCTATATCGCTTTGCTGTGGAGAAGCTGTTATTTTATTTGACAGCTGTGATTTTATTTGACTGCTGTGTGTTTTATTTGACAGCTGTTATTTTATTTGACAGCTGTCATTTCATGTGACTGCTGTGTTTTTATTTGACAGCTGTGATTTTATTTGACAGCTGTCATTTCATGTGACAGCTGTCATTTCATGTGACAGCTGTCATTTTTTTTGACAACTGTCATTGTATTTGATAGCTGTCAGTTTATTTGACATCTGTCATTTAATTTGACAGATGTCACTTTATTTGGCCAAAATATCAAAATGTCAGATTCTATTAGTGCTTTTGGAAAATAACCTGTATAATAATAAGTGGCGTTAATGGCCACCAATAATGTGGTCTATATTTAAAATCCTTCTCATCTTAATTTAGAGAGAGATAAAAGTTATGACACACTCAAAACATAAAAGAACACCCTGCTGACCTAAACACAAATGTCGTATCCTTTTTTGATATTTTATTTTATTATTCTTAAAAATATTTGACATCGGCTTCCTGGTTGACAAACCCACTCCAGTTTATGATTTGTATGCGTATGTTTAAGACTGCCCAGTTATGTGTCCAGAGCAAAGAGCTTAGCTTGTATATGGCTTATTAGAATTATAATGGCTTTTTTTTTTGAGGTTGCTTATCATTTCACTTTTGTGGTTGTGGTTGACTGCTGGCTAAAACATTTTCCTTTGATGACCATTCAGGCATGCCTCATCACTTCACACACAAACATACATAAAGTTGCTGCGAAAACCTCTGGCCGCGACCATAGATTCGTTACGCAATTGCCGGTCTATTTTTGCGGGCAGTCTCTCTCTCTCTCTATCTCTGTGTCCTCCAGCCATTAGACAACGCTGAAAAAAGCGACCATCGCACCTGGGGCATTTCAACTTTCGGTGAACATTTCAACACCATAGATACCAGTTGCCCCTGCTTGGATTAGAAAAATATGTTGGCAAAACTGTCGTCTCCTGTTATGAACTCCTGAATCCGATTTTGCTTTCCATCAGGAAAAAAAAAAATCGATGCCGACAAAAAACGTTATTATCCTCTTTGGCCATCATCTGTAGTTTAACATAACCATGTATCTTGCCCATTTGTCTCTTTCCCGTCCGTTTCTTTATGCAGGATTCGAAAGCCGAGGGTGCCGCCGAACTTGGTATGGCCAATTTAGGCGGTGTATACGTGGTGCTGTGCTTCGGATGTGTTACAGCCACTTGCTTTGGCATTTTGGAATGGATTTGCCACATTTATGCTACCGCACGCCAGTATAAGGTACTAAAACAAAAAAAAACTGTTATCGGCATATCGGCTCTTATCATGTCTACGTCTTCGTCTTCGCCTTCTCGTGTCTCTGTCGTAGTCACTGTGTAACTCGAACATCTTAGTCTTAACTGAAAACTTAACAACACCAATAACGCCGTAAAAAAAACTTTCATCGCAAATCTCTTGTAAATAAACCATAAAAGGATTTCACATTTCCTTCGTTTTGGCTTTTTCACATCTTTTCGCCTGCGAAACCTCAAATACATTTAATATTTTTGTCTTCCCTTTTATGTTGTATGTTGTAAATCCCTGAAAGTGTGCTTTTACTTTTGTGTTTAATAACTGCCTGAACATATGCGGCATTTCACACGAGATTAGCGGCTAATTTTTGTGGAGGAAATCTCAGGAAAACTGGACAACGCTTTGTGACACTCCTGCGTTAGGCATAAGCAGTTGTCACGTATTGACACACATGGTCTATGAAGGATCAGCGTTATACCACGGGATGTCTTGTGAAATTTAAATAGCGTTCAGTCATGTATCCTACTCAGTATGTTTGGACGAAATATTTGGTTCCACAGCTTAGATGACTCTTCTCGGTCGAGATCTATAGTCCGGCTATCTGGCAGTGGTCAGTCATGACGTTTATTAAATAATATTAATTAATATTAAATATTCTTAGGCTTTACCTAAGTGGACTTTTAAGGTCAGTTCCGATCAATGCAAATAAAATATTATTCATTCAATATTATATTTTTACTTTTGATGTAAATCCCTGAAAGTATGCATTAACTTTTGTTTTAAATAACTGCCCGAACATATGGGTCGTTACTCACGAGATTTAAATGGCGACACTTGTCCTGCAAGGTTCTAGTCCGAGATTGAGGTCACTTGTAGAACGCGTTGAGGCCACGGAGAACGTTTCGTTACCAGAATTGGACCAAACTAGAAGGTGAGACTGTAGATCAAATACTATACTCAAAGACCATACAGAGGGCAGACGTCGCAAGTCGTTTTCTGATGGATTAGTTCGGCTACACACTCTAGATGTCACTAATTGGCATGACAATATTTGAAAGGTTTTCAAAGCAAATAACGTTTTTTTTTTTAAACAAATACCTACTTTTTTAAAACAAATACTACGACTAAGTAGGAAACAGGGACTTATGGTGTCAATGCATGGGAAAATAGTTCTCACCGTAAACTCATCTTACAGGGAATATCCCTCGCCATATCCGTAGAAGCTCAGAAGTACCAGTGCTAGGGCGTTGAGGGTGACGTTTCTGTTGTACATGGAGCTCTGTCCAGCGTTGTGTGTGTTTTTTTCTTATTTCCGACTTCCGGTTCCCCTAATTTGGTGCTTACATTCGCTGCCTGTACGTAAAGATCCCAATCCATGTAGTGATCTTGGTCTTGCACACCCTCAATCTCCTCGTTATCGTTTTGATTGAGTGTATGTGAAAGTTTAATTATTGCATTCTAATACTGCATAATATCGTATTATGGCAAAATCAATCAAATCAAATGTCGGTAGTGTGGAACCTGATACGAGTGTTAACAAATTTCCGAGTAAGAGCCATATGAAAACTTCTCTAGAAAAAGCGTTAGCCGTTCGACATGGGCATTCAACAATAGGTCCCGGTACGTGGGCTTACAAATTGCATCTTGCTCACTGAGTCGAGCGGAGTTTCTCGGTCTCTCCCTTCATGTAATGTAAAGGGAAATAGGTAAGAACTAAGTGGATGACTTTTTCCACAATAGGTCCCTTTATGTTTTGGAATTAAAATCCTCAAGAAGACACTTTGAGTATCATGCCTTGGTCAGTGATCGTACATAATTCGTTAGCATATATTCCAGTAGTTTACACTCAACCAAATAGCCATCTTCAAATTATTTGTGTAGTTCTTTTATAAACCTTCAAATAGTCAACTATGAACTAGGAACACCTATCCAATGAAATAGTGCGTGTCATGCCCCATATGTCAACATTCATACATACAATTTTAACTTAACCTTTTTGGCGGGAATATGTCTAAAATTATGCATAAACATTTATTTCATCATATGCATGCCACGTTTGCCAGCCGTTTCCTCTATCACTGTGCCCTCTCCCCCGCACGGCTTCAGTTTCAATCACTGTGTTTGCTTTCGTTTAAATGTTCTAAAAATATCACATAAGCTTTTTCTGTCTTTGTGGCTTATCGCTCAGAAAAATATTATTTTTTGCGTGGTTTATCAATCTAAACGTTTCGTTTATTGTATATTAGGTTCCCTTCAAGGAAGAATTCATGGAAGAAATGCGTTTTGTTATGAAATGTTCCGGCAACACAAAACCGGCCAAATATCCGAAAGGCTCCAGCTCCAAGTCATCGGCCGTCTCGAAGCGTTCATCATCATCGATGTCGGCCAATTCGCTGACCACCGATGATCAACAGTTTCAAAAGCGTAAATCCCTTAAATCAATTAAATCAATGAAATAAATTCGTGTGAAGTAATTTACTCGTTATGAATATGAATAGTAAAAAAAAAAAAATAGAAATTCATTACTTTAAATAGTTGACCACTTTGTGGTTCTGGTATTTGCTAATGTTCTCAGTTCAGACACACTTATTATGACAGTTTGAATACAACTGTGGTGTGTTACATTAAAATTTAGCAGTAGAGTGGAATATACCCAACATACAATTTCGGGGACAATACAAATTGTATTTTTTTTTGCGGGAAAAAAACGTTTTTTTTTTTTTGTAGAAAGGCACACAAAAAACTCTTTCAAATAAATAGTAAACGAACTGGGACGTCTGCTGTCGAAATATTTCCCGATTCCTCTGCTGTCGGGATTGTCTTTGCACAAAATGATCATTCACAATAGTAGTGGGTACCCAGTAAATAACTGTTTAAGCCGTCCCATTCTCACGATGATTGAGAGCCACGCTCGACTGCTGTAGCTGCGGCGTTGGAGACGAGAACGAGACGGTGGAACTCTTCCTCTGCGGTTGCCCTGTCCTGGTGTACGAACGATTTTTGGCACTTCGCCCGTGGTTCCTGGATGACATCACCGACATTAATATAATAATAATAATATGATTGAGAACTTATTGATATGGACAGTTCCATGATTGAAAAAGTCCACAAACATTATATTTGTTTTAAGTGAAAATTGTATTTTTATTTTAAAAAAAATAAAAAAAAAAATTAAGATAAATATGAAATTTGTCTGGCCCAAATTAGAAAAACCGAGGAGAAACACAAAAACATTTGATTATTTTTTTTAAATCTTTGAAAATGTAAAAGGAATACTGTTCACATTAGAACAGTCGCATTTTCCTATTCTTCGCAACGATCAATTGTTTCGATGCAGCGAAATTATGTTTTAAATTATATTTTAACACAGAATCAGGGCCTACATCTCCCATGATTAGACGTTTAGTCTGCCGTTTTGAGGAACTGGTTTCAGTTGCCGACCGTCCATGAAGTCGTGCTCATGGAAATATTCGCACTGACTACAACGTGGAGGATGTGCCCCCGAGTGCTTCATATGATCCGTCGGTCCCAACTCGTAACCGTTGTGGCCAATTGGCTGTACCCAGAACAATGTTGCAGAGAATTGTGTAACTGAATCGTAAGATGTAAGAGCCCAACACCTTGGTCTCAGTTGGACCACCCTGTACATACTTTGCTCAAGTCAATCGCCTTATTAACTTTCTAAGCCATTTCCAATCGAAATCAGAATTGCAATTTTTCGCCGACATATTCTAAAGAAATACAGTCAAACTTCCATAATTCGAACCACCATTATTTCGTAGAAAAGTGCTTAAAGAAAATTCGACGTTTGTCACGCGGTAGTAGCAAAGACCATACAGAAGGCAGACGTTCCAAGTCGTTTGTTGAACATTTCCAAGAGGCTATTTAAACAGTATTTGTTTTAAAAAAAATAGGTAATTGTTTTAAAAAAAAAACATTAGTTGCTTTGAAACTGCCCACTGTATAGTCTTTGGTCCTAGTACTTCCAGTTTTTTGTCACTTTGCTTGGGTAAACATAGTTTAAATATCACTGCACCCCCAACGACACGCTACGGTGGCTAGCGGTACTAATTTTTTTCTTATTTTAGACATCAACTACACATAACAATTGCCATGGGAATAGTTGTAAAGTGTCATGTCAGTGTCACACCGTCAAATATTATTCATTTCTGATGAGGTGAGTTCACTTCAGCAAACGGGAATAGATGTAGTATGTCAACCAGTGTTACCGCCGAGTATTTTCAGAAAGTATCACAAAATGGGTAATTCTTAAAAAAAAAAGTGGCACAATATTTTTAAAAAAGTGGCACACATTTTTTTGGTTTTTATTTTCAGAAAACAATTGCAAGAAAATAAAGAGTTAACAATTTTAGACAATTTCATAAAGCGATTTCAGACTTTTTTCATGAGATTAATTTTTTAATTCAAGTTTTTTCTTCATAAAAGTATTTATAACTACAAAACAGTTGATTATGTAGAGAATGTGTGTATGAATAGATTAAAGAAAATTTAATTTTAAATTTTCCTATATTCATTTCAGCAAAATCGAACAAGTCCTTCTTGAGTTACACCAAACAAATTTGTTGGCAAAAATAAAACTAAGGGAAGAAACGTCAAGATAAGGAAAAAATGTAAAAAATCATAAAAACTAAATTGGCCTTTGAACGCCAAACCATTAAGGTGATCTAGTATACTCTGACCTAGTACTTTCACCCTGACTTGGAATTTCCAACAATTTTCCGCAGTGTAATCATAGCGTATGACGCGTTTTCTTTGTGATTTTAAGTCATCAGTTCTGTCAAAATAATATAAACAAGAAGATTAATCTGAAACTCGAAAAGTGGTACAAAAGTATAACAAAGGGGCACTAAATACGAAAAAGTGGCATATTTAGTATCAAAATAAAAAAAAAATGGCACAAAAGTATCAGAGCTCGAAAAAAGTGGCAAATGTGCCACTTTAGTGGCATAACGGTAACCCTGGTTTCAACTGTTGCCTTCTGGTAACTGTTGCAATGTGTAGAGGCTGCTCTACATTCCATTTATCGTGTTTCTCATACACTGGAGCTTTGTGTTATGGGCAGCATCTGTAGGGATTTTACACTCTGTAAAACACATCGAGTGGATCTTATTCTCTATAACTTGCAATTTCTTTAGATGTGTATTAACCCGTCCCGTTGACAATGTCTGGCATCCATATGTCAAAATTGGTCGAATGTACATCTGGTAGATTTATATACAGGGTTTTCCCACAAGACGTATTATTTAGGTATTCAAAGAAAAATGAAATTTTTTTGAGATAATTGATCGGATGTTTATTTCATAATAAAGAGGAAGGTGTGCCGTTAATAATGAAAAACAACATCAGCCAAATGGGCACCACGACCACGCTTACAGGACCATATCATTTTCATGAAATTTTGCGGTTGGCGTAGAACTTATCTTTCACATAGCCCCAAAGGAAGAAGTCGCATGGTGTTAAATCACAAGATCTCGGTGCCCAATTGTGATCACCTCTTCCAGAGATAACACGGTCCGGAAACCTTTCCCATAAAAGAGCAATGCTTTCGTTGCTTGTGTGGCACATAGCTCCGGTTTGTTTAAAGTAAACGTTGTCCAGATCAATATCATCCAACTCCGACCATAAAAAAAAATCATTAATCGTCTCTCGTTGGCGTAACTGTTGATCCAACCACATTTTCGTAAAACTAAGGTCCAATTACCCCGCCGGATTATAAACCGCAGCAAACAGTCACACGTTGAGGATGGAGATGGCTTCTCAACAATAACTCTTGGATTTTCCGAGCCCCAGATGCGACAATTTTGATTGTTATTGTAGCTACGGAGGTGGAAATGGGCCTCATCAGTCAAGATGATTTTTCCATGAAATTCCGGATCATTTTCATGCATTTCAAGGACCGAATCAGCAAAGACGCTACGTTGTTCAAGCTCGGCCGACGTGAGTTCTTGTGTTAACTGAGCCTTAAGACCCAAGTCTTTATGCAAAATACGGCGTAATGACATTTGTGGAATGCCCAATTCCCAAGAACGACAAGGAACGGACAAGTCTGGGGTTTCTTCAACACTTTAGGCACGCTTCAGCAGCAATATTCTCGGTTGTTCTTGAGCGACGTGCACGGGTTTTATTCTTCGCATCACTAAATTGTCCCAAAAGCTCGAATTTTCCCCCAATTTCTTTAGTTGACTGCAAGATTTTCACCAATTTTGTAGTGAATTTTAATAATTTCAATGCGTCGGATGTCACTGTTGCAACTACATAATCACTTAACCCCAGAAAAAGAAACGAATTGGTTTTTTTCTTGTTTGGTATTAGTTTATATTTGTTGTTGTTATTTGTAGGTTATGTTTCATTCAATTACAATTTTGCATTACAATACAAGACAGTACAGTACAGATCAGGACAATGCCAACAATACATAGATCCATTCTTTTTTTTAGACATTTAGAGAAAGTGGAAAATTTAAAATTATCTATTCACCATATCTTTTGTGGTTGTTCTTGTATATGTATTTGGTTGTTGTTGTTTTTGTTGTATATGTTAAATGTTGTTGTATATATGTATGTATATATATATAGGGTATTCTTGTATAGCTATAGGTAGATATATACGACGACAGTACCTGCCAAGTACGGGCATGTTTGGTGTCGTATCTTTGATTTGCTTGTTTTTCATTTTCATTTGAAATTTATAATTTTAGTTTTTTTTTTTTTGTTTCATGTGTATATGTAAGTACTGTATTTCAAGTCAATACTAAATAATTATACGAATATAGGTTTAATGCTATCTTCAGTTTTTGTTCAGGTTTTCTGTTATTCCTTTCATTTTTTGGGGGAGTTTTCTTTTTTGGTTTAGAGCTGGGTTCGAGTTCTGTATAGTATGGGCTCAGTTATAGATACAAGATACATATATAGATAGATTGATAGATGCTGTAAGTAGATATAGATCTCTGTTTGTTTTTGGTTTTGGTTTTCATCTAATTCCTGAAATATGTGAGTAGTTTTGTATGTTTGTTTGTTTTTGTTCTTTGTTTTTTTTTCCTTTTTGTAAATGTATAGCAAAGTTTTTATTGGTTGTTGGGTTGGGTTGGTTGGTTGTTCTTTTTTTTAAACTTGAACTCATAAATCGGTGTAAGTACTCGAGTGGTCAAGATTTGTTGCGTTTTGCGCACCCCACAATGTGTCGCACCCCCGGTTGGGTGCGGGGCCGGGTCTAATTTACTTGAGCGTTGCTGGTTGTTTTTGTTTGGTGGTAGTGTTGTATTGTATCGTGGTTAAATAGTTTTGGTTTTTTTTTTTGTTCAATAGTGTTAAAATTTGTCGGTGGGTGTTTTTGGATTTTGTTTGTTTTAGTTTTTTGAGATATCCTTGTTTGTTTCTTGCTGTTTGTTTTGAACAGGTCTTGTGTTTTGTTTTGTTTCATTATTTAACTATATTGTACGACTGTAACGTAACTACTTGTAGGTATGTTAACATTGTTTGGTTTTCTTGATTTTTTCTTTTTACTGTTTAGATTTCCCTTTACACTGTTCGGCCGAAACGAGGGCTCAGTATAGAACTTTAGCGATTTTTGTTAGGATTTGTGTGTGTGTGTGTGATTGGGAATCTGTTAGGGAAATTTCCACATGAACAACAATTAAGTCCTGCATCTTTACCGGAAGCCAGTGAGTACTGAATTATACTTGTAGTGGTTGTGTGTTCAAATTTGCCAGCCGTTAATTAAAAAAGTATGAGTACAGTCGAATTCGGATAAGCGCCCGCATTCTGATTGAAAAAATCGCTTAATTGAAAATAAATATTAGTAACGATTGGTCGGGGGTGATTTTCCATGCACTGTTCTTGGCTTAAACGGAAATTCGCTTTATTTATATGATACACAAATCGCTTAAGAGAAACTCAGGCAACTCATTAAACTATAGGGTTATCCATTTCGTGGTTTCAAACGTATAGGGCTGGAATTCAACATCTGTCAAACAAAGTTGTTAAAACAATTTTGTATCTTTTCAATTGGAAGTCTGTCATTGACGAAAATGGATCGCTTAACTATCACACAACGCGTAAAAATTATTAAAAAAAAATACTACAAAAATGGTGATTCTGGCACAGCCACATGTCGTGCTTTCAGAGGAGATTAAGTTTTACTAGTAAGTTGCCCGTTGAAATATGGAAAAAAAATTGTGTTGAAAAAAAAAATTTTTGTGGAAAAAAATTTTTTTTGTTGAAAAAAAAAAATTTTTGTTGAAAAAAAAATTTTTTCTTGAAAAAAAAAAATATTTGCTGAAAAAAAATTTTGTAGAAAAAAAAAATTTTTGTGGAAAAAAAAATTTGGAAAAAAAAATTTGTAAAAAAAAATTTTGTTGAAAAAAAAAATTTGTAAAAAAAAAATTTTTGCAAAAAAAAAAATTGTAAAAAAAAATTTTGGAAAAAAAAATTTTGGTAAAAAAAAAAACACAATTTCTGTACAAAAAAAATATTATTTTTTTTATTATTATTATTTATAGAAAATTATAGAATGCCTATTTAAATTCCTACGTACTGCGTGACAGAGTCAGTGAATCAGTGTATCCGTGTATCAGTGTATCAGTGAATCAGTGTCGAGGGTAAATATATATTAAGATGGTTATGAAGCACATTTCCCACTCGGTGGATATGTGAATAAACAAAATTGTCGTATTTGGGGTTCTGAGAATCCTCAAGTAATTGCAGAGATGCCATTACATCCACAAAAAGTCACTGTTTGGTGAGCGCTCTTTAGAATTTCTCCAGCTTCAAAACGGCATCATTAGTTTTTTACACTTTCATGAAATTTGTAATAGTTATGTAACGTTTCTTTTATAGTTTATGTAAAATTTTCCAACAAATTTTGTCTAAGACAGCTAATCGAACAAAAAATGTACAAAACTTATGATTTATATAAAGGGTCCGCCATCTAACGTGGTTTTTTTCAACTAGTTTTCAACTAGTTTCGTTATTTTCGTTATCGGGCCATGTTGAACGAATTTTTGTTTACCAAAAAATTTAAGAGAATGATATTGGCAACATTTGATTTCAACAGGACGGCGCTACGTGCCACACAGCCGAAGCTGCACTCGATGTTTTGCGCCCTGTTTTTGAAGATCGAATTATCAGCTGCAGAGCTGATGTCGTTAGGCTGCTGCATGGCCAGCCGAGGCAGCCATTTGAATGAAATTATTTGCCATTATTAACCGGAAGGATTGTACTTTCAAATAAAAGGAGAAAGTTGAGAAAATATCCAGTAGTTTATAGAATTTTCAAGTTATTTGGCGGACCCTGTATATGGAAATACAGCTGGGACATTTTTCTTTTAAAATGATGACTCAACGACTTTCAAAATGCTTTTTATTGACCAACTTGTGCTGTAAAAATACGGAAAAACTCAGAAAACCCGAATTTTTCGCACAAAAAAACGGCTTCTGGCAGAGAAAAGGATTTCGTAAAGTTAAAAATGTCAAGGGACTTCTTTTTTATAAAAATAAAAACTTTTTTTTAAAAAATTTCTTAGTCATGGATGGGTTATGGCAATACGTATTTAGCATACTTTGGACACTGCTACGGCCTAATTCAAGTACGGCTTACCCAATATTGTTGTATTTTTTGTTATCAGTGTAGTGATGTTTTGCAGAAATTTCAATTACAAATTCATAATCGAAAAGAAATCTCCCAGATTCTTCGTTAATCGAGGCAGAACAGTGTGATTAATTTAATTTGTTTTTAATTTTTTTTCTTTCAGTATTTGTCGAACGTTTTACATTGTTTTTAACTAAATTTTTAAGCAACATTTTATTATTTCTATGTTCATTTTCGGTTTTATCTTAGAAAGCTGTTTAACTCTTTTAGGTTTTGTTTTCGTTTTCTTTTTCTCAACTTTGTTATAAATATTTATTTTTTATTTTTATTTTTTGATTAGCTTTTGTTTTTCGATTAACTAAACGCTTATTTGTTTTGGGGGTTTTTTTTTTTTTTTTGGTTTCTTTTGTTGCCTATTTACGTTTTGTTTTCGTTTTTTTGTTTTGTTTTTGTTTGTTATAGAAAAAACATCAATATCAAAATTTTATCATTTTAATGTTTGGTTTTTGTTTTGTTTTCTTGTTGATTTCTAGTTTATAATTTGTAATTGTAAGCGTATTTTAATTACAAAAGTCATTTAGAATTCTTTTTTATGTATTGTGTTCTCGGTTCTTTTGGTTTTCTTCTCTCCAGAAATACTGACTTGTTGTTAGTATATATATATATGTATATATGAATATCTATATATATATATTTACTTATAATTTAGTTTAATGTAGGTAGATTATTATTTTTTATAATTATTATTATTACATAGCATGTAGTTTTGTTCTAATAATGCAACACGTTTATGTTTGAAGTTTCGGTTTCCCACTGAAAATGCAAATGAATTGAGACATTTGAAAATGTTTAATGATGTGTAAGCTCATGTTTGTTTTTTGGGAGTTTTTTATTTGATTTTATTTTTTCTTTGGATTGGTCAGCGGTGAATGTGTATGACCCATGCAGACTAACAAAGTCTGGACGTTCTTGAGGTGATTGCCGCGAGATTTTTTTGGATTTGTTTAGAAAATCTGTCCACATTTTTGCAGTTTTCGTAAGTGTGAATGGGGCTACTAGTACGATTTCAATAAAAGTTTTTTAAAAAAATAACCAAAATGTAATCAAAAATTAAAAATATTTCAAGTCATACGACGTTACTACAATTTTCCCTCACATCAACAAAGACCATACAGAGGGCAGGCGTCGCAAGTCGTAACGTAAATGAATAACAATTTTGGTAACACTAAAATATTTCATTGCATGCTCGTCCATTTGTGGGATTTTCATATTTATAAAGAACATTTACTAGTCGTGGGAGGAATCGTTTTGAAGCAGGGACGACTCTGTCATACGATTTTAACCAGACTTCTGCATCATGGCTCATGATACCAGACTGAGAAGCGCAATCTCTTACGAGAGAGAGCACACTGTTCAAGGAATTCGAAAAAACATACTTTTGGGCACCCTAATTTTTTAAGGCCAACACTCAGACTATGCCCCCTATAAATGCAATGCATTGTGTTAGCGGCAGGAAATTATCGTATCGGAAGGGGGGAGTAGTGTTTCTAGACATTTGTTTTGAATTTCTGAATGTCACAACTGGCTGAAAACACATTTGCTGGAAGATTATTCCACATACGAACGGTTCGGCTAAAGAACGAATTTTTCTCTACGTCCGGTCAACCGGCCATTTCACAATGAACGGATGAGAGACGTGGTTTTTCTTCTGTGATCAAGCAAAAAAGACGTTTGGCTCATACAATATAAAATTTGAATATGTTGGTATTAAGAACGTTGTACAAGTCTCTAACGAATTTCATTTGGAAACAGCTCGATATATCGGATAATATTTTGACCTGCAATTCGGAGAAATGTATTTCGCCCACTTCATGATGAACGGTTGATGGAAATATATTTTGTCCACCATCCAATGGTTTCATTTTAGATCATGTACTTTTCCGCTCGAAATCTTGACAGAAGGTCGGTATAATTATCTCCGTGGTACGAAATGAATCGTTTTAGGCTTAATGAGATAATGCAAATGTATTTCCAAAGTCAAACTGACGGTCCCTGGCGTCCTACAGTGTCCTGGAACAACTCAGTCCGATTTTTGCCCGAAGAACTAGCATTGTTCGCTTACAAGGTTCAATTGAAGTCACATGGCATTCGGCTTCGTTATCGCCTCTCAGTTTGGGCCGCAGCTGAAAGATTTTGATCGAAAAATCATGTTTTTATCTGGCAATAGCAGAACGAATACGTGATCGTCGAGAAGCCAATAGATATTCAGCTCTGCATGTCCAACCATATTTTGCGATAGTCGCAACAACGAACATTGGGCATGAAGGATTAGAGAGAGAGAGAGAGACAGTTTGGAGCGGTGACTTGCTTGGCTCATTTTGTTTGGATAAAGACCACAATCGATATTTTGCCCACAAAGTTCGGTGATCGTGTTATAAGCCGTCTCGTCAATGTCAATTGGAAACATCGGAGCTTCTCAATAGTCAGGTGTGGATTTTCTAATCTTCATATGCGGCAATTTTTATTATTGACATAGTCCAGGAAATGAAAATAAGCTTTATTTGAGAACAAGAGTTTTGGGTAATTTTATTAACCTGCTGCCTAACAATATTCAGCCCATTGAGCGATGCGAAAACGCAATTGTCGAATATAAACTTGAAAATACAAATTTAATGGCCCACCTTTTGCCAAATGGCTTAGTCCCAATAAATGAGTCAAGGTTGATCTTCGTTTAAACTGAAGTTAAACTTTAAATTCATTAATTTACACTCAAAGTTTAACTGCGGTTTCAAAGTCCAATATTAGGCGTTTAAACTACAGTTTAATAGTCATATAATTTGACAGTACTCAACGATAAAATAAACTACATAATAAAAGCTGCTGTGTAATTTTGTTATTGCTGGAATTGGTTTGCGACCACCACCAGTTCCACACATGTGTCTTTTGCCTCATATTACTCATATTTTTCCAAAAAGTTTGTGTGACCAAAATTTACCACAACAGTTTGTTACCATTTCAATTATTCACCGAAAACATATGTTTTCTAATAGAAGTGTGAGTGTTGCCACATCAACGGCCGAAAATGAGGATTATTTGAACTGAACACTCAAAAACATGTTTGAAGTTTAAACTCGGTTTTATTGGAAACTAAATTTTACATAATCGTGGTTTAACTACGAAATCATTTATTGAGCGTTAATTTGTTGATTTAGATGTTTTAGCCATGTTGGACTGCGCATTAGGGTGGAGTGAAATTCAAAAAAAAAAGTTAACCTCGGAAAGAGATGTAGTCTGGGGTCCTAATGAGGGGAAAAATAAAGAAAAAAATTTTAAAAAATTTTTAGGGGTCGCGCCTCTCCCTTGAAATTTGGAAATTATCGCTATTTTGGCGTTGATTTTAGAAAAATCCTAAAAAGTTTTATGTCAATAAATGTTTGCAATAGCGTAAACAATGAAATAAGGGCATGAAAAAATTTAAAAAAAAATTTTCTCATTGTTCAAAAATTTCAAAAAGTAAAAAAGTCAAATCGTCCCTTCGTCAGAAAATTGACTGAACAATGAAATCGCCACCAAAGCTACAAATATTAGTCGATTATCCTCATATTTGCCTCAAATACTTTTGTTTGGGCACTGAACAAGGTCAAACTTTTAAATTTCGAATAAGTTAAGTCGTTAATTTTTAGGATTTTTCTAAAATCAATGCCAAAATAGCGATAATTTCCAAATTTCGAGGGAGTGGCGCGACCCCTAAAAATTTTTTAAAATTTTGTTCTTTATTTTTCCCCTCATTAGGACCCTAGACTACATCTCTTTCCGAGGTTAACTTTTTCAAATTAAAACAAAACATGTTTTCACTCCACCCTACTGCGCATCTCTTTGTTTATTTCGTCTGAGCCACACGAGAACTTTCGATAGAATCAATCAATTACTTTTAAACTTGACATGGGTTAATAGTCCGCACAACTGATTGCAGTATTGAATATGAATTAAATTAATAAATTATTGCCACGCCTCTTCTGGTAGGTTCCATACAAATGTGACATGAGGCCCACTTTTGAAATTCGCCTGCTTGGTGGAATGTAAATTTGTTAGCCACATAGTTGGGCCCCATCTGAAAATGGACATATACGGGTACTAGAAGGAAAGAAATATCGCCACGAATTGGTACGTGTGGACTATATTAGTTAATGAATTCGTAATATCATGAAAATGTCGGTTAGCACACCTCTTCTCACCTTATTAACATATTTGATTAGGCCGTATTTAACCAGATTTTTACTGACCACCTGTTTGAAATTACAATTTTTCATAATGACCAATTCGATTTGATGGCTTTGGTTGATAAAATCATGAAGTTCCTGCTTATTGTTTTGTATGATATGATCGTGTGTGTGGATTTTGAGTTCGGAAACAACAGTTATTTAAATTATAGTTTAAACTGCAGTTTAACTAATTTGCCTCGTCTATTATGTGGTTTTATATGTTTTTTTTTTTTTTTGATTTGTTTGTTTAGCGTTGTTGGTGTGGTTTCTTTAATTTGTGTTTGTTTTATTTTTAAATCTAAGAGATTATCTCAATTAATCTAATCAGTTTGAGGATAATTTACTTGTTAGTATAATAATACATATACATATGTAAGTATAATCTGTTACGAGTTTTAGTACAAAATAAATGCGTTTTCAACAACAGAAATATTTGGTTTAGTTTCGATATGAATTGTATTTGCTTTTGTTTTTTGTTTGTTTGTTTGTTTATTGACAACATAAGAATACGAATGTCGGGCTGCATGCCTGAGAGGAGCTGCTGCTGCTTGTGTTTAAAACTAAGAGCATGTTTTTCAATAATGTTTCAATGATTCGCTAAATATTCGCTAACAACGGAAAAAAAATCAATATTTCACTTAGTCTTCAGGAACTTGATTATTTTTTTTGATTTAGTAACTAGAAATTGTCAGGCTATAGGTAGTAGATTAAGCGGACTAAAGGGAATAGGGCGGAAAAGAGAAAAAAGTTCACAGAAAATAAATAGTAGAGATTGTCAATAGATTTTCGAATTGAGTAGAGATTTTCGGAAAGGGTTCACCCAGACGGTGCTACTAGCCTACAAGGAATTGGCCGGGCCAACAGAATGATTTTTTTTTTTGGTTTTTTTTTGTCTCAAAAAACACCACATCTAAACAATGGTGCTGGGGTGGGTGTGCCGGGGTGGATGGTGTGCCTGGTTGTGTATCGCCATTGTGTAACATGGACCACCGTGGATCGAAACGAGACGACTGTTTTGGGGGAAGTTAGGATGGGTGATTATCAAAATTAGCTATGGCCTGCCGAATTTAAAACCAATGGTATACTTATCTGAAAAGAAATGGTATGGAAAAGAAGAAAAAAAAACACAATGGAAATTAATTACTTTGAATCGAGCATGAAGTGAACAACATTTAACACAGACACACACACACACACACACATAATTTAGGTGAGATTTCGAGACCTACCGTGGCTCGACCATAAAGCACAACTACAAACACATACTAAATACATACATAGACAGTTACACAATAAACATATATGGTGGGGGGGGAGGGGCATCCACTCAAATCCTGGCATGGTTTATCCATGGTAAACTGGCGTAGTAAGACCGATATCATATTCTCTGTTTAGGTGGACGATTTTTCAGAATTTTTTTTTTTTTAATATTTGTATTCTTGTATATTGTATTTTTCTGAATTGTTTTTTAAAGATTTTCATTTAAACGCATTTTCCCAGATCCTAGATTTTTTTTCTAACAGAAAATATCGAAGAAAGTTTTAGCCGCCAACAATTCCATGGATGTATTTTTTTTTTCCTTTTAGGTTATCAAATCTGTGATAGAACGAAGCAAACTTATCGGATACGAACCGAACATAAAAGAAATAACATTCTGCAACATAACCGCGTTTCAAGAACTTTGTTGTTCCCCTAATGAAGTTAGAGTTGCGTAAATGTTGACATGTGAGCAAAGAATAATTCTTAGTTATTTCCCTTAACATTCCATGATTGAAAAGAAAGCGGGGAACTTCGCTTAAAGCAGTGAGCTGTGTACACTGTGTTACCGTCGAGAATTTTCATAAAGTATCACGAAAAGGGTAATTCTTAATGCTTGGTATAACGGTAACCCTGCCTGTGTACGACACAATCAGTCTACTCATTGACCGGCTAATGCTACTTTTTAGAGATTACTCTTGTACTCGTAAAGTGTCCAACATTTGTTCCATGGTGCTAGCCGCTGAAAACTGTTTGAAGGTCTTACCATTTCCATCTTTAAGAAAAATGTTTGAGCAATGGAATCGCCATGACTGAAGGAGTAGAAGGGCAGGATACAGACCTGAATTTGGCAATGCTAGGGACAACCTCCAAAAATTGGGACAAAATAAAAAATCTCTTTCTTTTTTTTTTTTTTTTTGATGAAATGAAGCAGTTTATGCAATCTATTAAATTGAGAGTTCATTCAACTCAATTGGATAATCGTCGAATTATTTTATGTGAACTTATGTCTGAGTGCTGTGATGGGGGAGGGTGGTGACAATAGGACAAAATATTGTAAATGAATGATTGCCCATCATCATGATATGACATTATTTGATTATGTGTCGCTCTCTAGGGTAGTTAAGTCGTCTATGTTGTATAAAGATCACTAGAATTTAATATTATATCTTCTTTTTCTTTTCTATAGAAAACAATCATTACATATTTTCCGTTTTTTCTTCGTCTTCGGGTTAGTTTCTTAAGAATTCAGCTAACTATGCAAATGAAAACTTAAATTCTTTTTTGGTTTTTCTTTTAACTATCCTTTTCACATATTTCTCTTTTTCTTTTTTGCAGATAGTTATAAATATATTGAACTTAAGAAAACATTCTTGTAGTTTGGCAGAGAGAGAGAGAGAGAGAGAGGGGAAGAACGTAGGATTAGACCGAGAAAAGAATGTTGGTTGTATTGCTTTTGGCCATGTTTATGTTAGATGATAATGCTGCTGCTGCTGGTGTTGATGATGACGCTGATGATATCCTTTTATCACACATCTCCCGCCACTGCCGTCGTCTGAAGTTATTCTGTGTGTCCTGGTAAATATTCTTATGCTATCGAGTCAATAAAGCCTGTGGCTTTTTGTGCATCCCATGCGACTCCTCGAAATGTATGAGTGTGTGCGTTTGTAATTGTTGCATCTGCCACAGTGGCAGCTGATGATGATGAGAAGAGTGATGGTGTTGATGTCGAGGACGCGAACGATACCAATACCGATGCTGGCAGTGGCTCTCCATTATGCAGCAGCATTCATTCAATTCATGCTCATGTTTTTTTTTTCTTTCGGTTACACATTTCCCTTGCCTCTTTCGTTTTTATTTTTTGTGGTTTTTGAACATTTTTTGTTCTTACATTGTCCTAGTTTTTGCTCCACTACATTTTACAATAATTATGCCCCATTTTCTTCATAACAAAACAAAATCTTTTAAATATTTGGTAATATTGTGTGTTTTTAAACTGTATTTCAGTTGGTTATTTCATGACATACTTCCATATAGTCGGGATCGTGCATAATGCCCTTGATCATGTCTTTGAGCATGGTGTAACGTGGAAAGATGGGGTATAACTTTGAGCTGCCATATTCCTCCTAAAAATAGTAAGAAAAACATGAAATATTCGTAAAATACTATTCAGTTCTACTAAATTTAATTCTAGTCAATTCTCAAAATTAACAAACCATTTTTTAAAAATATAACAAACAGATTAATAGAAATAAAAATCTTTTGAAATTAAAATTTTCTTTTATTAAAAAAATCTTTTTTTAGTTCATCCCAATCAAAATTTCGGCAAAATCTTTTTTTTTCAAAAAAAAAATGCCAAATTTTGATGGTAAATTATTTTTTTCGAATGTCGATGTATTTTGGCTTCGAAATGGTGTATGTATAACTACCTATCGTTTTTATAGCTAACTATGACAGATTAATTGTCAAAAAGTAAATTTTGAGAGTCCAACATCGGATACACAATAAATCCTGTGAAAATGAACGTTGCACAAATCTGTCGATGGTTTAATAGTCGTATTGCATTTGTAGTTGCAGATGCAGTTTTGGTTGTATTAGTTGCTAAAAATTGGACAAACAGTGTCAAAGGTCTTTTGAGTCTCTAATTTTGAGAAAACCCCATTTTCTGAACTCAATTTCTCCCAAATTATTTGTTCAATCTAAAAAATGAAAACGTCGTCTTGTTCAAATTTCAGCTAAATATATTTTTTCAAAAATATCGAACATTTTGATGGGTTAACCCCCTTGTATTAGTATTATTATTAGTATTAGTATTAGTATTAGCATTAGTATTAGTATTAGTATTAGTATTAGTATTAGTATTAGTATTAGTATTAGTATTAGTATTAGTATTAGTATTAGTATTAGTATTAGTATTAGTATTAGTATTAGTATTAGTATTAGTATTAGTATTAGTATTAGTATTAGTATTAGTATTAGTATTAGTATTAGTATTAGTATTAGTATTAGTATTAGTATTAGTATTAGTATTAGTATTAGTATTAGTATTAGTATTAGTATTAGTATTAGTATTGGTATTGGTATTGGTATTGGTATTGGTATTAGTATTAGTATTAGTATTAGTATTAGTATTAGTATTCGTATTACTATTATATTGTAGTAGTAGTAGTAGTTGTATTTGTAGTTGTAGTAGTAGTTGTAGTTGTGGACAAAGAGTTTCAAATGACTTTTGAATCTCAAATTTTGAGAAAACCCCATTTTCTAAGCTCAATTTCTCCCAAATTATTTGTTCAATCAAAAAAATGAAAGCTACGTCTTCTTTAGATTAAGGTCCTCTATGCATGAGCAAAATTTCAGAAAAATCAATTTTTTCCAAAAAATCTAAAATTTTGATGGGTTAACCCCTTTGCTTTTTTTTTGGTAAAAATATTTTTTTTCGAATTTCCATATCTTTTGCACCTGGATGTATTCTGCCATCGAAATGATCAAATTATAACCAAATATAGTTCTTATATCTTCAGCCATTACAGATTAAGTTGTAGATGTAGTAGTAGTTGTAGTTGCAGTTGTAGTTGTAGTAGTAGTTGAAGTTGTGGACAAAGAGTTTCAAATGACTTTTGAATCTCAAATTTTGAGAAAACTCCATTTTCTAAGCTCAATTTCTCCCAAATTATTTGTTGAATCAAAAAAATGAAAGCTACGTCTTCTTTAGATTAAGGTCCGCTATGCATGAGCAAAATTTCAGAAAAATCTATTTTTTCCAAAAAATCTAAAATTTTGATGGGTTAACCCCTTTGCTTTTTTTTTTGGTAAAAATATTTTTTTTCGAATTTCCATATCCATATCTTTTGCACCTGGATGTATTCTGCCATCGAAATGATGAAATTATAATCAAATATAGTTCTTATATCTTCAGCCATTACAGATTAATGGTCAGAAAACAAAATTTGAGAGTCCATCATCGGATACACAATCAATCCTGCGAAAATGTTCGTAGCAACAAAGTCTCAGTGGGTTAATAGTAGTCCCAAAGTCTAGCTTTAATTTGATACAATAGTCGATTCGATGCTTTAGTCGATTGCTGAGAAAATCGACAAATAGTTTCTATGGACTTTCAAATCTCAAATTTTAAGAACATTGGTTGTCGTTGTATTTGTATTGGTAGTTGTAGTTGTAGTAGTAGTTGCAGTTGCAGTTGTAGTTGTAGTTGTAGTTGCAGTTGTAGATGTAGTTGTAGTTGCAGTTGTAGTTGTAGTAGTAGTTGAAGTTGTGGACAAAGAGTTTCAAATGACTTTTGAATCTCAAATTTTGAGAAAACCCCATTTTCTATGCTCAATTTCTCCCAAATTATTTGTTGAATCAAAAAAATGAAAGCTACGTCTTCTTTAGATTAAGGTCCGCTATGCATGAGCAAAATTTCAGAAAAATCTATTTTTTCCAAAAAATCTAAAATTTTGATGGGTTAACCCCTTTGCTTTTTTTTTGGTAAAAATATTTTTTTTCGAATTTCCATATCCATATCTTTTGCACCTGGATGTATTCTGCCATCGAAATGATGAAATTATAATCAAATATAGTTCTTATATCTTCAGCCATTACAGATTAATGGTCAAAAAACAAAATTTGAGAGTCCATCATCGGATACACAATCAATCCTGCGAAAATGTTCGTAGCAACAAAGTCTCACTGGGTTAATAGTAGTCCCAAAGTCTAGCTTTAATTTGATACCATAGTAGATTCGATGCTTTAGTCGATTGCTGAGAAAATCGACAAATAGTTTCTAGGGACTTTCAAATCTCAAATTTTAAGAAAATTGGTTGTCGTTGTATTTGTATTGGTAGTTGTAGTTGTAGTAGTAGTTGCAGTTGTAGTTGCAGTTGTAGTTGTAGTTGCAGTTGTAGTTGTAGTAGTAGTTGCAGTTGTAGTTGCAGTTGTAGTAGTAGTTGTAGTAGTCGTTGTAGGTGTGGACAAAGAGTTTCAAATGACTTTTGAATCTCAAATTTTGAGAAAACCCCATTTTCGAAGCTCAATTTCTCCCAAATTATTTGTTCAATCAAAAAAATGAAAGCTACGTCTTCTTTAGATTAAGGTCCTCTATGCATGAGCAAAATTTCAGAAAAATCTATTTTTTCCAAAAAATCTAAAATTTTGATGGGTTAACCCCTTTGCTTTTTTTTTTGGTAAAAATATTTTTTTTCGAATTTCCATATCTTTTGCACCTGGATGTATTCTGCCATCGAAATGATGAAATTATAATCAAATATAGTTCTTATATCTTCAGCCATTACAGATTAATGGTCAAAAAACAAAATTTGAGAGTCCATCATCGGATACACAATCAATCCTGCGAAAATGTTCGTAGCAACAAAGTCTCACTGGGTTAATAGTAGTCCCAAAGTCTAGCTTTAATTTGATACCATAGTAGATTCGATGCTTTAGTCGATTGCTGAGAAAATCGACAAATAGTTTCTAGGGACTTTCAAATCTCAAATTTTAAGAAAATTGGTTGTCGTTGTATTTGTATTGGTAGTTGTAGTAGTAGTTGCAGTTGTAGTTGCAGTTGTAGTTGTAGTAGTAGTTGTAGTTGTAGTAGTAGTTGAAGTTGTAGTTGCAGTTGTAGTTGTAGTAGTAGTTGTAGTTGTGGACAAAGAGTTTCAAATGACTTTTGAATCTCAAATTTTGAGAAAACCCCATTTTCTAAGCTCAATTTCTCCCAAATTATTTGTTCAATCAAAAAAATGAAAGCTACGTCTTCTTTAGATTAAGGTCCTCTATGCATGAGCAAAATTTCAGAAAAATCTATATTTTCCAAAAAATCTAAAATTTTGATTTTTTTTTGGTAAAAATATTTTTTTTCGAATTTCCATATCATTTGCACCTGGATGTATTCTGCCATCGAAATGATGAAATTATAATCAAATATAGTTCTTATATCTTCAGCCATTACAGATTAATGGTCAGAAAACAAAATTTGAGAGTCCATCATCGGATACACAATCAATCCTGCGAAAATGTTCGTAGCAACAAAGTCTCAGTGGGTTAATAGTAGTCCCAAAGTCTAGCTTTAATTTGATACCATAGTCGATTCGATGCTTTAGTCGATTGCTGAGAAAATCGACAAATAGTTTCTAGGGACTTTCAAATCTCAAATTTTAAGAAAATTGGTTGTCGTTGTATTTGTATTGGTAGTTGTAGTTGTAGTAGTAGTTGCAGTTGTAGTTGTAGTTGCAGTTGTAGTTGTAGTAGTAGTTGTAGTTGCAGTTGTAGTTGTAGTAGTAGTTGAAGTTGTGGACAAAGAGTTTCAAATGACTTTTGAATCTCAAATTTTGAGAAAACCCCATTTTCTAAGCTCAATTTCTCCCAAATTATTTGTTGAATCAAAAAAATGAAAGCTACGTCTTCTTTAGATTAAGGTCCGCTATGCATGAGCAAAATTTCAGAAAAATCTATTTTTTCCAAAAAATCTAAAATTTTGATGGGTTAACCCCTTTGCTTTTTTTTTGGTAAAAATATTTTTTTTCGAATTTCCATATCCATATCTTTTGCACCTGGATGTATTCTGCCATCGAAATGATGAAATTATAATCAAATATAGTTCTTATATCTTCAGCCATTACAGATTAATGGTCAAAAAACAAAATTTGAGAGTCCATCATCGGATACACAATCAATCCTGCGAAAATGTTCGTAGCAACAAAGTCTCAGTGGGTTAATAGTAGTCCCAAAGTCTAGCTTTAATTTGATACCATAGTCGATTCGATGCTTTAGTCGATTGCTGAGAAAATCGACAAATAGTTTCTAGGGACTTTTAAATCTCAAATTTTAAGAAAATTGGTTGTCGTTGTATTTGTATTGGTAGTTGTAGTAGTAGTTGCAGTTGTAGTTGCAGTTGCAGTTGTTGTTGTAGTAGTAGTTGTAGTTGCAGTTGTAGTAGTAGTTGAAGTTGTGGACAAAGAGTTTCAAATGACTTTTGAATCTCAAATTTTGAGAAAACCCCATTTTCTAAGCTCAATTTCTCCCAAATTATTTGTTGAATCAAAAAAATGAAAGCTACGTCTTCTTTAGATTAAGGTCCTCTATGCATGAGCAAAATTTCAGAAAAATCAATTTTTTCCAAAAAATCTAAAATTTTGATGGGTTAACCTCTTTGCTTTTTTTTTGGTAAAAATATTTTTTTTCGAATTTCCATATCCATATCTTTTGCACCTGGATGTATTCTGCCATCGAAATGATGAAATTATAATCAAATATAGTTCTTATATCTTCAGCCATTACAGATTAATGGTCAAAAAACAAAATTTGAGAGTCCATCATCGGATACACAATCAATCCTGCGAAAATGTTCGTAGCAACAAAGTCTCAGTGGGTTAATAGTAGTCCCAAAGTCTAGCTTTAATTTGATACCATAGTCGATTCGATGCTTTAGTCGATTGCTGAGAAAATCGACAAATAGTTTCTAGGGACTTTTAAATCTCAAATTTTAAGAAAATTGGTTGTCGTTGTATTTGTATTGGTAGTTGTAGTAGTAGTTGCAGTTGTAGTTGCAGTTGCAGTTGTAGTTGTAGTAGTAGTTGTAGTTGCAGTTGTAGTAGTAGTTGAAGTTGTGGACAAAGAGTTTCAAATGACTTTTGAATCTCAAATTTTGAGAAAACCCCATTTTCTAAGCTCAATTTCTCCCAAATTATTTGTTGAATCAAAAAAATGAAAGCTACGTCTTCTTTAGATTAAGGTCCTCTATGCATGAGCAAAATTTCAGAAAAATCAATTTTTTCCAAAAAATCTAAAATTTTGATGGGTTAACCCCTTTGCTTTTTTTTTGGTAAAAATATTTTTTTTCGAATTTCCATATCTTTTGCACCTGGATGTATTCTGCCATCGAAATGATGAAATTATAATCAAATATAGTTCTTATATCTTCAGCCATTACAGATTAATGGTCAAAAAACAAAATTTGAGAGTCCATTATCGGATACACAATCAATCCTGCGAAAATGTTCGTAGCAACAAAGTCTCAGTGGGTTAATAGTAGTCCCAAAGTCTAGCTTTAATTTGATACCATAGTCGATTCGATGCTTTAGTCGATTGCTGAGAAAATCGACAAATAGTTTCTAGGGACTTTCAAATCTCAAATTTTAAGAAAATTGGTTGTCGTTGTATTTGTATTGGTAGTTGTAGTAGTAGTTGCAGTTGTAGTTGTAGTTGTAGTTGTAGTTGTAGTTGCAGTTGTAGTTGTAGTAGTAGTTGATGTTGCGGAACGACTAATCGGTTCTATTACAAAACGACTAATTGGTTCCTCCTGAACACATGATTTACTTATTCTCCTTTATTTGTTTTCATTTGTCGCCTATTGTGAATTGTCATTTTTATTGACGTTTGGTGAGCCGCAGTTTTGTCCTTCTTCTTTATTCTTCATTTGTTTATTTGAACAGAGATCAAACTCTCATTCTAATTGTGATCTCGAAGAAGAAGGAGGTGAAAACTGCGGTAAGTAGATTTTAAGTGTTTTTGTAATGTGTTTTAATCCGTTACATTTTTTATAGAAATAAACAGTCCATACATTTACATACATACATAAACCTGTGTTTGTAATTTTGTACGGTAGTTCAACGCAAGTCTCCTGTCTTCTTATTGCGGCCAGCAACATTTTTATTTCGCAGTGGAAATTATATATTTCCACTATTGCGATCTGCCGTGTCTTTTGATGTCTTTTATGTTGTAAAAGAAGTCGTGTAAAACTTGTCTGTCACAGTGGAAAGTTTGGGTAAAGTATTTAAAGTGATTTGGAGATAATGTCTATGCCAGTACGCCGGAGCCCTCCAGTATTGAGAAGCACAGCCAGTGCGGACAACATCCGATCATCCGATCTCCCTGATCTGACCACTAGTGATATTTGGAGATAATGTCTATGCCAGTACGCCGGAGCCCTCCAGTATTGAGAAGCACAGCCAGTGCGGACAACATCCGATCATCCGATCTCCCTGATCTGACCACTAGTGATATTAACGACAACACATCAGCAGCCATAAATCAACAAGTGATGCAGCCAGCATCACAAACAAATGCCAGTGCTAATGCCGCCAGCACAGAAACGCCAAAAGGAAGTGGTGCCAGTAAAAGGACGCCTTTAAGCAAGCCAGTGAACCCCAGTAGTGCCACAAAGACATCAGACGCCACAATTATGTCAGCCTCGGTAAATAAGCAGCCATCTACATCGAGGGAAGCCGTCCTCCTGACGGAAATGCAACAGCAGCTGGCATGCCTGAAACGTCAGCTGTTGGAAACCCAGTCGGAGCTCAACGAGAGTCGACGCCAGCGCCAGCAATTAGAATCTACATCTCGGGAGCCATCAACGCAAACGGTAAGTGACCATAACCTCAATTTTAGAAGTATGCCAAATATGTCCGCCATTGATTTCGCGAACACAACAACATCAGAGTCCCGCTGTAACCAAGCGACACATACATCGACATTGTCAACAGCCGCCATGACACCGATGCATTTGCCGCTCATCTCAGCCGCCAGCGTCGCCTTGCCGTCTACGCAACTTGCTCATACCTCTGCTAGCGTCGCTCTGCCGTCGACGCAACCTGCGCCTACATCATCATATACTTATGTATCGTCAGCCGCTTCAAATATTTCTTTGCCGCCATCTTCTGGAAATATTTTTGCCAGCCAACAACAACAAGGTAATATGAGCATTTATGGGACCCAAACGATGCCGCGAAAAATTCAAGACCTGCCGGAATTCAGCGGTGAACCAGAAGATTGGCCACTATTTTTTACAGCCTATAGCCAATCAACAGCTGCATATGGATACACCAAATTTGAAAACAACCAGCGATTGCAGAAATGCCTTAAGGGTGACGCCAAGGAGGTAGTAAAATCGCTACTTATCCACCCTGATAACGTTGATGCTGTTGTGGAACAACTGAAATTTAGATTTGGAAGACCTGAACAGCTGATTTACAGCCAATTGAGGGCCGTGAGAGAGATGCCGTTTATAAGTGAAAATAACTTAGTGAAATTAGTGCCGTTTTCAACCAAAGTGAAAAATTTAGCAGTTTTTCTAAAATCTGTGAATGGGGAACAACATTTGGGCAACCCAACGCTATTGGACGAGTTGGTGTCGAAACTCCCCATGAGTAAAAAATTGGAATGGGCCAAAGTTGCCTCCAGTGTTCGACCATACCCCACCATTGTAAATTTTAGTGACTGGATCAGTGAAGTGGCTAATTTAATTTGCTTGGTGAAAGAGGTGAATAATAACGAACCTAAACGAAGAGTGCTACATGCAACTGAAAAGATTATACAGTGCCCGATGTGCAAAGCAAATCACAAAATCTATGATTGCAGTAAATTTTTAAATTTGACAGTTAATGAACGTTGGTCTATGGTGAAAAAGATTCGTGCCTGTTTTTCGTGCTTAAATTTTGGACATTCAACCCGTGAGTGCAACAGAAAGAAAATGTGTCCAAAAGATGGTTGCCAACGAAAACACAATAAGCTGCTCCATGATGACACATCCTGTGTATCGATTCCAACGCAACGCAGTTCTTCAAGTGAAATTAGCCAAAATGTTCTTAGCTGCTCCAATAACAATAAAAAGTTGTTATTTAGAGTTTTGCCAGTTACTCTGTACGGAGAAAAGTGCAGCCTAGACATTTATGCGTTATTTGATGATGGTTCCTCCATAACGATGTTGGATAAGGAAATTGCAGAAAAAATTGGGGTACGTGGAAGAAATAGTAACTTAAATATTCAGTGGTTTGGTGGAAGATCAGCACGAGAGCCGTCAATGACATTCAACCTGATGGTCAGCGGAGTTGGGAAGAAGAAGAATCATCTGCTTAGAAATGTGTATGCAGTATCGAATTTAAATTTACCAATGCAGAGCCTAAGTGAAGATGAAATTAAAAATAGTTTTAAAAATTCGTCACGTCATTTAATGAAGCCATATGCCAATATAGTGCCAAAACTTTTAATCGGATTGGATCATGCCAGTTTAGGGTTGCCATCTAATTTTAAAATTGATAATTCATCTGGACCTTTCGCGTGTAGTACGGAATTAGGGTGGGTCGTATTTGGGCCATGTAAATCGATATCGCCACCACCACATTCATGTCTTTTCGTTCATATTGAAGAAGAAAAGGAAATTCATCAAATGGTTCAAGATTATTTCAATATTGAAAATATTGGTGTACGAGCTGCACCTCCAGTCGAGTCTGATGACGATGTTCGGGCGAAAAGGATTCTTCATGAATCGACGGTACGGATTGGAAATCGGTTTCAAACGGGTCTACTTTGGAAAAATGATACGATAGAGTTGCCAGATAGTTACTCAATGGCACTTAGCCGTCTTGAAGGAATTGAAAAGAAAATGAAACGCGACGAAAACTTCTCTGCAGCCTACGAAGAAATAATAAACGGATACATTGATAAAGGCTACGTTAGAAAAGTACCACCAGAGGATATATGCCTGATA
Source organism: Hydrotaea cyrtoneurina (assembly GCA_958296145.1). Lineage (NCBI taxonomy): Eukaryota > Metazoa > Arthropoda > Insecta > Diptera > Muscidae > Hydrotaea > Hydrotaea cyrtoneurina. The sequence goes on from OY282512.1 coordinate 99,790,224, forward strand.
TCGAACAAAAAATGGTATTTGCCACATTTTGCCGTTATTAATCCCAACAAAGAGAAGAAAAAGTTGAGGCTTGTGTTTGACGCCGCAGCCAAAGTAAACGGAATTTCATTGAACGATAATTTGCTTAAAGGGCCTCAAGGTATTTCTTCATTGCCTTCAACACTTTACAATTTTCGGAGTGGCCAGATTGCCGTATGTGCAGATATTCGTGAAATGTTTCACCAAATTATTATACAGCCGAGTGACAGAATTTCTCAAAGATTTTTGTGGAGAAATAAGGATCAAAATAAGCCGCCAGACGAGTACGAAATGATGGTGATGACATTTGGAGCTACCTGCTCACCATGCTCAGCCATACATGTCATGAAGACCAACGCCAAAGAACATACTGAATGTCATCCAAGAGTCTTGGAAGCAATTTGTAAACATCACTATATGGATGATTTTGTTGATAGCTTCGACTCAACTGAAGAAGCTATTGCAATTTCGAAGCAGGTCAGAGAAATCCATAAAAATGGAGGATTTGATTTAAGAGGGTTTATTTCAAATTCAAATGACGTCATCCTGGCGCTAGACGGAGCATCATCGTCTAAAATTATTTCTGAAAATGACAACACAGATAAAGTTTTAGGTCTGTATTGGGATTCAGCATCCGATGCATTCATGTTCAATATAAAATTCAATAAAGTTAATAATGACGTCATATCCGGTGCGGTGAAGCCCACTAAACGTCAAGTATTGAGCATCATCATGTCAACTTTCGACCCCCTCGGATTTTTGAGCCATTTTACAGTAGGAGGTAAATTAGTGCTGAGATACATATGGAGAAGCGATGTTCGCTGGGATGAGCCGATTTCTGATGATATCAACGTTTTCTGGGAACAGTGGCGTAAACAATTAAAAAACATTTCTGATTTTCGTTTGCCACGTTATTATTTTCACCCAGGGAAAATTAAAGAAATTCAGTTGCATATTTTTGTCGACGCCAGTCAAGATGCCTTTGCCGCCGTTGCCTATTTTAGATTTATATCAACAGATGGTGCTATTGGAGTAAGTTTTGTGTGCTCTAAGACCAAGGTTGCCCCTTTAACAAAGGTCTCAATTCCTCGCCTGGAATTACAAGCTGCGGTGCTTGGAACAAGAATTAAGCAAAATGTAATGAATGAGCACAAAATTGAGTCGGAATCAATAATCTTGTGGAGCGATTCAAAAACCGTACTGAAATGGATCTCAAGTAGCCATAGAAACTATAAGCCATACGTAGCCCACCGGATAGCTGAAATACTCGAGTCCACTAAAATAGATAATTGGAAATGGATTTCAACAACCCAGAACGTAGCAGATGACGCCACTCGGTGCTATAATACAGTTGACTTTTCGACTTCATCCCGATGGTTAACTGGACCAGCATTTCTAAGAGATCCAGAAAATGAATGGCCGAGTTTTGTCGTTGCTTCACCTCATCCTGAGAGTGAAGATGAAGAAGAGATGCGTCCCAAGATTTCGCTTTTAATATTTAAAAATGATTTTATAAAATTTGAACGTTTTTCGTCATATTGCCGTTTGAGAAGATCGACCGCTCAAGTTTTTAGATTTATAAACATATGCCGAAGGAAAGTTAGTGATCTTGATCGCCATGGTCTAACTGCCCAAGATTTAGAAAAGGCTGAGAAGTCCTTATGCCAACAGGTTCAACATGAATCATTTGCCGAAGCCATTGAATGTATTAAAAAGGGACAGCCAGTCCCAAAGGCCGAAAATTTGGTTAATTTAATGCCATATATTGATGAAGATGGTCTACTTAGAGTGTATGGCAGGATTGATGCAGCCAGCTTCCTACCATATAGTACGAGACGCCCTATTATACTGCCTAAAGACCACTACTTCACGAAGCTTGTTGTAAGGCACTACCATTGTGAGATGAAACATCAAAATCACGAAGCCACTATCTGCGAGATAAGAAAAAAGTTCTGGATTCCGGAATTAAGACGCCTTTTGAAAAAAGTTGTATCCAGCTGTTTTTTGTGCAGAAAAAATAATGCCGCTCCGGCTGCGCCTATCATGGGCCCCCTGCCAGTTGATCGACTTGAGCCATATATTCCTCCATTTAAATATACTGGACTTGATTATTTTGGTCCTTTAAATGTCACTATTGGACGGAGAACCGAAAAGAGATGGGTGGCATTATTTACATGCCTAACTATTCGCGCCATCCATCTTGAATTAGCCAATGATCTGTCGACGGATTCCTGTATCATCGCATTGAAAAACTTTATGAATCGCCGAGGAGTGCCGGTAAGGATTCGCTCCGACAACGGGAAGAATTTTGTTGGTGCTAATGAGGAGGCTAAGCGTTTTGAAGAGGTTTTCGAGGCTGAACGAATTCAACATGAATTGTCTGCGAAAGGTGTAGAGTGGGTATTTAATTGTCCGGCGAATCCATCCGAGGGAGGTGTATGGGAGCGTATGGTACAATGCGTTAAAAGAGTACTGCGTCAGACGATGAAAGATACGTCTCCCAAAGAGCATGTGTTGCAATCTCTACTAATTGAAGCGGAAAACATAGTCAATTCAAGGCCTTTGACACATCTACCTGTGAGTCCGAATGAAGAGGAACCACTTACTCCGAATCATTTTTTATTGGGTACGCCGAATATTGCGCAGACTCCCACAATCAGCGCTCCTGACGTCGAGCTCTTCCGCCTGAAGAAGCAGTGGCGGGTTGTGAGAAGTTTGCGAGATAGATTTTGGAAACGATGGGTACTTGAATACTTACCGACTCTAACGAGAAGAGTAAAATGGTGTGAATACACTAAGCCGATAAAGGAAGGAGATATTGTGTTTGTTTGCGACTCTAATATTCCACGAAATCAATGGCGGAGAGGTATGGTCACTTGCGTCCATGCTGGCACTGATGGAGTGGTACGAAGAGCCGAAGTTAAAACTGCGACTGGAAGCCTACAGCGTGCTGTGTCCAAGTTAGCCGTTCTCGACCTGGAATCTAGTGAAGCTGATCGCTCCACGGGGGTGGGGGTGTTGCGGAACGACTAATCGGTTCTATTACAAAACGACTAATTGGTTCCTCCTGAACACATGATTTACTTATTCTCCTTTATTTGTTTTCATTTGTCGCCTATTGTGAATTGTCATTTTTATTGACGTTTGGTGAGCCGCAGTTTTGTCCTTCTTCTTTATTCTTCATTTGTTTATTTGAACAGAGATCAAACTCTCATTCTAATTGTGATCTCGAAGAAGAAGGAGGTGAAAACTGCGGTAAGTAGATTTTAAGTGTTTTTGTAATGTGTTTTAATCCGTTACATTTTTTATAGAAATAAACAGTCCATACATTTACATACATACATAAACCTGTGTTTGTAATTTTGTACGGTAGTTCAACGCAAGTCTCCTGTCTTCTTATTGCGGCCAGCAACAGTTGAAGTTGTGGACAAAGAGTTTCAAATGACTTTTGAATCTCAAATTTTGAGAAAACCCCATTTTCTAAGCTCAATTTCTCCCAAATTATTTGTTGAATCAAAAAAATGAAAGCTACGTCTTCTTTAGATTAAGGTCCGCTATGCATGAGCAAAATTTCAGAAAAATCTATTTTTTCCAAAAAATCTAAAATTTTGATGGGTTAACCTCTTTGCTTTTTTTTTTGGTAAAAATAATTTTTTTTTCGAATTTCCATATCCATATCTTTTGCACCTGGATGTATTCTGCCATCGAAATGATGAAATTATAATCAAATATAGTTCTTATATCTTCAGCCATTACAGATTAATGGTCAAAAAACAAAATTTGCGAGTGCATCATCGGATACACAATCAATCCTGCGAAAATGTTCGTAGCAACAAAGTCTCAGTGGGTTAATAGTAGTCCCAAAGTCTAGCTTTAATTTGATACCATAGTCGATTCGATGCTTTAGTCGATTGCTGAGAAAATCGACAAATAGTTTCTAGGGACTTTCAAATCTCAAATTTTAAGAAAATTGGTTGTCGTTGTATTTGTATTGGTAGTTGTAGTTGTAGTAGTAGTTGCAGTTGTAGTTGTAGTTGCAGTTGTAGTTGTAGTAGTAGTTGTAGTTGCAGTTGTAGTTGTAGTAGTAGTTGAAGTTGTGGACAAAGAGTTTCAAATGACTTTTGAATCTCAAATTTTGAGAAAACCCCATTTTCTAAGCTCAATTTCTCCCAAATTATTTGTTGAATCAAAAAAATGAAAGCTACGTCTTCTTTAGATTAAGGTCCGCTATGCATGAGCAAAATTTCAGAAAAATCTATTTTTTCCAAAAAATCTAAAATTTTGATGGGTTAACCCCTTTGCTTTTTTTTTGGTAAAAATATTTTTTTTCGAATTTCCATATCCATATCTTTTGCACCTGGATGTATTCTGCCATCGAAATGATGAAATTATAATCAAATATAGTTCTTATATCTTCAGCCATTACAGATTAATGGTCAAAAAACAAAATTTGAGAGTCCATCATCGGATACACAATCAATCCTGCGAAAATGTTCGTAGCAACAAAGTCTCAGTGGGTTAATAGTAGTCCCAAAGTCTAGCTTTAATTTGATACCATAGTCGATTCGATGCTTTAGTCGATTGCTGAGAAAATCGACAAATAGTTTCTAGGGACTTTTAAATCTCAAATTTTAAGAAAATTGGTTGTCGTTGTATTTGTATTGGTAGTTGTAGTAGTAGTTGCAGTTGTAGTTGCAGTTGCAGTTGTAGTTGTAGTAGTAGTTGTAGTTGCAGTTGTAGTAGTAGTTGAAGTTGTGGACAAAGAGTTTCAAATGACTTTTGAATCTCAAATTTTGAGAAAACTCCATTTTCTAAGCTCAATTTCTCCCAAATTATTTGTTGAATCAAAAAAATGAAAGCTACGTCTTCTTTAGATTAAGGTCCTCTATGCATGAGCAAAATTTCAGAAAAATCAATTTTTTCCAAAAAATCTAAAATTTTGATGGGTTAACCTCTTTGCTTTTTTTTTTGGTAAAAATAATTTTTTTTTCGAATTTCCATATCCATATCTTTTGCACCTGGATGTATTCTGCCATCGAAATGATGAAATTATAATCAAATATAGTTCTTATATCTTCAGCCATTACAGATTAATGGTCAAAAAACAAAATTTGCGAGTGCATCATCGGATACACAATCAATCCTGCGAAAATGTTCGTAGCAACAAAGTCTCAGTGGGTTAATAGTAGTCCCAAAGTCTAGCTTTAATTTGATACCATAGTCGATTCGATGCTTTAGTCGATTGCTGAGAAAATCGACAAATAGTTTCTAGGGACTTTCAAATCTCAAATTTTAAGAAAATTGGTTGTCGTTGTATTTGTATTGGTAGTTGTAGTAGTAGTTGCAGTTGTAGTTGCAGTTGTAGTTGTAGTAGTAGTTGTAGTTGCAGTTGTAGTTGTAGTAGTAGTTGAAGTTGTGGACAAAGAGTTTCAAATGACTTTTGAATCTCAAATTTTGAGAAAACCCCATTTTCTAAGCTCAATTTCTCCCAAATTATTTGTTGAATCAAAAAAATGAAAGCTACGTCTTCTTTAGATTAAGGTCCGCTATGCATGAGCAAAATTTCAGAAAAATCTATTTTTTCCAAAAAATCTAAAATTTTGATGGGTTAACCCCTTTGCTTTTTTTTTGGTAAAAATATTTTTTTTCGAATTTCCATATCTTTTGCACCTGGATGTATTCTGCCATCGAAATGATGAAATTATAATCAAATATAGTTCTTATATCTTCAGCCATTACAGATTAATGGTCAAAAAACAAAATTTGAGAGTCCATCATCGGATACACAATCAATCCTGCGAAAATGTTCGTAGCAACAAAGTCTCACTGGGTTAATAGTAGTCCCAAAGTCTAGCTTTAATTTGATACCATAGTAGATTCGATGCTTTAGTCGATTGCTGAGAAAATCGACAAATAGTTTCTAGGGACTTTCAAATCTCAAATTTTAAGAAAATTGGTTGTCGTTGTATTTGTATTGGTAGTTGTAGTTGTAGTAGTAGTTGCAGTTGTAGTTGTAGTTGTAGTAGTAGTTGCAGTTGTAGTTGCAGTTGTAGTAGTAGTTGAAGTTGTAGTTGTGGACAAAGAGTTGCAAATGACTTTTGAATCTCTAATTTTGAGAAAACCCCATTTTCGAAGCTCAATTTCTCCCAAATTATTTGTTCAATCAAAAAAATGAAAGCTACGTCTTCTTTAGATTAAGGTCCTCTATGCATGAGCAAAATTTCAGAAAAATCTATTTTTTCCAAAAAATCTAAAATTTTGATGGGTTATTTGTTCAATCAAAAAAATGAAAGCTACGTCTTCTTTAGATTAAGGTCCGCTATGCATGAGCAAAATTTCAGAAAAATCTATTTTTTCCAAAAAATCTAAAATTTTGATGGGTTAACCTCTTTGCTTTTTTTTTTGGTAAAAATAATTTTTTTTTCGAATTTCCATATCCATATCTTTTGCACCTGGATGTATTCTGCCATCGAAATGATGAAATTATAATCAAATATAGTTCTTATATCTTCAGCCATTACAGATTAATGGTCAAAAAACAAAATTTGCGAGTGCATCATCGGATACACAATCAATCCTGCGAAAATGTTCGTAGCAACAAAGTCTCAGTGGGTTAATAGTAGTCCCAAAGTCTAGCTTTAATTTGATACCATAGTCGATTCGATGCTTTAGTCGATTGCTGAGAAAATCGACAAATAGTTTCTAGGGACTTTCAAATCTCTAAATTTGAGAAAATTGGTTGTCGTTGTATTTGCAGTTGCAGTTGTAGTTGTAGTTGCAGTTGTAGTTGTAGTAGTAGTTGAAGTTGTGGACAAAAAGTTTCAAATGACTTTTGAATCTCTAATTTTGAGAAAACCCCATTTTCTAAGCTCAATTTCTCCCAAATTATTAGTTCAATCAAAAAAAATGAAAGCAACGTCTTCTTTGGATTAAGGTCCGCTATGCATGAGCATAACAGATAGGAGTTGATATTATAAGCTTTTCTTCAAATCGGTTAGTTGTATAGTAAATAGTTTTAAAATAAATGTTGAAGTAGCCAAGTAGAGTGCAAAAATGTCAACCTTTGTTGCATAACTTTTTTTACTCAATTAACTTATCATGAAATATCAAAAAATCATTTCATTTTACTTTCACCGCAAATTTGCAAGTGAAGGAGAATCTATCCCAATTTTCGGCGTTTAGGAAAATGGTCACACCAATGGTGGAAAAGAGTTTCACTTTCACGTGGAAGCGAAAGACAGAACACGGGCTTCAATCTTAATTCAATTGATAGTTAATGAGTTGACATAAATGGTCTTACTTACCTTGAGAACTCTTATTAAATGTCTAAGGCCTAGGTATTTCTTTAATAATCTATATAAATCGTTAATAAGTTGATTATTCTCATGCTCGATCTGGGCGGTGGTCATATCTGCAAGACAAAGAAAATATTACAATAAAATTACAGAAGTTTCTAAATCATTCAAATGACTGTCTTCTGGGGCTGCAAAGATCACATTATATCGACTTGTTTATGGAATCGTAATCGATCCGTCTGAAATCAGTCAACCTTCGTTAAAATTTCAATATGTCTCTACCGAGCGACTCAACTGCAGCATTCAAACTCCGAATTTAAGTTATTAACATTGCTGGCATTTTCATTGAGCCATATTAATATTTTACAACTGTAATTCGGTTCGGCCCGTCGGAAATAACGGTTTTCTATATCCATTTGCCTTACTTTCTAATCGTTCCAAACGTTCTCGCTTTTCCGCCGCCTCTTCCGCCAGCTTGGCCGAGGTCTTGACTCCTTCTCCGGATTTTTGAGTTTTTTCCATAATCGAACAGGCGCGCATCACATATGTGGGCACGGTTTCTTGTTTCTCCTGGCGTGGTATATCAATCAATGCCCAATATTGCGTTTCTAAGCGTATGACATCCTAAACGAAAATTAAAATTCATTAATTAATCCTTTACCTCGAAGTGATCCATTGGGCATGCCTACCTTAATCATTAACTTGAGCATGGGATAACGTTGGAAAATGTTGCGTTGTGATTTGGAATCGCCATACTTGTTCATGAGTGTTATTAAGGCCTGTTTTGCCGTATCGTAGGATTCTTCCAGGCGTATGCGCAAATTACGCAGTCGTTCATTGGTCTCGATGACTTCTTCGCGGCTCATGCCACCTAAATAACGAAGTTCAGATTAATCTTGTAATTGGTGGTAAATATTTGAACTTACTGGGGGCACCCTCATCTTTGACATCCTGGACAATACGTCGAACACTTTGGGTGAATTTGCCCACAAAATTAGTTGTAGCTGCAAAAAAAAAAAGAAAAATAATTTGTTATTAATTATTTGGTTATTATAATAATTAATAAAATATAATAATAAGCCTGTAGAAAATAAGATTGCAAAAGGATGATGTTGCATGTTTAATCACACATATTTGATTGATGGCGTTTTGCATATTAGTTGAGTATATACTTAAGCTTGTACATCAGTTGGTACGAACTAAAGGTTACAGTGATTTCTCCATATATTCTATTGCCAGATCCTGCCCTTGGCTTTTTGAATTCGTTTGTCAAATAAAAACACGCACTGAAAACCAAAAGAAGATCATATTTTTTGTATAAAATTATTTGGAAATCACCCTCGAACACTATCATTTATCGATTAAACGTAGCAACAATGAGGCAATAACCGATTAATCTGCGATTTATTAGGAAATGAAATTCTGTCTATCGAAGTCAGACCATTATGCCGTTAAAAATCACATGTGTATAATTCTATACCACAATTTTCAAAAACCCGTCTCTATGTTTTTCACTTCTCACCCACAGCAAACCAAATGTGAAATATAACTCAGCGGTGCGCCCATGAGGGTTGAACTCGAGCGTACAAACGTAAGCAGCACAACAATCAATAGAAACAAGCGAACGAGCGCTTAGACAACTCAACCACCGCCCTTCATGGTGAAAGAGTAGCTAACCAGAGGTTTTGTGTGCGTGCCATGACGCTTTGATGCGTTAGCTGTGTACGACGCCGTTTCAACAGAGTTATTTTCAGAAACAAATTTAGGTTGTTGTAAATTATCAGAGTTGCCAGCCTCAACTGGGTAATGTCTTCTGTGTGCGGTGCTTAGCGCACTGAGTTCTGTTGTTAAAATGAGAGACACCGGTCGCTGTTCTCTCTTAGTTTGAAATATAATTGGTCGTTCTCTTACACGCTATACATAATCGTTGCTTGTTATTAACACGTGTGAGAGGGAGGAGTTAAAAAAGCAAAATTTTCTAAAAATTTATTATTTTTATAATTTACATTAATTATAATTTATATTAATATTTTTTTTTTTAAATAAATTAAGTACAAATAATTAATTAATTATAATTTATATTAATTTTTAAGTCATTTTTTTTTAATTAATTAAGTACAAATACATTTTAAACAATTAAATACAAAACAATTACATATTTTTTTCAATTCAACTGATTGTTTCAACACCAAATTTTATATTAATTTTTAATTCATTTTTTTTAAATTAAATAAATTTTAAACAATTAAATACAAAACAATTACATATTTTTTCAATTCAACTGATTGTTTCAAAACCAAATTTTATATTAATTAATTATAATTTATATTAATTTTTAATTAATTTTTTTTTAAATTAATTAAGTACAAATAAATTTTAAACAATTAAATACAAAACAATTACATTTTTTTCAATTCAACTGATTGTTTCAAAACCAAATTTTATAATAATTTTTATTTCATTTTTTTAAAATTAAATAAATTTTAAACAATTAAATACAAAACAATTACATATTTTTTTAATTCAACTGATTGTTTCAAAACCAAATTTTATATTAATTAATTATAATTTATATTAATTTTTAATTAATTTTTTTTTAAATTAATTAAGTACAAATAAATTTTAAACAATTAAATACAAAACAATTACATTTTTTTTCAATTCAACTGATTGTTTCAAAACCAAATCTTATATTAATTTTTAATTCATTTTTTTTAAAATTAAATAAATTTTAAACAATTAAATACAAAACAATTACATATTTTTTTAATTCAACTGATTGTTTCAAAACCAAATTTTATATTAATTAATTATAATTTATATTAATTTTTAATTAATTTTTTTTTAAATTAATTAAGTACAAATACATTTTAAACAATTAAATACAAAACAATTACATTTTTTTCAATTCAACTGATTGTTTCAAAACCAAATTTTATAATAATTTGTATTTCATTTTTTTTAAAATTAAATAAATTTTAAACAATTAAATACAAAACAATTACATATTTTTTTAATTCAACTGATTGTTTCAAAACCAAATTTTATATTAATTAATTATAATTTATATTAATTTTTAATTAATTTTTTTTTAAATTAATTAAGTACAAATAAATTTTAAACAATTAAATACAAAACAATTACATTTTTTTTCAATTCAACTGATTGTTTCAAAACCAAATTTTATATTAATTTTTAATTCATTTTTTTTAAATTAAATAAATTTTAAACAATTAAATACAAAACAATTAGGTACATATTTTTTCAATTCAACTGATTGTTTCAAAACCAAATTTTATATTAATTTATTATAATTTATATTAATTTTTAATTAATTTTTTTTTAAATTAATTAAGTACAAATAAATTTTAAACAATTAAATACAAAACAATTACATATTTTTTCAATTCAACTGATTGTTTCAAAACCAAATTTTATAATAAATTTTATTTCATTTTTTTTAAAATTAAATAACTTTCACTTTGATGGAATGTGAATAAAAGGGGATATTGAAACGGATTGAAGGTGAAAGCGTGGTTTTAATTACATCATTTCAAAAGTAGAAGACATCCAAGAACAAACGATTTGGAAATTCGTGAAAAAAAATGTTGGCCAAAAAAACAATTTGTTTTAAATTGATTGTATTGAAATTACTCGTACAAGGCGTAACTTTTCATTTTCAGGTTGAACAAACTGTTCGGAAGATATTGGTTTCAGAAAATGGGATTTTTCTTAAAATAAAAGATTCGAAAGTTCCATGAAACTATTTGTCGAATTTCTGAGCAACGGACTTAGGTATCGCAACGAATGAGGTATCAAATTAAAGCTAGACGCTACGAACATTTTCGCAGGATTGATTGTGTATCCGATGATGGACTCTCAAATTTTGTTTTTTGACCATTAATCTGTAATGGCTGAAGATATAAGAACTATATTTGATTATAATTTCATCATTTCGATGGCAGAATACATCCAGGTGCAAAAGATATGGAAATTCGAAAAAAAAATATTTTTACCAAAAAAAAAGCAAAGGGCTTAACCCATCAAAAATTTAGATTAGATTAGAAAAAATAGATTTTGCTAAAAATTTGCTCATGCATAGCGGACCTTAATCTGAAGAAGGCGTTGTTTTTATTTTTTATATTGAACACATTGTTCGGGGGAATTTGGGTTCAGAAAATGGCGTTTTCTCAAAATTACAGATTCAAAAATGTCTTCCTTATTTTGGTGACATTTGTGTTGAAATTGAGAAAGTCACAGCTGGCAGGAGAAGCACTTACGAAGAGTTCGGCTGTGTTGTGAGTTCACACGGCCATTCGACGATGAACGAATGAGAGTCCATGGAAAGCCGCGTATTTCTGCTAAATATTCTGTCATCAGGGACAAGTGGATATCTGAGAAGCAGATATCATTAAAATATCTAGAGAATTGCAATACACAGAGCTGATAGCCATTGCTATATTGATCTATAATCTTTTTAATCTTAGAAATATTTTTACACGGTCTGGGGAATGCAGACATGTCTTGGAATTGTATGTGATGTAAATCCTTACGAGATGTCTGGGAGATGTGTTTCCTGCATAAAATCAATTCTATTTTTTTTAAATTGTTAACGTGAGAGATTTGTCTGAAAATATAAATTTCTTATCAATCATTATATTGAATTAAAAAATCTATGTAGAGACATAGTCACGTCGTTTAAACCGCTCTACTAAATTGTTGTGGAAAATCGCACATATTTTTTGTATGTCACATTTACAAATAATTTAAGCAATTTTTAATACAAATAAAATATATATGTAATTTTGTTAAAATTTGTATTTTCAGACTCTAAATTCATTCCGGTTAGTTAATATGGAACCTCAGACGGAGAAACAATGTGTTTTCATTATTAAAACATATTTGGCAACTGACAGAAGTTGTCAAGATGTCTTTATGAAATTCGGAACAAAATTCGGTAGAGAAAATACTCCAACAAATCGTACATGAAGCTGACGGGAGAGAAATTTGAAGAAACCGGATCTGTTCATGATAATAGAAACCGAATTTGTCAACGTAGTGGTAGTTCAACTGAGAATATAGCAGCGAAGATCAGAAGTGTTGAAGAATATGATTTAGCCGTAGAGAATATGCGGTTACAACAGTATGGCGCCACTTATCACAGAGCAAGAGAAACAATGGATTGAAAATCGATTTATTTCTCATAGAGGATGAGAAAATTGGCTCATGGTGTGATTTTTGTTGTGGACTTTTTTTTAAATCGAAAGGGTACAGCAATAATCCCGTAGCAGATCAAGAGATTAAAACCAACTTTATCCAGCAGATGTCAACCATTGATAACAGGCTATTGAAAAAAAGTTTGGTAAAAGAACCCGCCGAACCAGGGGGTCATTTAACCCCCCCATTTAATATTGAAATAAAAATATTTTTAACATGTGAAAAAATATTTGGTTTTAATTAAAATGATATCACAATTTTGGATACCCTTTATTTAAAAAAGTACTTAACCCGAATCACATGCACTTTTGTAAGTGTAAAATTGCAACGGTTTGACATTCTAGTGTACAACTTGATGTTTTTGACACGTGTCAAGTGTGACTATCTAACAAGTGGTCGTTTGTTATAATCGTGTTATTAGTTCTCATATGACAAGGTTGCAAATTTGGATTTAATCAAAAAAATTCAGGGTGATTCGGGTTAATATTTGGATTGGAGGGTTGGAAGATTATGGGTCCATTAGGTCTAATCCCCATGTTTTTTTTTTGGGTTTAAAGTCGGATTCTTGAGTCAATTTTTCAGACTCCTATATAAAGGGTTTTCCAACAAGAGGTGTTATTTTGAATCACCGGGATTGCGGTAGTTGTCACTTTGTCTTTGGCATTCGACAAGTAGAAACAACGCCATTGCCAAAAATGGAACGATACACGCTTCAACAACGCATGAAAATTATTAAAATTCACTGCAAAAATGGTGAAAATCTTCGCAAAACTAAAGCATTTTTGGGTCGTCGTGGAGCACCTTGCCGGACCGCAATACCGAAATTGGTAGACAAATTCGAGCTTTTGGGACATGTTAGTGATGTGAAGAATGAACGCATGCACGTCGCACAAGAACAACTGAGAATATTGCTGCTGTAGCCCAAAGTGTTGAAGAAAACCTAGGTTTGTCCATTAGGGTGGAGTGAAAACATGCTTTTTTTTTAATTTGAAAAAGTTAACTTCGGAAAGAGATGTAGTCTGGGGTCCTAATGAGGGGAAAAATAAAGAAAAAAAATTTTAAAAACATTTTAGGGGTCGCGCCACTCCCTCGAAATTTGGAAATTATCGCTATTTTGGCGTTGATTTTAGAAAAATCCTAAAAATTAACGACTTAACTTATTCGAAATTTAAAAGTTTGAGCTTATTCAGTGCCCAAACAAAAGTATTTGAGGCAAATATGAGGATACTCGACTAATATTTGTAGCTTTGGTGGCGATTTCATTGTTCAGTCAATTTTCTGAAGAGGGACGATTTGACTCATTTTACTTTTTGAAATTTTTGAACAATGAGAAAATTTTTTTTAAATTTTTTCATGCCCTTATTTCATTGTTTACGCTATTGCAAACATTTATTGACATAAAACTTTTTAGGATTTTTCTAAAACAAACGCCAAAATAGCGATAATTTCCAAATTTCGAGGGAGTGGCGCGACCCCTAAAATTTTTTTAAAATTTTTTTTTTTATTTTTCCCCTCATTAGGACCCCAGACTACATCTCTTTCCGAGGTTAACTTTTTTTTTTGAATTTCACTTCACCCTATTGTCCATTCCTCGTCGTTCTTTGGAATTCGGCATTCCACAAACGTCATTCCAACGTATTTTGCATAAAGACATCAACAACGTCGTGTCTTTGCTGATTGGGAGCTTGAAATGCCTGAAAATGATTCGGAATTCCATCGAAAAATCATCTTGACTGAAGAGGCCCATTTCCACCTCGGTGGCTACGTCAACAAGCAAAATTGTCGCATCTGGGGCTCCGAAAATCCAAGAGTTATTGTTGAGAAGCCTCTCCATCCCCAAGGTGTGACTGTTTGGTGCGTTTTATGGTTCGTCGGGGTCATTGGACCTTTTTTTTTTTTTTTTTCGAAAATGAGGTTGGATCAACAGTTACGGTGAATGGATGATGATTAATGATTTTTAATGGTCGATGTTGGATGATATTGATCTGGACAACCGTCACTAGACGGCGCCACACAAGCAACGAAACCATTTGGTCTTTTAGGGGAAAGGCTTCCGGACCGTATTGTCTCTCGAAGAGGTGATCACAATTGGCCACCGAGAGCTTGTGATTTAACACCTTGCGACTTCTCCCTTTGGTGCCACGTGAAAGATAAGGTCTACTCCAATAGACCTACGATTCAAGACCTCAAAGATAGAGGACATAGGGAGGCCACTTTGCGTTTGGGTTATGAAAAATTTCATGAAAAGGATATGGTCCTGTAAGCATGGTAGTGATGGCCATTGGGCTGATATTGTTTTTCATTATTAACGGCATACCTTTCTCTTTATTATGAAATAAACATCCGATCATTTATCTCAAAAAAACAAATTTTTCTTTGAATACCAAAATAACACCTCTTGTTGGAAAACCCTGTATTTCAAGGTACACCGCAATGGGACAGTGGCACAATTTTAACCATGTTTAAATTTGTTTTTTAATAGTTGGACTACTCAAGAAATTGTCATAACTTCGGGTATTCCAATGCGACCTTCATGGGCTAAGGACAATATTTCAAACACTTGCGGGTCTTGGCCCCAATGTTTTTAATGTTTTGATAAGCACGTTTATTTTGGGACAATGGTGTGAACCACAATATTAGTCAATTCTTGGAACTATGATGTTTTTTTTTGGATTCATGAGTAAATCTCGGAGATCTATATGTCAAGCTGAATGGAATGCAATGCTAAGGTTTCTGTTATCGAAATGCCTTGTCGAATATCATATTTTCCAACCATAAATCGATATCCACTAAATAATGTAAACTTTTGTTATTACACGTTCGGCCCATTCACGATGCATCATCAGTTTAAAGATTTAAATCACACCCTTTTCCCATGGTTTTGCATGATTAGGTAATTGTCATAAGTAAATATATGCATTACATCATTTGCATCGTTAATAACAAACATAATTGCTTCATATTGACTTTACTGACAGTCAACGTATTCGGCTGTTCAAAGATATACAAAAAAAAAAAAACCCAAAAGTCATAAACTTTACTCTTAACAATGACATTTCAGCAAGTCACCACTTTTTGCATCATTCTCGTTACTCTCGGCCATATTTTATACTTTCATTGTTGGACTTTAAGAAGATAAAAAACAAAAACAAAACATCAACCAAATGGCACGTTACTTGTTTTGAACCCGAATTGATTTAAAAATATACGTATGCGGCGTTGTTCTAAAGAAAGTGTTACGACTTCAGTGTATTTGAATCTGTATTGTATTGTATGGTAATGAATTGAAATCGATAGAAGAAACAAAAAAAAAACCCAATTGGTTCTCGAATGCACTTAAGTGCGCCATGAATAATGCCGTGTCCTGAGAAATTCTACAAAACAATCACGACTTTTAGACATTCATCACATTGCTTGATTAGTATTTACTGACATTCACTTGTGTTTGCATTGCCAACTAAATCATTATTTTAACTACGCTGTCTTGTCGATCGGCTACATAATGAGCTTGGGTAAAATGCGAGGGCCAAGTAATCACATCTAAAAAGAAATGGGATTTTGGACAAGACTGTCGTTCGTTTGTGAAGCGATACAAGTTTTCAAAAAAAAAAAATCATGACGAAGAAATTATTGGAAAATCAGTATTAGAATTTTCATAGTAAATTCGTTGAATCGCACTTTAAGCATTATATGGTCGAATAACCCATGAGTGATTTATGAAAAATAAATAAAGGGTGCGCCATCTAACGTTTTATTTTTTCAACTAGTGCTTATTTCGTTATCGGGCCATGTTGAACGAATTTTTTTGTACAAAAATTGAAGAGGAGGATATTGGCAACATTTGGTTTCAACAGGACGGCGCAACGTGCCACACAATCGAAGCTACACTCGATGTTTGGCGCCCTGTTTTTGAAGATCGCATTATCAGCCGCAAAGCTGATGTCGTTAGGCAACTGCATGGCCAGCCGAGGCAGCCATTTGAAAGAAATTATTTTCCGATATTAACCGGAAGGATTTGTACTTTCAAATAAAAAAAAGAAATTTGAGAAAATATCTAGTAGTTTTTTTTTTAAAGAATTTTAAAAAAAAAGTTATTTGGCGGACGCTGTACATTAGGGCGTTTCACAAAAGACGTTTTTTCTGATTTTTCTAACTCTTGAAGCGGAATATTGAAGTTTGTGATTTAAGAGAATTTCGAAATTTTTTTTGGATTTTTTGAAGATGGGTACGGGGTCGCTGAAATCGATTTTATCAAAAAAATGAGGTTATGGAGAACAATTTTTAATATTAATTTTTGCTGGTGCTTTTTCTTCATAAAACTAAACAATTCTCTTCTTAATGATCCGATCCCACGACAAAAAAATGATTGATGTGAAAAATTATTATATTAAGGACCAGTAACATATTAACATAAAAGTACAAAATTATGTTTTTATAGATTTCAAACCTCAATAACTTTAAAAGTTTTCAACATTTTTTGAAAAATGCGTTAGAAAGGTCTTTAAATTACCTTTCATTCGGTATATAGGTTTCTTTTCACTTGCGGGAGAAATATAAGAAAAAAATTTAAGTTTGAGAATTTTTTTTTTATTTTTCAAATTTTATAAAAATTAAAAGAATTTCATTAAGTTTCGTTCTTGGTTAAGTAAAAAAAAACATTTAATATACATTGTTTTAATAAAAATATCAAAAATTCAATTCATAAATATTTAAAAACGAAGTCGCAAAGTGCTCCAGCATCCAATTCCATTGCCCGAAAGTCCATTACATTTTTGAGTTCTGTAAAAAACTGGTTGTAGGCAAGGCGAGAGCGATTATATAAAGTTGTTAAAATAAAAAATCAGACAATTCGATATACAGGGTTTTCCAACAAAATGTGTTATTTTGGTATTCAAAGAAAAATTTCATTTTATGAGATAAATGATCGAATGTTTATTTCATAATAAAGAGGAAGGTATGCCCTTAATAATGAAAAACTATATCAGCCAAATGGCCACCAGGACCACGCTTACAGGACCATATCCTTTTCATGAAATTGTCCATAACTAAATCGAAAATTGGCTGGCCTATGTCGTCGATAGCCTCACGATTTCAATCATTGAAATCTTGACTCGACGCTGGGCTGTTGTCGTTGACCTTATCTTTCACATGCCCCCCCAAGGGAAGAAGTAACAAGGTGTTAAATCACAAGATCTCGGTGGCCAATTATGAGCACCTCTTCAAGAGATAACACGGTCCGGAAACCTTTCCCGTAAGAGAGCAATTGTTTCGTTGCTTGTGTGGCATGTGGCGCCGTCTTGTTGAAAGTAAACGTTGTCCAGATCAATATAATTCAACTCCGACCATAAAAAACATTAATCTCTCGATAGCGCAATCCATTCACCGTAACTGTTCATCCAACCTCATTTTCGAAAAAATAAGGTCCAATGACCCCGACGAACCATAAACCGCACCAAACAGTCAAACGTTGAGGATGGAGAGGCTTCTCAACAATAATTCTTGGATTTTCGGAGCCCCAGATGCGACATTTTCGCTTGTTAACGTAGCCACCGAGGTGGAAATGGGCCTCTTCAGTCAAGATGATTTTTCGATGGAAGTCCGGATCATTTTCAGGCATTTCAACGTCCCAATCAGCCAAGACACGACGTTATTGATGATCGGCCGGCTTGAGTTCTTGTGTTAACTGAACTTTATAGGCCTTAAGAGCCCGGTCTTTATGAAAAATACGGTGTAATGACGTTTGTGTAATGCCCAATTCCAAAGAACGACGACGAATGGCCCAACCTGGGTTTTCCTAAACACTTTGGGCTACAGCAGCAATATTCTCAGTTGTTCTTGAGCGACGTTCACGGGTTTTATTCTTTACATAAGTGACATTAGTCACCCGCAATTTTACAACTGCCTTCGTAAACCAAAGGCCGGCGGCTTCTAATCAACGTTGGACTTTTAACTAAAAAAGTATTGACGTCACTCAATGCAGGGGAATCTCAAGAACTTTGTACCGCAAGTCTCTTATCAAGCTAATGACATCATTTCAACGGGGGAAGTGGGTGGGGTAATAGGCATACATGCTCGCACATGTACAGAGATACTCATGTTTACATATTTCTGCATGAATCATTTACTTCATGGAGCCTTGGCAGTGCGATTATAACAAAATTAGTATTTTTTTTAAATGTTGGCAACATCACACGAATTTTGGGATCAAAACAAAACGGGTAAAAAGCGCCAAAGTAATACAGAGATACATATAGATAATGAGAGACCCAGGGAGAACGATTACGAGTCGCTGGCAGCGAAAGATCACAGCAGACACAACAAAATGAGCGCTTGCGTTTTTGTTTGTCGAGTATTTCGCATAAACAGCACAACAGCAGAAAATCATGAAATGAGAGCTGTCGCTCAGCCAATGTGTGAATGTTAAAGCTTTGGCGAGTTTGTGAAACATATGCTCAGTACGATTCTATAATTTACGAAGACCACAACATCGAGGCAAAGAACGTGCGCGCGCCGCGATACTTTTCAACGCTCGAGTCTTAAACGTCAAACATTTCGGTGTGTGGGTAAACAAAATCCAAAAGTAAAAAATATACAAAAAAAAAACCGCCAGAGAAAAATATTCGATACCAGTATTTATTTATACGAAATGAAAACAAATTCAAATTTTGCAAAAATTATAAAACCAAATTAATTTATGTATCGTGTGTATGGAAACTCATACTGGCGTGTGTGTGTGTGTGTCTGTGGTTGCTAATTCCGTCGCAATCAAGTATTAATTAAGCAAATCCCGTTTTTGTTATTTTTTTTTTCCACTAATAAATCGAGTGCTGTTTGTCAATGTTTTCAAATAAATAAAATTAAAAACAAAAAAAAAAACGGAAAATATCCGTTGTCAGAATTTCATGGTTTTCATTTCGCATCTCTTGTTATTTACAGAGCAAACCACGGCTGGAAAAATAACGTGCTTCCACAATTGTCTTTGGTGTGTGTAAAGTGACCATTGATTGTATTCGACACGTACTCGAATACGCTTTGTTTACATTTTTTGTTTTGTTTTGTATTTTGAAGGTAAGCCACATGGGGAAGAAGAAGAATTACACATAGGTACTTGAAATTTATTGGCAGTTTATTGTTATTGATATAATGCAGCCGCACATGAGCATAAACAAATACACAGCTGGAATACCTGGTGGACATTAGAGTAGGTGGCGGCAATTAGTTACAAATAGACATTTAATTTGAGCTGTTATTCGTTTATTACATTATTCTGTTGGCTGTTGGGGTTTAAGCCCCATGTGTGTTTGATTGAAAATACCCCAACATTGTTGTAGACATGTTTTTTTGTTTTGTGCGATGGCATGGCGATCCAATCTAATGTACCAACGAGCATACATATATCTTTGGTTATAAAAAAAAGACGAAAAAAAAACAAGATCACAATTTTAGCTTTTGATGTATGTATTAGGGTGGAGTGAAAACATGCTTTTTTTTTAATTTGAAAAAGTTAAACTCGGAAAGAGATGTAGTCTGGGGTCCTAATGAGGGGAAAAATAAAGAAAAAAATTTTAAAAAATTTTTAGGGGTCGCGCCGCTCCCTCGAAATTTGGAAATTATCGCTATTTTGGCGTTGATTTTAGAAAAATCCTAAAAATTAACGACTTAACTTATTGGAAATTTAAAAGTTTGAGCTTGTTCAGTGCCCAAACAAAAGTATTTGAGGCAACTATGAGGATAATCGACTAATATTTGTAGCTTTGGTGGCGATTTCATTGTTCAGTCAATTTTCTGAAGAAGGGACAATTTGACTTATTTTACTTTTTGAAATTTTTGAACAATGAGAAATTTTTTTTTTAAATTTTTTCATGCCCTTATTTCATTGTTTACGCTATTGCAAACATTTATTGACATAAAACTTTTTAGGATTTTTCTAAAATCAACGCCAAAATAGCGATAATTTCCAAATTTCGAGGGAGTGGCGCGACCCCTAACAATTTTTTAAAATTTTTTTCTTTATTTTTCCCCTCATTAGGACCCCAGACTACATCTCTTTCCGAGGTTAACTTTTTTTTTTTGAATTTCACTCCACCCTAGTATGTATGTTTCTTGTTTCACACCCATACACTTTATTCCATTGAATCATTCAGGCGTTTTATTTTTGTTCTCTGTATTTAATTTTGTGTGTGTGTGTGTTTTTTTTTGGCTACATATCGCCAAACATAAATTTGAATTAAGTATTAGACGTGTTTGAGTGCAAACATCTCCTTTGAAATGTTAAAATAATAACTCGAACCCTTTCGGTCTTTCGGTTAGGCTTACACAAACATTCGTTTCAAACACAACACTTTCGTTTTGCAGTAAACGACATTTTATAGTCTACGATAATATTGTGAAGAATATTGAACTGAAAACGGGATACCAATAACTGGTAATAAGTTCTTTCTAATATCCCAACAATGGATTGTTTATTGGTACAATTGATTGCCGGTTATACCACCATCACAATGAATTATTTATGCAAATTTATGGAGCAATAACAAATCTCGTTTAGTGACTATAAACTGATTTGGTAATCGTCACGTAATATCAAACACAAGCCACACAGAGCCATACAGTTGGAATTCAGTTCGAAATACAGAAATTCGGAGGGTCGTCTAGTCTAGTGGGACAATCTGCTGTAGCACAGACATCTTCGATGGTGGTGCGTCAGTATCATGTCTCACTCGAACGAAGTCTCGAGGAGCTGGAACAAGATATTACTTGGCATTTCAAGAATTCACTTAGAAAACGAAACTCTGGAGTTGTTAGGTGTTGAGGCTTACATAATACTTCTGCTACTATTTGGCTGTCGGCGATTTAGACGCTGCACCACAGCCTGACTGCGAAACTCCTCACCTTGACTACGTGAACGCGAATCTGCCTCCTTGCACACATGCACTCCGACATACAGGGCACGATAAGAAGTGTTTAGGCTTTTTAAAGCGGTGTAAGAAATACTTCACTCCATCTCATCTCGAAAATATTTACACCACCTACATCCGGCCTAAAATGGAATACAACTCCCATATATGGGCAGGGGCTCCAAAGAAATCTTTGCAGCTTCTGGACCGTGTTCAGAGGAGAGCGGTGGTGATGATGGGGGATAGTAGGGTATCCAACTCTATTGTCTCCCTACAGCATCGACGGAATGTGGGTTGTGTATCGCTATTCTATTTCTATCGCTATCCAAAGTCCCCATTCCAGAGACATGTTGGTAGACCGATCCCTACATGGAGAGGCAGCTCGACTTCGCAATCAAAACTTCAGAATATAATGAAAAAAGGCGCATGGGAAATTAAAGAGGCAATTGGAACAACTTTGTTGTGGTTCTATGTTCCTTATAGGAATTGTAGAGGATAAAATATAAAGGGTTTTCCAATAAGAGGTGTTATTTTGAATCACCCACTTTTGAAGCTTTTATTCTTTGACATTTGACACAAGTAGAAACTACACCATTACTAAAAATGGAACGATACACGCTTCAACAACGCATTGAAATTATTTAAATTCAATACAAAAGTGGTGAAAATCTTGCAGTCACAGTTCGCAAAACAAAAAAGTTTCCGGACCGTGATCACAATTGTCACAATTTAACACCTAGCGACTTCTTCCTATGGGGCCACGTTAAAGCTAAGGTCTACGCCAACAGCTTAGAGTCGATTCAAGACCTCAAAGATAGAATTCGTGAGACTGTCGAGGACATAGATCAGCCACTTTGAGATTTGGTTATGGCAGATTTCATGAAAATGATATGGTCCTGTAAGCATGGTACTGGTGGCCATTTAGCTAAAGTTGTTTTTCCCTATTAACGGCATACCTTCCCCTGTATTATGTTATAAACATCCGATCATTTATCTCAAAGAAATTAATTTTTCTTTGTATACCAAAATAACCAAAAAAATTTTCCTTTTTTTTAAGTAATTTTTTTACATTTTCATTTATTATTTCGCTTTGTGTATTATATGCGTGACGATCAACTAAAATTGTATTCACACTTTCTCCTGTTTGCAATTAAGACGGAAATAATTTCTTTACATTTATATAAGATCGTTGTAATGTAAAATCTGCCTTTTCACATTTTATTTATGTTAAGTTCGTTCGTTTTTTTTTTTTTCTTTCCTTCTGTCTGTGTGATTTATCTTAACCAACAGGGTGTGTCGGTTCAAGACCTTTTAATTGTTGGCTCACTACTACGTGGTGGACAAAAAATCTTAAAAGACACTCTGCTGATCAAAGTCACCCATTGAGCGTACGTTTTTTTTTTTTTATTAACAAATTTGCTGAAATTACAAAGG
The DNA here is from genome assembly GCA_958296145.1 of Hydrotaea cyrtoneurina. Taxonomy (NCBI): domain Eukaryota; kingdom Metazoa; phylum Arthropoda; class Insecta; order Diptera; family Muscidae; genus Hydrotaea; species Hydrotaea cyrtoneurina. The sequence continues at coordinate 99,813,085 of OY282512.1, forward strand.
AAACTCGATTTTCAAATTAACGCCACGACAGCCAATCTAACACGGCAATTATCTGTGCGAATTAATTGCACTTTAGTTGTTGTTGTTATTTTACATTTGATGCCATTGCACCCTATGGTTTAGTGAGTGCCATTAATTTTGTTATCACTTTTGTTGCAGCACATGTAACGTCCATATATTGGCAGGGACTTTAAAGATATTTTAAACAACTGTATTGTCTCCCTTCAACATCGCCGGGCTTTAGATATTTTAGCGATGTCAATTCTTCGGATATCGGTCGTCTAGTCCCAGATGTTAGGACTTTCAGCATGGATACGCGGATATCCAGAGACTGTCATCCATTGATTGTCAAATGGTCGATTGATCGAAAAAAAAAAACACGTTCTTCAGCCGAACTTTTCTTTTACAGCCAGTATATTTCCTACATTTTCAAATACCAACTAACATTATTCCCCATTTCCTCCTTCCGCAACCCTAATTTCCCATTGATAGTTGGTCAATTCAAAAATCCTAAAATTCATTAAACGTGAACACCCTGTTTCGTTAAATAGTTCTCATCGAACTCAACTAAATCCGTTCCCACCAATACGATATTGTGCGATAATCGCAATTGCATGTTAGACAGCTCACTAGCAGCCGCATGAACAGTTCTAATGCGTTTCAGGGTACCGAATTCGGTGTTTCCCAAAATGTCGGCTGAGTGGTTTTTTAGACTTGTTGTCGCTATGATTTAAAAATATCTTTAGACCCGCTAGATTGTATGGTGAATTCCCATTTATTGGCAATGGAAAACTACTGACAAACATTTAAAATGAAATCAGATATCAGTAGTATTATCTGATCTATTAATATCTGATTTCATTTTAAATGTTTGTCAGTGTTTCTTCTCTGCCAATAAACGCGAATTTAGTATTTCTTCAAAAACCATTAACTGGACAATGAACACATCTTAGCTAGCATTTCAAATAAATACCTTGAACTTGTTCTTGGGATTATCATTAAATTTGTTTGGTTACGAATTTAAATCATGATAAACAAATTTGTCGGTGATGTTTATATACTCGCACTGGAATCCGGTTCTTTTTATTCAGAAATTTAAATCCGAACACAACAAATACATTTAAAAATGAATCTGCGATATAATGAATCTCCGATGCAATGAGTATTCTAAAAGGTTCATTTAGGATCGAAAGGTAATCGCGTTGAAGAATCATCCAGTGATACGAATAAATATCATTTCGAATGAAAGCAGGGGCTAAGGTTAAGAAGATGTTTGGAAATATTGGGACTTTCGGGCCCGAATACTTCAGTAGGTGGTCGTGTATGTGACTATGAACAAGGGAAACCCAGTTTCAATCGAATTATTACTGGCGACTTTCCCCGTAAACACATAACTATTTGAATCTGGTTTGCATCTCTAGATTTCAAAAAGCACAATTGAAAAAACTATCAAAAAAAAGTTTAGGGCTTAATTTAGCCAACAACTAAAGGGAATTTTCCCAGCGATGATTTTACACTCACCCTACGGGTAGGAGGGTATATATTTTTTGCTTCAGCATCTCTGAAAATCTGCGGCCCTCTGAGTGGTTAATACAGTTACAATTGAAAAGAAAAAAGTAATTTAAATAATTAAAATTCAATTAAAAAGTAATTGAATCAATGAAAAATAAATTAAACTATGTAATTAAAAATAAATAAAATGATAATTGAATCATTTACGAAGTAACAAAATCAATTAAAAATTTATTGGATCAATTAAAAGGATTTCTTTGAATCAAAAAAATTAATTTAAATAATTAAAACTCAATTAAAAAGTAATTGAATCAATGACAAATAAATTAAATTATGTAATTAAAAATTAATCGAATTAATAAAATGATAATTGCATCATTTAAGAAGTAACAAAATCAATTAAAAATTGATTGGATCAATTAAAAGGATTTCTGTGAATCAATTAAAAAGTAAAGACTTAATTATAAATTTATGGGATCAGTTAAAAAGAATTCTTCGAATTAATGAAAAAGCAATCTATCAAAACGTCGATGACTTAATTTAAATGTAATTAAATCAAAAGAAGATTTAATAGCAACAAGTAGTTGATTGAATTAACAAATAATTGAATAAGTAAAAAAAAATATTGAACTAATTAAAAGTTAATTAAAAGATAAATAAGTCAATTTGGAAGTAAATGAATGAATTCAAAAGTAATTGAACTAATTAAAATATTTCCTTAAGTCAATTAAAAAGTATTTGAATCTATTAAAAAGTTGCTGACTTAATTAAAATGTAACTAAATCGAAAAAAGATTGAAAAGTTAAAAGTAATTGAACCAATTAAAACTTTCAAGGTCGTGATAAGTGCAACTTTTTTCTGATGCACTGAAATTAGGTATTTTGTTTGGAGGTCATAGTTAATTAATGCTCTCTTTTCAACATTCTTCTCCGTACGACTAAATCTAAATCTATAAGAAATTAATTATATCAATTAAAAATTAATCGAATCAATCGAGTGAATTAATTAAAAGGTAATTAAATCCATTAAACAGTAACAAAATCAATTAAAGGGTAATCAAGTAATCAATTGAGTCAATCAAAAAATAATTAAATTAGTTAAAAAGGATCTTAAGGTCATTGCATCAATTAAAAGGATGTGCTTGAGTCATTTTAAAAGTTATTTAATCAATTAATGATTACGAAATTACAATGTAACTGAGTCAACTAAAAATGAAATCAATTAAAAAATAATTAAATCAATTGAAAAGTTACTAAATCAATTTAAAAGTAGTTATATCACTTCAAATGTAATTAAAAGTAAGTAAATCTATTAAAAAGTAATTGATTTCAATATTTTTTGTTTCAAAACAAAACTGTGTGCAAAACATGGTCAAATCCAATGATCCTAAAATTATATTTACTTTCAATTATTGCCATTAAATTTATATTTGTTGGCTCATATTATTTCCGCCTAGAGACTAGTGTAGTACACTCGTCTACAGTCAAGCAATTGTGATTACTTTGTTTGTTATCATACGGAAGAAGCTAGGTCACTTTCATTATCAATACAATTTTGACAGAGTTGTTCGTACACGAATTAACCGTTTGTATGATTTCTCCCATGGGAATTAACACCACCGAAGTAACTACATATAGAGTGACTTACTGGCTGTATTCAGTTTTCTTTAAGACACATTTGTCCATGTTTGAACAGTTCATTAATTTACAATAAATATCGCCAACTCCGTTTTTCTTCAGAACAATGAATACTAACCATTAGTCATGAATTTTGGGAAATACAGCCCATCGTGTCGACCATACTCTTTCGTAGACGGCTCCCTTGTCCGTGTCTTCCTTATATTTTATTTATTATGTCTGTAGTACGTCTTCTTATGTTAACAGTTTCGTTTCGTTTTTTTTTTGTTTTTGTTAATTGCTTCTCGGCATTGTTTTTCAGTTTTTTTTTTTTTTGGTGGTTGACTTTTTGATTCGTGTACTTTTGCGCAAATTTGGCACAGTCTGGTCAGACAGACGACATCGGCCGACACAAAATATACTCTGTGTAAGCAAAATGGTTGGAAAAAAAAAATAGAACCGAAGTTCGTCATCAATTTTGTGTATTTCTCACAACAACAAACAGTGTGTATGTAGTTTTGTGATTATACATCCCAGCTGGAAGATGGCTTGCCATGTTTTTGGTTACCAAAACATTTTTTTCATATACGCTTTTTCAACCGTCCCGTTTGGGTGTTGGAGTTTCTGTGTGTGTGTGTTTTTTTTTTGGTGATATTTTTCGATTCATAATTGAATAAATTGCCAGCGGGTCTTCTTCGTTAAGATTCTGTCTCTCTCAGGCCATACAATTCAATTCAATTGATTTTAAACTAAGTATTTTTTTTTGTCGTTTTTTGTTTTGGTGGTTCGAAATGATATTTGCCATATAACGAGTTTTTATTTTAATGATTGGCTTTATAAACAGCAGACGAGCAAAAACAAAAAAAAAGACAGAAAAAGAAACACTTCAGTGAGTTCTTGTAGCTGCCATTCTTTTTGTTTTCGCTTCAGGTTTTTGCTGTCATTAATTAGAAATGATTAATGATACGGTTTTGTTCGTCTAAAGTTTTCGGCAACTGATGAATTTGCATAATAATGTTACAGATTTCGGTGTGAAATCGGTGCGAACATATGTTGGCAAATTATAAATGCTCGGGGGAACAGCAGTCGATCAGCTTCACAGAAGTTTCCATAATTGACGCTGAAGTTCTCACATTCAACTGTTCATAATTTAATTGTGTAATGACATCCACCCAACGCCCCCCCCCCCCCCCTATTGTAAGGGGATAGGGCGATCACCTCTAGGTATTTACAGCATGAATTTAAAACAAAATAAGCTAAGAAATTATTTAAAATGTTATCAGTGTTATTAATGACAGATTCCACAAAAGTTTATACAAATATTAAGCAGTAGATACTCATATGTGCTTTATGTCGTTTCTAGTTATGGGGGTTGCAAATGGGATTATATGTATACAGGGTGTGTCATCTTATAGGTCGACATGTAAACATGGTTAACATTGACATTAGTCCACCGATTGTCTCTAGATTGTTGTGGTGTTTAAATGATTATCAGTTCGAATTTCTAAGCCATGGCTCCCCTGCAGGTAATAAACGCAGACAACACCGATACGCCTCGGATCCAATTCGATAATTCGCTATTTGGGCGACTCCTAGTCTGAGTTTGGAGTTGAGACCTAACTAACACATCTGCTACTCTTTGGATAGTAGCACCCGGTTAGAGCGTAACTCGATGCCGAGCCGAACTTTTTGAGCGATTTAAGTGGTAACAGGGCCACCATAAAACTCCGCGAAAGTCCTTTACCAGTTGGTCGCGGTACCACAAAGATCCCGCCGCACAGTGGTCTAGAATCTTGTTTCATCGGCAAAAAGTCTATAACTTTTGATCCAGTAAACATTTTTGAGTTCTGTAAAAAATATGTTGTAGGGCAGAAGTGAGGGGTTATTTTTACATTCTCAATCGGGCAATCGAATTATTTTGGAAATATTTCTAAAAAATTTTCTAAAATTTTTTTTTAGTGTAACATTAAAAAAAATTCCAAAAAAAAAATGTCCTCCCTCCAATACCCTTCTTTCCCATCGCTAACACAGTGTATGAACTAAATATTGATATCTTGATTTTCAGCCACTGTGCGGCACATAAACAAAAATACTTTTTTTCGTATTAAAAATATTCATCTCTTTCGATTTTTTTTTTTTAATTGCAAATCTTAAAATGTACCTCTAATTTGAGAAAAAAATATGAAAATGTTGTTTCTCCATAAAATTGAAAAACACGAATAGTAGTAAATTTTGGAAATATTTATAAAATATATTCCATTGTCCAATATTGAATCCTAGTACCTTAAATCATCATCCCTCACTCCGTGCCTACAATATATTTCTTACAGAAATCGAAAATGGTTGCTAGCTCAAAAGTTGCAGATGTTTAATCAAAAAAACAATTAGAAAACAAATCCCAGCGGAATTATAAAAGAAAATCTAATTGTTTAATGACATTTCTAAACAATGACAGACAATTACTATTTGTGATCATTTCTGTCCGTTTTTTTTTTGATTTTTGAAAAAAGTCACGCCATGAGCTTTAGTTCTGGTCATGGCTGCATTAATTGGATTTTAATGAAAACAATAAAAGCTCATTAATGAATTTGTTCATACAAATACCTATATGAGTGCAAATATATTTTAAATCTCGATTAATTGTTCATGACTCGATAATTATGGGTGCAGCTGTCGCGGCCATTCAGTTAAAAACAATTGCAAAGATTGCTATTTAATCGGGAATCTTTGGACATTTTCTAAAAATATAAAAACAAGCAGTTAAGGCTGAACACACATCAATGTTTTGTTTTGACATTCCACCCACCCGTAATCCTCCCACTTACAGTCTAGAGCACATCTGTGAAATGTGAAATTTCATACTGACGTTACTCATGTTTCGTTATTTATTCATAATTTCGTTGTTTATTCAAATTATTTTTTTGTAAATGGGAATTAAGTCAACTGTCACCTCGTAATTTGTCATACAATGTTGATGTTCGAGGAGTTATTACAAATTTATCATCACAATGTCATGGGAGGAGTATTTGTTCGGTTTTTGTTTAATTTTTTTTGTATTTTCAGTCTCAAAAATAGTTGTGTTTGTTGCCCTGTCAGTTGACACACAGAAGTCATTGAAATGTAAATTGAATTTATCATTTTCCGTGTGTTGACATCACCCTTTTGCTTCCTCCGTTGGCTTTGAATTGCCACAATTATTGTTTGACAACAAAATGTCTCTTTGTTAGCCAGCACCGCTTGCCGGCGTATGAGTTCATCCGGCGCATAACAACAGAAACTAATGGGTTTACACAAATATTTAGAGTTATGGTGGCAAATTTTGATGAATGAGTTTTCCCTTTTTTTGTTGTTCTTGCCTTTTAAGTGTATGCGGTTTTTTTTTTATCTTTTTTGAATACCCTATTCAATGGAATTACAGAAGGAGTCATTGTCACGTTTGGTATGCGGGACGTGTAAGTTTTACAAAATTAACAAACGCCCGACACTTGTCGGTTTACAGCTAATTGTATTGTATTTGGTGAAAAATGTTCTCGGGCAATTCTTTGATATGGGTTTTGCGAGAATATCAATCATTTGAACCTTTGGTAATATTTCATTAAGTCCAAGAAAATATTTCTGAAAACTAAAATTTTTTTTTGGAAATGTTAGAATTGAGACCTTTGGGTGTGTTAATTCGTTTAAGCCCACAAATTGCCACATGCAACCCAGCAGAAAAATATGAAAAGGCCTTATCATAAAATAGGATGCCCGGACTTTACGCCAATGGCCACAATGCCCAATTGTTGTTTTGGAATTTTTGTCCGTGGGCTCTAAGTCCGGCCACCATAAAGAAGTCCGTCTCATAAATGTCCATCTACAGGGTTTTCCAACAAGAGGTGTTATTTTGAATTACCCGGTATTTCGGTAGCTGTCACTTTTAAATCTTTTATTCTTTGACATTTGACAAGCAGGAACTACGTCATTACTAAAAATGAAACGAGACAAACTTCAATAACGCATTGAACTTATATAAATTCACTACAAAAATGCTGGAAGTCTTGCAGTCACATTTCGAAAAACTAAAGCATTTTTGGGTCGTCGTGAAGCACTTTTGGCGGACCGCAATACCGGAATTTGTGGACAAATTCGAGCTGTTGGGACAAGTTGGTGATGTGAAGAATAAAACGCCTGCACGTTGTCAAGAACAACTGAGAATACTCATAAAACCCAGGTTTGGCCATTCGTCGTCGTTCTTTGGAATTGGTCATTCCAAAAATGTCATACACCGTATTTTGCTTAAAGACTTGGGTCTTAAGGTTTAAAAAGTTCAGTTAACACAAGAACCGAAGCCGGCCGATCATCAACAACGTCGTGTCTTTGCTGAATGGGTCCTTGAAATGCATGAAAATGATCCGGAATTTCATCGAAAAAAACATCCTGACTGATGAGGCCCATTTCCACCTCGGTGGCTACGTTAACAAGCGAAAATGTCGCATCTGGGGCTCCGAAAATCCAAGAATAATTGTTGAGAAGCCACTCCATCCTCAACGTGTGACTGTTTGGTGCGGGGTCATTGGAACTTACTTTTTTTGAAAATGAGCTTCGATCAACAGTTAGATAATTTATGATGTACTTACCCATCATATCTCAGTTGCTACTACCCTAATGTACCACTCTAATAGCAACTGAGATATGATGGGTAAGTACCAGAAGGGGGTGCTTGAGCTCAATGACTTCATAGACAAAAACATCGATGTATCACACTTTAAATCCGTTTATAAATGCAGAAGTTATATAGAAAAATGTAAAAGCGCGACCCCTACGTTCGGCATAAAAAAATAAAAAAAAAAATTTTTAAACTACCTTTCAATAGTACTTCATATTCGAAGGTGTACGGCGAACTTTTTTTTTTTGAGGTACGCCCTAGGGTGTATATCATTTGATACGGCTCAAAAGTGTAACACATAGAAATATTCACATTAGAACCCAAGTGTCTATGAACCAAATTCGATTCATCATCATTTGAGCCATGTCCGTCTGTCTGTCCTGCTGGTACGCACGATAACTTTCGAAAGAATTAATGGTTTGAAATTTGGCATGGGTTAATATTTTCCCAAAATTGCTTATGGGATTGCATATGGGCTATATGGCCACACCCCTTCGGGTACCTCTCATACAAATTGTCTATTTCGCCTACGAAAGCCATCTTGCCAAAAACTTGGAAGTCTGGCAACTCCCCTTCTCCCATGCAAATGTACCATTACAACCACTTTAGAAATCGTGTAAAAACCACATTAGACATCGTGGAATATGAGACCTTTATGTTATTACTGAGGGTGAGGGTATATATAAGTCGGTTTACCCGACTGCAGCTTTTTCACTGTTTTTTTTTTTTATATTTTTTGGTCAGTAAACATTCACAATTATAAAAACAGACAGACAAGCTAATGGAAAAATAAAAAAAAAAAATTAATTTTTGAGGATTTTCATTCAACAAATATCAAAACTTTCAAAAATTAAAACAAAATATTTGTTTTCTTCTATTTGTCCCTTAATACGTATTGCCAAACTAAAACTCTTCCCGAATTTGAAATTTTCAAATTAAAAAAAAAGTATATTTCACACCACCCTAATGTCTACATGCCGGCCAGAATTCTATAAACAATTTTTTGACGCGGATTATGCAACTATGCTTTACACCGCAGAAAACAAGTGTTAGCACCAGAGCTGTGGATTCAACTAAAATGGCTCCAGCATTTTTAAATAGCTCGACTCGGACAACAAATTTCATCGAATCGAAAATATTCCAAATTTTAAAAAATATTAACAGATTAAGTTGTTTTCAAAACATTTCATTTATTTTATGGGAAATGTAAGTAAATAAAACTTGATTTGTTCGACTCCGATTCCGGGCAAATTTGTCAGACTCGTAGACTCCGACTCCACAGCACTGGCTAGAACTGCTCCGGAACCGATAAAAAATATTTATATTTTTAATTCTGTTGGTTATGATTTGCTTTCGAAAAGATGGAATGATTGTCGTGCCAACATGAATATTGGGAATTCATTCATATGTAGTTTTAACGCAGTTTTCAAATCACCTACGCCATTACGAAAAACTTGATTCTCCGTCTACCCGATAGTGTTGCAAATTCTCACCCATAATTGCTATACCATCCACGGCGATTTGGCAACAATTGTTCAGAGATTAATTGCAGCAACAATTATTTACATTGGCCACAATAGCAATATTGGCAACAGCAGTTGGCATCATCCTTTTCATAGCGTCATTGCCATCGAGAGATGATGTCGTCGGTTGGCGTCGAACTCACTGCCAGCATTTGCTATTTGTGCGGTAATTGTGAATTTTTATTGATGGGTGTCAAAATGACAGAATGAATGACAGGTTTTGTAATTTTCTATGACAAACTCTGTCACACGAACTAACATTGACAAATTATTTTAAAACAATGGCAACATGCAGTTGTGCGCATACAACATTTGCATTGGGCTGTACCGCAGATCAGCAAATTCATAGAATACATACAGAACTACGGAGCCTTGACTGTGCCGATAAATGCGTCTATAGGTTACCACACACATTAAGCGAACGCTGTGAGCTCACTTGTGATGTGGCAAATAGTTTTTCGATTGTAGTGATTAGTTATAAATGAAAAATATTTGCCAATTTGCCGAAAATGGTAAAGGCAACCAAAAATAAAATAAAATTTTTTTTTAGAGAGTAATAGGTTAGGTTAGGTTAGGTTGAGAAGAGGAGGCGGTTTTTCTCCGCCTCATGTCCTTAGACGTACACCTAAGCCAGTATTCGGCTTTAGAGAGTAATAAAATGGTTTCATTTCACATGGAGATTAAAAACCCTAAGGCTGGTATACTGAATGAAGTAAGGACTCCCCAATACACATACGTTTTTTTTGGGTTGGTTGAATCATTTCGGCTTACAAAGGAAACATTTGCAATCCCTTTTTCAATAATTGATTTATGCAAATACATGTGTATTATGAATACAACCGAAAATTACACAGAAATATATATTCATGCATGTGCAGTAATCGAAATTTAATTCTATAACATGAAAAACAAAACAACAAACTGCATTCAAAAAAAAAAAAATAAATAATTTTCATTTTGAAAATATCATAGCAAATAAAATGGTAGCAACTAAATATTTGAACGAGCTTTTTCTGTCAACCCAAACAATGAGGCGTTAGGATTGGGCGTTAAAACACGAAAACGTTATTAACATTTTGTGTTTTATTAATAAATAATAAGCATACATATCGCACCGTAAATACAAAAGGGTCACAACTCAAAATCTTCCAAAACTGACTTTTTTCCACAAATTAATTCAGAGTACACATCTCTACTGCAAACATTTTTTTCACATCACTATCTTCTTTTAGAATACAGTTATGTCTATTTTTATGTTAATTCTTTAAGTAGTGCATACAATTTTTTTTGTCTCCTTAAAATTTTGGAGTTTTGAGTTGTGACCCTTTTGTAGTTAGGGTGCGATATGAACGTATGTACTTACATACAATACCTGTACATAATGTACATACATACATGGATATTTATGTATACACAAATAATTCAAACAGAAGCTATAAAAAAATAACAAGATTATGAACCCAACAAACTTTTCAGAAACTAAATAAAAAATAATTATTATATATTTCTCCAGCTTAGAAAACAATCAAAGGCTGAATAGCTAACAACAGCTGAAGCTTAATAACCTAACACATTTCGAAAACTAAACTAAACTAAAAACTAAAGAAGGCTTAATTGGCAAGTAGCCAAACAAAAAAACCTGAAGATAAGCCAACCGCAGTGATCAGCTTAAGATGGCTGTTTGACTATGCGCAGCTAAAAAAATCTATGGCTGAACAAAACCACAGCCAAAAGACATCGTTGGCTGCATGAAGTGACAGCTAAAAAATGTGTTCTTTTCATTTCAGTGTAGCCAACCTGTGTTTCTCATACTCACTTGCGATCTCTATAGAGATCGAGGGAGTAGCGAAAGAAAGTCGAGAGCGAGAGAGTAGCCAACCTGTGTTTCTCATACTCACTTGCGATCTCTATAGAGATCGAGGGAGTAGCGAAAGAAAGTCGAGAGCGAGAGAGTAATAACTATTTCACGTTTACTCCAAATGTTGTCACCACTGCCTGCTGTTGTGTTTGAAATTATTTGCATTTTTTTTAGCTGCTCACATCGTTAAACGGCAGCCACAACTTTTTTTTTGGCTGCCGCCAAATAATTTTTGTGCAGCTATAGAAAAACAGCCGAAGGCTAAGAAATATTTTTAAGCTTTTGCTTATAGGCAACGGCAGCCTGAGTTGGCTCAAGCAAAAGATTAAAAATGCAGGCTGCTGCATCCCAAGTCAAAGAATGAAATTAAAAGTAAGCAAAGCCAATGGCTGTCACTCTTTGTTAATTACAAAAGCTGAACATTTTCTTTGGCATCGTTTTCGAAAATATAAATATGAATAAGTAAAAATAGAGAGAGAGAGAAAAATGGATCAGCGAACACGGCTGCCTGAGACAAACGTCTCATTACTTGCTGGAACTACTAGAATGTAACTATGTGCAGACTTTCATTAAAATAGGAGGGAATGAATGGGTTTTGAGTGGCTTTCCTTTGGAATTACTTTTGGGTATTTCAATTCAATTCAATTTTTTTTTTTGGAGTTTTTAATGTAGGGAACCTTAGCCTCTTTGTTAATTCCAAAAGCTGAACATTTTCTTTGGCATCGTTTTCGAAAATTTGAATATCAATAAGTAAAGATAGAGAGAGAGAGAGAGAGAGAGAGAAATTGATCAGCGAACACGGCTGCCTGAGACAAACGTCTCATTACTTGCTGGAACTACTAGAATGTAAATATGTGCAGACTTTCATTAAAATAGGAGGGAATGAATGGGTTTTGAGTGGGTTTTCTTTGGAATTACTTTGGGTATATCAATTCAATTTTTTTTTTGAAGTTTTAATGTAGGTAACCTAGGCTAAGCTGATTATGACTTCGTATGAGTATTCTGCTAACAGCGGGGGACCTAAACATTTCCCCCCCTGAGAAGTACACACTACAATTTGCCAACTAACTGATCAGAACCACCTGTTTAAAGACTCCACAGAGACTAGAGACTTTGCAAACCATTCAAATTAAACCACAATAGGGTTTAGTCAGTTCCGGTTTTGTCGACTCGGATTTCCCGTTTAACCCGGTTTTCCCTAAATAGCCGCTGACAAGTTTTTATATCGAAATACCATAATTGGGATCCGTTCGTATGGTTCAAAATGAAAAGCCTGATATTTTACATATTCCTTTGACAAACAAAGAAATTTACCCATACCAAGAGTTGTGCTGGGTAAACGTCACTTTTGGCACACATCTGCTTCATCCTCCTTGAAAGCCGAACGTCTCCATCATTACGACTATTTCGGCACTCATTTCAACGTGGCTGTTACACATTAAAGGATAAAACAACGGGCATGTCAATATTTTTTCCTTAACATTCTGTGTGTACATAAGAGTATGTACATATGTGTACATAGGTTTTAAAGCAAACAAACGTATTAATATTTACGGATTCACGGTTCACGATGATTGCGGATGCAGGGCAAATATGCGCCACGCCAGCTTCAAGCAAACGGATAGATGGCAGCGTTACCTGTTCAGCTACGCTGTTAATATTGTTAATATTAAGCACACGAATTGTTAAATATTTAATCAGCCATTCAGTTTTAATCAATGCAAAGTCTTCGCATAAAAGTTTATTATCGTACCGCAGATGTACTCGGCGGCTGTCTACAACAAGTGTGTGTTGCGGCAAGTATCTGGAGAAGGGCCGGATTATGAAAAGAATTTCCGCGCGCGTTTCGAGCAGATCGTAATTGAACTCTTGATGTTGACTTCATCAGTGTAAAATCATAAAGGGAAGGGCCACTACATGCTTCCATCTATAATGAAATATGTATGAGCTGCTTATGTACTCGAGAAACAGATGGAACATGTGATTTATCTACTTTATGGTACATTTGGATTGTAGCCAATTATCGTTATTGCTTGTGAGAATGCCAATACTGGTCTTAAGAACGCCTTTAAAGGCTTTGATTTTTTGTTTTTTTTTTTTGGTATACGAAAATATTTGTAAAAAATAATAATAATGAAAATGATGCAATGAGGGTAAAAGTTGGGAATAATATGATAAACCTGATACGAACAATCAAATATAGGAATTGTGAAATAGCGATGAATAAGGAGAAAACTACCGAAATGGGTATCAAAAGGGGTAGGAAATTGTTTGCCAGTTCGCTTGTCTTCTTCCATGAATTGACTTACAAACGAACAAAACTCGTCTTTGGTCCGAAGAACCGGAATCATTTTTCATCTGGCAAAATTTAATACATTTTGATCTAGTAAACATTTTCGTGGGCAAGAAGTTATTACTCTTCTTATTGTGCGTTTATAGAGGGGACACAAATGCTCAGCAAAATTTTGAAATATACAGGGTTCCCCAACAAGAGTTGTTATTGTGATTCACCTGGTATTTCGGATGCCTGTCACCTTTGATGCTTTTATTCTGTGACATTTGACAAGTAGAAACTACAACATTACTAAAAATGGAACGAGACCCATTGAAATTATTAAAATTCACTAAAAAAATGGTGAAAAACCTTGCAGTCACAGTTCGCTAAACTAAAAAGTTTCGGGACGGTGGTATCTCTCGAAGAGGTGGTCACAATTGGCCACCGAGATCATGTGATTTAACACCGAGCGACTTCTTCTTTTGGGGTCACGTGAAGGATAAGGTCTACGCCTACAACCCAGCGTCGAATTCGTGAGGCTATCGAGGACATAGAACAGCCACTTTTCGATTTGCTTATGGATAATTTTATGAAAAGGATATGGTCCTGTAAGCGTGTTCGTGGTGGTTATTTGACTGATGTTTTTCTTCATTATTAACGGCATTCCTTCCACTTTATTATGAATTAAACATCCGATCATTTATCTCATAATATTCCATTTTTCTTTAAATACCATAAAACACCTCTTGTTGGAAAACCCTGTACTAAAACAATATTCTTTTTGTTCTTTTTATTCTGCAGCTACAACTGGAACGCTTCAAAACTTAAATTCGATCAAGGGGAAAATAAGTTAAGGTAAGTTGTACAGGGTTCGGCAAATAACTTTTTTTCTTTTTTGAAAATTCTATAAAAACAAAACTACTGGATATTTTCTCAACTTTCTCCTTTTATTTGAAAGTACAATCCTTCCGTTTAATAATGGAAAATAATTTCATTCAAATGGCTGCCTCGGCTGGCCATCCAGTAGCCTAACGACATCAGCTCTGCAGCTGATAATGCGATCTTTAAAAAACAGGGCGCAAAACATCGAGTGTAGCTTCAGCATGTTGCCAATATCCTCCTCTTAAATTTTTGTAAACAAAAATTCGTTCAAATAAGCACTAGTTGAAAAAAAAAGTTAGATGGCGGACCCTTTATATTGTTGTCAATGTCACTATTTCCAATGTTGATGGAAATTGCCCAGAATTATGACTATTCACCCTCTTTATTCATCGTGTATCCAAAAACAGTGGAACTTTCATAATTCATACTTCCATAGGGAGGCAAGTTCCCTTAAACAATTTTAAACAATAAGTAATTCCGTAACTCAATGTCTTCGTAAGTCCAACTTTTCTACGGGATAATGGTGCACAGAAAAAACATATTTTTGAAATCAATTACGAAGTTTGTATGGAATTCGTCAATTCAATTACTTTTTTAATTGGTTTTCTTCCAATTACAAAAGTTGTGAATTCAATTACTCAAAGTTTAAATAAGTAATTGAATTTTTTTCTATTTTTTACATTGATTTCGCCAAGAATTTCTAAGATCAATTACAACATTAATTGATTTCCAAGCTTAATTTCAATGACGACAGTAATTGAAAATTTTTGGCCCGTATTTTTTTCGGTGTGGTTCGAATTATGGAAGTTTGGCTGTAGAAGTGTATAAAGTAATGTCCAGTACATCGAGGCAAGTGCATAAGCACTGAGTTAGCCATTTCCATTTTTTTTTCTCATGGACCTTCACGATTTAATGCTGCTGCTACCGTGTCCCATACAAACGGAATTTTATGATGACCCACATTTCCACACTTTTCCAACCGACTTACCAACCAGTTTATATAATATTACTTAGATCTTTGATCTCTCACAGAAAGCGAAAGCCAGGGAAAATTTTAATTTAAATTCACTGCGCACAGGCCTTAAGGTAATAAATAACACGTTGCTTCTTCATATATAACACATGTCCGTAGTCCAGCTATACTCATGGACATAGACAGACACACATAGAATCTCATATATATGTAGTATCTGTTGTTAAATGGCGAGAATGGCGAATTTAATGTCCACAACTTTGTTTATATTGTGAAGGTCATGTTCGTACATTTGTTTTCATAAAAAATTAACCTGCACTCTTGTTTGCCATTATAATTTTTTTTTGTTTCTAACACACACAAAAATAAGGGGGAAATGAAAGTGAACAAAAAAAAAAAAAAAACGAACACAAACGCAATAATTGTGAAAATAAACAGAGAACAGCATAATGTTGTTAATGATAAGATACCTTCACTGTAATTATTATAAACCTGATGGCACCCAATGCTAGCCTGGCATTCTGGCTGTCGGAGAAACGATACTGGGGTGCTCTCCACTCACTACTGTTGAATTAATATTCTAATAATGTTTACGAACAAGCAGCCAGACGAACATGCAGACATACATGCTGGCAAAGAATTATACACTTCAAATAAGTACTTAAGTAAATGTAGCGTAAGATGGGTAACGCTTAATGACAATAGAAAGCACAAGACTTTTTGCCGACGTTGTTGAGGATCGCCCGGCTTGAGTTCTTGTGTTTACCGAACTTTATAAGCCTTAAGATCCAAATCTTTATGCAAAATACGGTGTAATGGACAAAGCTGGGTTATCTTCAACACTTTGGGCTACAGCAGCCATATTCTCAGTTGTTCTTGAGCAACGTGCAGGGGTTTTATTCTTCACCTCACCAACTTGTCCCAACAGCTCGATTTTTTTTTTTACCAATTTCTGTATTGTGGCCGGACAAGGTTCTTCATGACGACCCAAAAATGCTTTACTTTTGCGAACTGTGACTGCAAGATTTTCACCATTTTTGTAGTGAATTTAAATAATTTCAATGCATTGTTGAGGCGTGTTTAGAAATACAAAATAACAACCCGTTATAAGACAGTTTGTATCTGGCAACCCTCGGAACTCTCCTCATAACATAATTTGTATACTACTGTACAAAAATGTAATTTTGTAAATCCTCACCGCATTACTTTTGCTATTTCCCTACCCATCCTAATAAATACACCTCTGCCTGTAATTAAATTTAATAATAGCATTGATTTATAATGTTGCCAATTTAAAAATCATTTTCCCTTAATTGGTTAAACATAATTGTTGCTAATGATTCGTAATAGTCATATTTTTTAGAAATTAAGCATTTATCAATTTTATACTAATCATAAATAATTTCAAATTAATGATTGACGTTTAGAATGACCGATTTGTGTTGAGCAAAAAAAAAAAAAAAAATGTAGTCTTAGTATTGTTTGAAATTGTTTATATTCCATAGCCTTTCTCTTAAACTTTATTGATGTCTTTCGAAAATAACAACACATGTCAATCACAAGCATTTTCCTCTTCAAAATCATGCGAGGCGACTGCACCTTCAAACAAAACAACCGACAATTGTGTTTTTCTTTCTTTGTTTTTCTTTTTCCGTTTCAATTGTTTCCAAAACCATTGTTCGTCAAGGATTTATTATATGAGTTTATTTCAGAATGTGCATGTGTGTGTGTATGGAATCCGTTTTCCATATGGCGCATATGGATTCATTCAAAATTGTATCTCGAAAAGAGTGCATACACAGAATAAATAAACATTATTTGTGGGAAGTGAAGGCAAGACAGAGAAAAAAAAACGAGTACACATTTATTTATAAAACAATAAATTTCAATTCAAATTAACAAAAAAAAAAAACAGGTAAATCTTCGTTAAATTTGCCTCAAGCAAATAATATTGTGTAGCTACACTGGGGAACATGATCTACAGTGTCCACACTGCTGCCTGTCGTCACCAGAAATGCGCAAAGACGTACCATTCAAAATCGTTTTTTATTGAATCTGGTAAGCAAGTCTAAGCTGCGTGCTCACACAAAATATTAGGTCTCTTCTATGTCCTCCTAATATGTCCATCTTAAGACAGGACAAAGAAAACTCTCGTTTGTAAATTTACCCCCGTATTAATAAAAATTTCAAATAGTTTTTCAAACCGTTGTTAAATAAAATGTATGAAAATACAAAAACAATCGATCATGTCGTAATTATCTGCGTAGACAAGCGACTTCACATAATCCCACAAAACATAAAATAGCGTTAAAGCGCACGATCTTGTTGGTGTCCATGCCACAGGTCCACAACGCCAGATAATGCGCTCAATAAAAGTGTCCTTCAATAAATTGATTTTTGCGTTGGAGGATGGCATGTAGCGCCGTCCTGTTGGAACCAAAGGTCACTAGTTATGGCTCTATGGCGTTCCCCATTGACTGTAACATTATGGCCAGCTTAATTTTTTACTAAATATGGACCAATGAATTCCTCTGCCCATAGAGCACACCAAACAGTGACTTTTTGAGGATATAACGGCGTCTCACCAATGAGTTGTGAATTTTCATTACTCTAAATGCGAGAATGTTGTTTATTAACGTACCCGTTTTCCATCTCGTACGAGTAAGCGACTAATCTCAAAGCCCTGTAAAATGTCTCTAGAGAAATATTTGAATTTTGGAGCCGACTGTAAGTAGTCTTTAAGTAGCTCCCCAAAATGCATGTTCATTTATAGAGTAGATTTTTTTTAAAATGTCGATAGTCGCATAGTAAATTTGTCCAGGAACAGTGATGTTCAACCAATTTAGACAAAGATCACATTACCATTTCCTTTACCTGGTAATGACGAGATGTTACCCTAAGCATGAATTCTAAGGAAATAATAAAAACTTATTGGTAGTTAGTTTTAATTGTTACTCCTCCGTTACTGAGAATATTTCTTTATCGTTTGATCAAGATCAAATTCAACATGCCCTTTCCTCTTGAGAATAATCCTCCTGTGTGGGAAATTTGAATGTTGTCAATCGTTCCTACAGGACCGGTTACCGGTTAGAGGTTTAATAAGCGCGGTCTTCACAGAGTTTATTGTTCTAGATCATTTAGTATTTTTAGCTGTGAATCGATAACGAAGCGGATAGTTGTGCGCCTTCAATATCGGTCTAGGTACAAACTCCAAATCAGGTTGTTGCATGAAATTTTCAGTTGATGAGATCTACTGGGAGTGGCGCATTCTCGGCTACTGCAGACACATTCTCGTCACAGTGCTCCAGACTCTAATTCCATCGGCCGAACGACTGTAATTTTTGATCCACTAAACATTTTTGAGATTTGTCAAAAATCTGTTGCAGCCAAGGAGATGGGGATTATTTTAAAGGAATTAATGGAAAATTGGATATAAATTGGAAATATTTCCAAAGTTGACTAATTTCCGTATTTTTGTGATTTTAGTAGGGATAATTGTTTTTATGTTTCATTGTTTTTCGATTTTGATTATTTTTAAAGAATTAAAATAAGCAATTGAAAAATTGGATATAAAATATTTCCAATGTTGACTAATATTTTTCGATTTTAGTAGGGACAATTGTTTTTATATTTTTTGTTTTTATTTTATTTTCATTTTTCCAATTAAAATTTTGGACCCAAAATTAGAATAAAATTTAAATTTACTTTGTATTGTAATTAAGTAAAAGAATTTTTTTTTTTTTTTTAAATTTTCAATTATTTCAATTATAGTCATTTTCCCAATTTCCATTTCGTGACTGTTTTGGTACCCCTCTTGCTTCTCTTCCCTCTATTTTTCCAACGCCAACAATCGTCGAACGTCTTGCCGCTTCAACCTGCGTGAGGAAAGTCATCGTGTAAATCGGCTCCTATAACGTGGGTTTTTTATCTCTTTATTATGCCGCCAACCTTATGTTTGTATGAACTACAGTTTTGTTGTAGCAACTTTAGAGTTTGAAAATAAAATTCGAAACAAAACGAAACATTTTAGCTTCAAGATGTTTTAATGGATGTCATACCAATGTGGAAATGTGTACTGGGGATCATATTTTCTCCCCCTTGAAATTACGCTCCTGCAAAATAGGTTGCATTTAGTCAAATATTTTATGGCCAAACCCCGAATTAGATGAGTAGTTGAAACTATAAGCAAATTTCCCTTCTCCTAAGCAAAATGTTATCCCAGTCGGGCATAAGATCGCCCCCCATAGCCGAATTTAAGTAAAAATCAAAATTTTGTACATCAAAACGTTGGTAAATATTTTTTGTTAACAAAAATCTTAACAGGAACATAAAGTTGTTAAAAATATGAGCAAATTTCCTTTCTTTTAGTCTTTTTCCGGTACTATGACCAAAAAAAAACCCGTTCCACCCTAATGCTTCCACCTCTTGTGTGGATATATTTTTGTTGCCATTTTGTTTGTAAACAAAAAGTAAAAAAAAAAAAACAATAATCTCTTAAGTCCAAATTGAATTTTGCTGTTATTAAATTTAAGAACTGGCATTTTTGTGTTCATCATCTGTGCACAACAGCAACAACAACAACAAAACCCGAAGATGCCAATGTCATCGATACATCTATGCATATATTTGTGCTTATATTGAAAAGTGTTTGCAGCCCCATCATTTATAAAACGTAAATATTTAATACTCTCGTTTCGATGCTGCCCTCAGGTCATGCAAGGTCTGCCTAACCACCGCCCCATAACATATCTTAGAAAAGGGAATTTATTAAAATTCTTACAAAGTATTTCCAAGACCATAAACAAAGATCTGTAAAATGTATTCACTGTGTGTCGTTGTCTTGGCCAAGAAATGACAATTCGGGCAATAAGGTCTTTAAACTGTAAAATATGTTAAATGCTTCCAAAAACAGAAGAAAACACGTCGGCGACACCGGCTGGCCTACGACAGACACAGCGAAATCGTAAAACAAATACTAAATAGTAAATTCAACAAATGAATGTGAAGAAGAAGAGGACCAAACAAAAGAAAAACAAATGCCAGTCAATACGAGTAGAATAAACAAACGAACTAGTGGATACACCAACTGGCGCACAGTCGTTCGAAACGCATCACTAGGGAATAATATGGGTCTCCCTACTGAATGGAGGTTAGTGACAGCAGTGATGATGCGATGTTTGTCGAAAATGGAGTTTTCTTTTTTAGATGTTTCATTATGTTTCAGAACAAAGTTTTTTGTAACGCGTGTGTTTTGTTATGAAGGGCGTAAATTGTTTAAATACCTTTGGTAAAACGTTTCGAAAAATCTGTGCAGATCTTGAGTAAAATCGAATAAAGTTCACTCAGTTTTTGGGAAAAACTTCGATTTTGTTTGCAAAAACAAAAATGATTGAAAACGTTTCGAAAAATCGTCAGTTGAAAACCCTGATACTGGAGAACAGCGTCATCAGTATTCACGTCAAATTTGCGTCACCATTGACGGGTTAAATTTGAACTTTTCCGAAATTATTGGCATACAAATTGGTGCAGATCTTTCCAGATCTTGAGTAACATCGAATAAAGTCCACTCAGTTTTGGGCAAAACTGCGATTTTGTTTGTAAAAAAAAACCCCGATTAAAATTTGCCAGACATCCAATAGTTTTGCCAAAGAACGTAAACAATTGTCTAACTCAGCTTTCTAAGAAGAGGGAGACTTGATTTTTAGAGGATCCATAACAAAATTGTTACTTCCATTTTATTTATTTCAAGCCACTGTGCGACTACGTTTACTAAACAAATTCACCGAACCGACAGCAAACACAATGACCTTGTCAACAACGCAATTTTTGTTTCGACCATGTCTGTGTGCGTGGTGTGTGCGTTAGCCATTTGTTTGTCAGCCTACAACTACAACAAATTGTGGCCAACGATAATAACGTTTGTTGGCGGAATGTGAGTAGGGAATGGATTTTTGTAGCTGGCTGCCGCAGACATTTTGCCAAAAAAAAAAAAAAAATATAAGATCATCTCAACGACATCCGTCAGTTGTTGCTGTCATCATCATCATCAGTTTTGAATAGAAAAAAAGGTGTATCCACCACCACCAAAATAAATTATCTGTTTTTTTTCTTGTTCTTTTTGTGTTGGCCAAAATTGTGCACTGTGGTGGGGTGAGTTTGGGTTGGCATAGCATTTTGGATTTACTAGCCGTCTTTCAGGCCATGATTGTATTCCAGTCTTGTCTCATTTCGGTTTCGCTCATCACTCATCGAGCTCTTCACGACCCAAAACGAAAAAAAAAAAAAAAAATGTAAAAACACTCGAAGAAAAGATACGCAACTCTGTACCAATGAATGCATGCGTTGGTATGTTGTGTATGTTTTAGTCATTGAAAGCTAAAAAGCCTTTTTCCAGTTTGATTGGCCAATTTTGTTGCCAGTCTGGGTTTTTATGACACTTGTTTCACCACATAAGGTGTGCTTTATGTGCACACTTAAAATATGGAATTTTATGTCTAAAAATTTGAAATTGTGTCAGGAGATTATTATCGTTATATACTCTCGTTTAACGATACGAAACGATGTGTGAAATGGAATGGCACATTTTGCTTTTATAAATATACGTATGGAGATGAGATTTATGGTTAACTCACTCACGGCGGCGGCTTCGCACAGTAGGGAGATAATTTTGATTCATTTTATAATTTATAGAAAATGTAAATGAATTTCAAAATTGTTGGAAAATATCCAAATGTATTACCAAACAGTAGTACAACACTAATTATTGCCATTTTGTACCGAACTACAACGAACTTTCTGCTACGCATTTGTGCAGTGTTTTATTTTAGTACAGATATTTTTGTAAATTTTTTATTCTATTTTTTCTGTATTTTCTCTTCATACATTGCATCCCCTGCTTCCAACAATCAATTCATTGCAAAACACTTGTTTTTTTTTCAAAATATACAAAGCCCTGATCGGAAACCTGAATAGGTAACAGAAGAAATAATTCTGTTAATTGAAGAGAATTTTAAAAATATTTGTCGAAAAAATAGAAACAACAATTTCGTTTAATTTTGAAAAAAATCCAATTTGAAGTAGTCTATGTAATTTAAATATAAATTTAAAATTTAACTAAAGAACAAACATAAAAAATGTTCATTTCAAATTTTTTCAGCGAATTGCCTTGTTGTCTTCTAAACATCATATTGTCAAACTTATGACAATTTGGTCGAAATTAAAAAATGTTAAAATCTGTATCTATATAAAAAAGACGACTTACAGTTGGGGAATTGGATTTTTTTTTTTTTTGGAAATAAATCTGCCATTTGGAACACATTTATCCGATTTGTTTGAAATTTCATCCAGACCTAGCTGAAGTGTGGGCTTAAGTACGGAAGACTGACCTAGTGAGTCTACACAGAGGTGATCTACAATTGTGCCAAATTGGACACCCTGATTTTCAAAAAAAAAAAGCACTTAAATTTTGATTTTTAGATTCAAATTGGTCTAAAAAATTCGAAATCCTTTTATCATAGACAATTTCGTCGAATTTCTGCTATCATAGGAAATTTCGTCGAAAATCTATTATTATAGAAAATTTCGTCGAAAAACCATTATTATAGAAAATGTCATCGAAATTCTATTATCATACAAAATTTCGTCGAAATTCTTTTATCATAGAGAATTTCGTCGAAATTCTTTTATTATAGAGAATTTCATCGAATTTCTGCTATCATAGAAAATTTGGTCGAAAATCTATTATTATAGAAAATTTCGTCGAAATTCTATTATCATACAGAATTTCGTCGAAATCCTTTTATCATAGAGAATTTCGTCGAAATTCTTTTATTATAGAGAATTTCATCGAATTTCTGCTATCATAGGAAATTTCGTCGAAAATCTATTATTATAGAAAATTTCGTCGAAAAACCATTATTATAGAAAATGTCATCGAAATTCTATTATCATACAAAATTTCGTCGAAATTCTTTTATCATAGAGAATTTCGTCGAAATTCTTTTATTATAGAGAATTTCATCGAATTTCTGCTATCATAGAAAATTTGGTCGAAAATCTATTATTATAGAAAATTTCGTCGAAATTCTTTTATTTTCATAAAGAATTTCATCGAATTTCTGCTATCATAGAAATTTTGGTCGAAAATCTATTATTATAGAAAATTTCGTCGAAATTCTATTATCATACAGAATTTCGTCGAAATCCTTTTATCATAGAGAATTTCGTCGAAATTCTTTTATTATAGAGATTTTTATCGAATTTCTGCTACCATAGAGAATTTCGTGGAAATTTTATTTTTATAAAGAATTTCGTCGAAATTCTATTAGCGGACATTTTAATGATTTAGAATTTAAAATTTGTATCTCTTGATGATTTTTAATGAATTTTTTTCAAACAAAAAATAAATTGAATTTTATAAAATATTTTATGAGCATAGAAACTCGACGAAGTTCTCATTTTAATTTTAAGATATGTTTCGAGTTATGACAATTTATGCCTCAAAAAATGTTTATTTTTAAAAAAATTCTCTTCATAGAAAACTAATTTCGACCATTTTAGAATTCAGAGTACCCACAGTACATCAGAATTGCCTAGCGGTTACTCATTATAGTTTTTTTTTTTGTTGTAACTAGAAGAACTCGAACTAGGATTTTCTTTCGAGTGTAATCTCGTTCACCTTATTTAGCATAGATACCTTCAAAGTCGTTACTATTCGTTTCGGTTGTTTCTTTCTTCGTCTATTTTTTTTTGACAATTTCGTTGTTGCCGTTGTTGACTTAAGATGTATGTTATCTTCCAGGCCAAAAACAGAATATTTAAGTTAAATGTCAAAAGTAGATAAGGATTACGTAAAAAAAAAACCGTCAATGGTGAAGGAAGGAAAGCGTGCATGAAGGCATGAAAAGGCGGATGAATGGAATGGAAGGATATCGCCAACCTAAATGGCAACGAATTAGCTGCGAAATCAGTGAAAGTAAATTTGTGCGGGCCATTTTAAGTCGCATTGAGAAGCAATCAAATTCAATTATTACGAAATTCTACATGAAATTGATGGCGCAAGCCAAGTCATGTCACAGATCCATTTACAATTTTCAAAAATATACGTTGTTGGTTGAGTTTGAATAGTTGTGTGCTTTATTCTTTGAGCTGAGATATGAATGTCAGTTCCATTTTATTTCTGGTTATCTGCTTTATTACATTATTTCGTTCGGCTTGCCTTGTGTTGTGTGTCACATTCTGTTCTTTTCTATTTGATTTGCATATCTCCAAGTTAATTTGCGTCGGCCGTAGACGGTACAGTGCGAAGTGGGACTAGGGCTGCGGCTGCGACTGCTGTGTGAACTACTCTTGGCATCATGTCGCCATGGAAAGAAACTTCATCTGTCAATTTCATTTTCTTGTCGGCTGACTGAACTGACTATTCATTCTTTTATTTCTTTAGAGATTTCACACTAACGACGAGTGTGCAGCCGATGTTGCTGATACTACTGCTGCCGTTTCTTCTTCCGTTCTTTCGATGTTCACTGCTTGTCTGATGTAATTTGTCAGTCTATACGTGTGTGTTCGTCTCACTGTCTGTCTATTTTAACATGGTAATAAGTGTTCATGTGAATGCAATATGCTGGAATATTTTGTAAATGAAACCCACACGAATTGTGCAGAGAAAACGTAAAACAATACGAGTTTTCTTTCACACTCTACTGAGAGACTAGAAAAAGTTTGTTATTTATGGCTCACTAAATAGATGAGGCAAAAATGGCAGACAAAAGAAGTACATGTTCCTTTTTTTCTTTACTGAGGACACTTTTTGTCTTGGATCTATGAATAGCCAATAAGCGATATTTATTTTTTTTTATGGGGATACAAATAAGCCCGCTCAACGAAGGCATCATTTGATTTGAGTCAAGTGTGCTACACTTACAGGTTTTGAGTTTCATGTTAGGTAACTGAATTTGTATTGTTGTTCCGTCAGGTGGAAAGTGCGAATGTTGTCATATTTCATGCAACATTTGACTTAAGTTGAATTACACGTATCGGTCGAATGAGAATTAAGTATCTGAGACACTGGTTATCGACTGAAACAAATTGTTTTCCATAATTCAAAGCTTACGTTTTAATACAGACTATACGATGGCCTTTCTATGATGCAATTTTTTAAGTCAAAAACGTAAGTCTCACACAAAAGTCGCTGACTTGGCAAAAATGAGATATGAGAATAATCTGTGAAGCCATTTATTGCAGCTTTAGGAATGCATCTACATTTTCCTATATCCTAAAATCTTCCATACAATTTGCCCTAGCAGATGTAAACGTTTTGTTTAACCATTACATGGGTTATTATTGGCCACCTCACCTTCTTACTTAGGTTGGCTCTTTTTGGTCTTGATGAATGATTTTTCAAGGCTTCTGCTTATTCGCTACACCGAGGATTTGTATGACTTTTTCAGCTTGGCCCTTTCACCGTACAATGAACGATTAACCTAATTTTGATGGACAAAATCTTAATATATATTTACCCTCGACACTGATTCACTGACTCTGTCACGCAGTACGAAGGAATTTAAATAGGCATTCTATAATTTTCTATAAATAATAATAATAAAAAAAATAATATTTAATATTTTTGTACAGAAATTGTGTTTTCTCCAATTTTTTTTTTACCAAAATTTTTTTTTTCCCAAATTTTTTTTTTACAAATTTTTTTTTTACAAAAAATTTTTTTTTTACAAAATTTTTTTTTCAACAAAAATTTTTTTTTTACAAAATTTTTTTTTCCAAATTTTTTTTTTTCAACCAAAATTTTTTTTTTCAACAACATTTTTTTTTTCAACAAAAATTTTTTTTTCCACGAAATTTTTTTTTTCAACAAAATTTTTTTTTTTTCACAAAAATTTTTTTTTAACAAAATTTTTTTTCCATATTTCAACCGGCGCCATAGGAGCATTACAACTTACTAGTTAATAATAGGCCCAATAAATGAGATCATAGTTAAGATTATGTAAAACTTAGTTTCTAGTAAAACTGAGTTTAAACTACAAATACATTTTTGAGTGGTCACTCAAAATAATAAAAATTTTCGACCGCAACTTTTATCAGCGAAACATATGTTTCCGGTGAATAATTTAAATAATATTAAACTTTTGTGAAGGATTTTGGTCACATCAGATTTTTAGAAAAAATATAAGAATTAAAAAACGTCTTCTAAATGAACTTTGGCACGGGCAAAAGACAAATGTGTGGAACTGGTGGTGGTCGAAAACCAAAATTACACATCGGCTTTATTTATGTAATTTATATTATTTATTTTATTTTTTTAGTTTATCGGTAAGCTGAATTATCAAAAAAACGACTTGTGACGAAATTCCTTATCTAAATTAGGTTATGATACATGAACAAATACTGCATTTGAAGTTCACTTACTGTGTTTCTAAAGGAATATTCGCCTAATTTTTTTTCGCTAATAATTTTTTCGTAGTCAACACACTTGTTTATCATTTATAACCATATTTTTTTATATATATACATATATAAATGATTATTGAGCTCCACTCACTTCTGGAATTCCATTTGGATAATAGTATTCCTTCATCACTGACCGTTCGAATCACTGTTCCATTATATTAACTATATATTTTTAAGACTGATTTCAAATTGGACACTTCAACGTTAAAGCTCTTCAAAATATCATAAAAGCTACAAGTTCTTTCCAAATTATGTTGATCAGTTTCCCCCATAACTACTCGACTCCCAGTGATGCGTTCATATTTTATTAAAACAATTTACCTGCCCAGCAACCGGGACAAGTACGAGCACCCACACTTATCCAACGACAATTGTATCGGCGACATAAAACACAATCTGTTTATTTGCCAATAAATAATAAAAACCATTCATGTGTAACAGCCATCGTCTTCAAATTTCTATATATATATATATATATATATATTTCCTGGGGCAAATCTGTATTGATTCGTACATAAATATCCGGCAAAAATGCACGAGGGTGACGACTAACTCCACAGGACATCGAGGAATGATCGCTTCGGCCCTTATGTCATTGAAATGAAATCAAGGTGAAATGTGCCTGGATACGCATTTCGTTTAATATGAGTTTTAGTTGTTTCAGAGATTTCAATTTAATAAGGTTGCTGATTGTTTTTCACAATCTTTCCGCTGCCATGCAAACGAATAAAATGATACACAATAGACGATATAAATAAATTTAATATTTGCAAAATGATTACATTTTTTGTATCCCTCTTTTGTGATAAACTCTGTGAAATCCATCAAA
This sequence comes from Hydrotaea cyrtoneurina, assembly GCA_958296145.1. Classification (NCBI taxonomy): domain Eukaryota; kingdom Metazoa; phylum Arthropoda; class Insecta; order Diptera; family Muscidae; genus Hydrotaea; species Hydrotaea cyrtoneurina. The sequence continues at coordinate 99,840,661 of OY282512.1, forward strand.
GGAGGGCTCGAAACGCCCCATAAGCGAAAAGGTTTGCCTTGGTGACTGTCTCGGTGAGGTTAACCTATAAAAATGCATACGAATTTAAACTCATAACTTGATTTTACAAATGATTGACTTTGGCTTTATCGTAGCAATATTTTGTTGCTTTTGTTGTATTTCTGATGAATACACATAAAAGGGAGTCCTTCAATGGCAGGCAAACATGTGTATTACAAAATGACAAGAACCGCCTTATTGAAAATCATATTGATTTGCTGTCCTTTAGATAACCTCTGGGTTTGGTTTAGTTGCAAATGATGCAGATTTAAATATTAAGATAGTCTTTAGTCCATAATTCCTATGTAAAAGAACTTTTTAACGTGCAGGCTGAATTTATTCTGCAAAGGCATGATTTGAAATCGCTAAAAAATATCTGGCAGGGCAGAAAATATACGAAGAAGAGGAAATAGAAAAAGTGATAAAAATCAAACAAAGGTTTTAATTACTATGATAACAAAATTGATTAAGATCAATCACAGGATATAATCACTACGAAAGAGGGTGTATTTAGAGTACGAATGTAATTCTCAAACAATTCCATGATTGATCAGATGCACAGTGGGTTGAATGGTGATGATTAATTCAGAGATGTCGTAATTTTAAAATATTGTTAATTTTTATTAATGTATACTAATAAATACAGCATTTTTTTTTAAAAAATTTTTTTTTTTTTATATTTTGGAAAAAAATGGTCTTATTTTACAATTTTCGCTGGAACTAAATGGAAAAAAAAATCGTTAAATTAGCAAATGATACTGCAAATTAGAGCATACTACATGTGCTTTCAGAAATATTTTTATAAAAAATAAAAATTAATAAATATTTATATTAGCAAATTTTTACCAACTTGAGTTCTTTTGCAGAAAATTTAATAAGTCAAAAAAATGTATGGTTTGTTAGCTGAAATCTCATATCTTAAGAGAATATAAGCTGTATACCCGGTTTCTAACAGACAGTTTTTGAAACTCATTATATAATGAGGTGTTAATTTGAATCACCTGGTATTTCGGTAGTTGTCACTTTTGAAGCATTTATTCTTTGACATTTGTCAAGTAGAAACTACGCCAGTACTAAAAATGGAAAAATACACGCTTCAACAACGCATTGCAATTATTAAAATTCACTAAAAAAAATGTGAATATCTTCGCAAAACTAAAGCATTTTTGGTCGTCGTGAAGTACCTTTGTCGGACCGCAATACAGAAATTGGTGGACCAATTCGAGTTGTTGGAACAAGTTAGTGATGTGGAGAATAAAACCCGTGCACGTCGCTCAAGAACAACTGAGAATATTGCTGCTGTAGCCCACAGTATTGAAGACAATCCAGGTTTTTCCATTCATCATCTTTCTTTGGAATTGGGCATTACAAAAACGTTATTACGCCGTATTTTGCACAAAGACTTGGGTCTTAAGGCTTATAAAGTTCAGTTAACACAAGAACTCAAGTCATTTTTTAAAATTATTTTTAAATAAAATTGTCTATATTTTTAGACATGTCTCCACTTATGTTGTCATAGCTCCAAAACACTTGTCAGATTTTGTTAAACTAAATTTGGTTTACAATATGTTTAAATGCGATCAATAGTTTCAATGTTATGAACCATTTGTTAGGAACAAAATGAAAATTTTTAAAAAATCGAAAACTGCAAAAAGTATTAAATTGTATTTATTTGTAGTGAAGCTGCATAACATGTCAAGCGAAGTAGATATCGATCATGAAAATCGCTGTATGATTTACGTTTTTATTTACAATTATTTGAAGGTTTCGCCTATTCACAAGCACTGTAGAAAATGAATAGAATTTGAAAGATGTTCGCTATGATGATTGTTTTAGATCATACATATCTTGTAGTATAGTGTAAAGTATTCATTTCTTTTGCTCCTTGTCGCCCTCCAGTGTAAGGAGGCAATACGTTAATTTTAATTACCGCCCATTCTCATTTGGCTAACGAAATCATTGTAATTATTTGTTACCCGAATTGCCTCGACAAGAGAAGTCATTAATTCACTTGATTTTACTTTTTTTTTGTGTGTGTGTGTGTGTTTTTTTCATGTAAACCTCAATGATTTTTTTTGTTTGTTTATCGTTTACAATAAATTTGTTTTGCAAGTATCGTTTCTCGTACTTTTATTCGTACGTGATGTGTAGTGCATTTTTTGCTTGTTTTCTAGTCAATATTTATTTGTTATTTTGTTTTATTTTCGGGCAATAACAATTACTGTTTTTTTTCTGAATAAATTTGAGCCCGCAGACTGTCTGAAGATGTTGTCTTTCGGAGAGAAGGGGAGGCAGACGATTAAGTTAAAGGTTAACATGGTCTCACTATCAAAATTAATAAAGAAAATTCCAGAAACTTAAGGTGTAAGGTGAGAGACAGTGATAATAAATCCCCTGTCGAAAATGCTAAGGTAATTGGTAACCACTTTCGCTCCAGACAGACATGCTTGGCAGATGAACGGACATGGCTTCAATGGCTTAAAAAAAGGGGGGGCATGATTAGGATTTTATGTAGAAATTATTAAGTGACACAATCGATGTTCGGTTTTGGTTCATTCAAACATCGTCGCTGTTCTGTTAAAAAGAACGGTGATCCAATTACATCGGCCAAAAGTCTGTAACTTTGGATCTAGTAAACAATTTTGAGTTCTGTAAAAAATTGCTTGCCGACCAGGAGTGTGCCATTTTTTTAAGCTACTAAAACTAAATATTGAACAATGGTATATAATTTATAAATATTTCCAAATGTGACTACGTTTAACTGCCTGCCTCCATAAAACGAATTTGTTCTTTCCTTAAAAATAGTCAATACTGGAAGCGTTATAAAATGGGTTTCAGACATTATTGAATTGTGATTTTCAGAAATATTTTAGATATCGACATATGGAATACAATCCCAAATGAATAAGCTCTCATCACTTATGGGGCATTCAATTTTGACAATTTGCAACGAACAAGCAGTATGGAAACAAGCAGTAAATCTTTTGATTTTAGTGGGAAATTTTAATAATTTTCGTTAATAGGTTTTCTGTTCACATTTTGTGGTAATTAATAACTTATTTCCTTATCATTTTTCTAGAGCAGTTTTACATGGCTCCGAAATTACTCTCTTACTCGTAAAGTCGCCAACATTTACGAGGTGGAAACAGCCGCTGAAAAATGTTTGATGGTCTTACCCGGTTTCGAACTCGAATTCCTGTGTGTGAGAGTCGCAATTGTGACAATTGCATATTAAAAAATGTACCTTGTTTCATATTAACAATTAATTGTACCTTTCTTAGATTGTGTTCGTTGCAATTATTTTAAAAAATATCGATTTTGGATAACAAAATTTAGATTTGCACAACTACAACCTGTTTAGAAATGTAAACAAATGAAAGCAATACCGATTTAGAAAGTTGTACGGATGCCCCATTTTTTGTTCGATTATCTTTTGCCCGCCCAAAAATATACACTTCAAAAATAGGCTAGATTTAGTGTAATTTAAAGCAATTTTAGTTTAGTCCCAAAACGTGAAGTAATTACTTTTTTTTCTCATCTACTTTCGAAAATGTAAACTTTATCTAAAACGGAGTCTATTTGCCTGTGCTATGGCAAAAAAAAAAAAACAAAAACAAATGTACAATTTTTGATTGAAACGCTTGGCAGATATTAACAATCCCGCCCCCCCCCCACCAAAAAGTTGTGAAAATATTCTGACCATGCATTTGAAATTCATTAAAATTACCAATCAGTCATTCCATTACAAAATGCTGTGGTGCCCACCAAGCAAAAACAAACTCTAATTATGGCCACAACTCTCTGAGACTTAATTTAGAAATGACCTCACACGGGGTCATCTTTAGTACACACATAAAACATTATGAAAACCCACTGATTCCCGCCAGAAATGTATTTCTGCTAAATTGCATGTGAGACTGCTACCAACAACCCTCCCTTCTGGTCAATGAGGCGCAAATGCTTTCAACAATATTAACCAACTCTGCACGTCTATGGTCCGGACTGAATTCAGAATGTTTAGGAATGGTTGTGTTTGTTTTTTGTTTTTTTTTTCTGTACCATAATCATATTTGTGTTAATTGGCAAATACTCAAATACAGCTTCAAAACATCGAATCTGAATGCCCAAAATGAGTTGATGGATGAATGATTGTGCGATGTATCTGATGTGCCGGAGGACTTTATATCCTCTGATGCCTGTGCAATTTGATTTCATTTGTACTGTGCTCCATTCAACACATTTTGCCAAAATCCCATAAAGTTAAACCACACATGTCCGCACACACACACACACGCACTGTAGGCACTGGAAAAACATATATACATACGTGTGGTATGTGGCATTTTTTGGAAATATCAAATCGATAAATTTCTATGCCTTCCAACAGCATCAACAGTAAATGTTGTCCGTTCGCAATGCTGTGGGAGTTGTCAAAAGCACTTTATGATTTCCATTTTCACAGAGTATTTACAGGGAATTTTAGTAAATTTAAATCATTAGCTGACTGCATGAAACGGCTCACCATTGAGATGCGTTTTACATGCACCATTGTTCTTTGGCAGTCCTAATGATGTTGAAATAAATTTAACTTTATTTGATAAAAGGAATATATTTACTTGTTGTTGGTAGGAATTAAAATTGTATTGTACATTTCTATAAATGTATGCTGAAGAAACCAATTAAAACTTAAAAAATTAAAAATTACCCATTTAAACCAATTAAAAATTAAAATTTTGGGGATTTTCTCCCTCATTTTAGGAATTCCCGGATTCCAATTTTGTCACACTTTTTCCAACATTTCTCCCAGAACATGTTTATTCCGAATATGGAAATTGCAGCAAATTTTGAAAAAATTATAATGATGGGGATTTTCCCCCTCATTTTAGGAATTACCGGATTCCAATTTTCTCACACTTTTTCCAACATTTCTCCCAGAACATGTTTATTCAGAATATGGAAATTACAGCAAATTTTGTAAAAATTAAAATTTTGGGGATTTTCGCCCTCATTTTAGGAATTCCCGGATTCCAATTTTGTCACACTTTGTCCAACATTTCGCACTGAACTTATTTACCCAGAATTTTTTAATTACAGCAAATTTAGTACAAATTCTAGTTTTGGGGATTTTACCCCTCATTATAGGAATTCCCGGATTCCAATTTTGTCACACTTTTTCCAACATTTCTCCCAGAACATGTTTATTCCGAATATGGAAATTGCAGCAAATTTTGAAAAAATTAAAATTTTGGGGATTTTCGCCCTCATTTTAGGAATTTCCGGATTCCAATTTTGTCACACTTTTTCCAACATTTCTCCCAGAACATGTTTATTCCGAATATGGAAATTGCAGCAAATTTTGAAAAAAATAAAAATTTGGGGATTTATCCCCGCATTTGAGGAATTGCCGGATTCCAATTTTTTCGAACTTTTTCCAACATTTCGCACTGAACTTATTTACCCAGAATTTTTTAATTACAGCAAATTTAGGACAAATTCTACAAATTACACCAAATTTAGTAAAAAACTAAATTTTAGGGATTTCACCACTCATTTTAGGAATTCCCGGATTCCAATTTTGTCACACTTTTTTTTCAACATTTCGCCCAGAACATGTTTATTCAGAATATGGATATTACAGCAAATTTTGTAAAAATTCCAATTTTGGGGATTTCTCTTCCCATTTTAGGAATTCTCGGATTCCATTTTGCCACACGTTTTCTTAAACTTGCTTCCGATATCTCACCAATGACACGTGTCTTGTTGTCTTCCAAGTCAGCAATTGGGGATGGATTGTCTCTATAGACGAGAGACTTCACGTGTCCCCACATTTTAGGAATTGCCGGCCAATTGACAAGCGCCAAAATGTGAGATTAATTGCTCAGCAAGCTCGTCTGAATTGGTTGAAGGAATCGCATGTTGAAATCACATGTCAACCATGTCAAATTCTTCGTCTTCAGTCCGTGATCATCGAGCGGCACTTTGCTGTACTGAGGCAGCCGTCCCATAAAGCTCTTCAAGCAGACAATTTCTCAAACAGTGAATTTTGTGCACTCGAACCAAATTCGCCAATTCTGTTTTATTGACTTATCTATAAAGTTAATGGTTGCGAATCTATTTCGTCTGTGGACGGCCGCGGTGTGGTAGGTAGTGTGTGCGACTATCACACAGTAGAACCCGAGTTCGAATCCGGGTAAGACCATCAAAAATTTTTCAGCGGCTGCTTCCACGTCGTAAATGTTGGCGATTTTACGAGTAAGAGAGTAATTTGCGAGCCATGTAAAACTTATCTAGGAAAGCATTAGCCGTTCGGTCCCGGTCAGTGAGTATACAAATTATATCGTACACAGCACACTGATTCGTGGTATGTTAAGGGAAATAAGTAAACGATTTCGGTCGTAGAACCTCCAAAAATGTTGCCAATGATGATTCAGTTTTATGTGAAACCAGTATTATTTCTGTATTTCAGATTGTTTTGAATGAGACAAACTGAGCTCTCATATCTGGTGTAGAGTCAAGTATTTTACATTAGTTGGTGTTTTGAAGACAGGTCATGGATGTTGAGAATATATTTTTTAAAAATATAAATTTGTCACGCGGAAGCCCGATTTTTATTTTTTGTGAAACCTCAGGGTTTCACACTTTAGAAATCACTGCATTATGCTTAAAAAGAGCCTGACTGCTGAGGAGAATTTTCAAAAAAAAAGGGATCTTCTTTTAAGTTCTCCAAGCCCCATTCAAGAGAAAATCATCGTTGTGGTCGAGCGCCCGGCTTCAGCTTCTATCACAGCTGTATTTTGTAGGGCTTTGGACTGAGTTGCTTATGTCTTAAATCTTCCAAGCTTAATCTTCATCTTAACACTGGCGGAAACATCGGCCATATTCTGATCGCTAAGCACTCTGTAGACACGGTTTGGTTGACAGAAGTCCAATCCAAGAAAATTATGGTCACATCTGAAAAACACTCACTCCATGGTGGATGGTGCCTGCGACCAGTTCAAAGCTGACATCATTTATACCGACAAAATATTCATTGTTTTTTTCCCACCAATTCTTCCGTTTTCTCCCCGCAACTTTTTATATTTCCGTTCACTAAATTTAAATTTTTTATCCAGCTTAACCGATGACATATAAAAAAACAACAACAACAAAAATATATACTGCACAATAAACAAAAAGCAATAAAGTTTAAAAAAAAAAAACAGATTAAATGGTACATTAAAGGATTTGTGGGAATTGTTGTGCGAAACTCGTTTATAGAACTCTTAACGGAAATAATGAAATTTTCATTATCGTCACCACATATTTGATCATGATACTGCTTTCCAAGAGCCAAAGGAAAAAAAAGCAAAACAAAATGAAAAAAAAAATGTATCCAATAAATAAACGAGTGAAATAGTTTTTATCGATAGCGAGTTCAAAGGTTGTTTGTTTTTTGCCAACATTATTTGTTGGGCCAACCGACAAAGTGCATTCAACCACAGCCGCCCACGACCACTTGGCGTTTGAACAATGGCCGCCTCTCGGCTTAATGAGATATCCAAGCGGTGAACCGAACTGACTGAAACTGATAGTGTTTGGTGATGGGACAGCAAATTACAATACCGCTGTACAGTCACACGGCTGAGATAGACAATGTGTCAACTGTACCGTGTAATTTATCAGTGAATTTACCTGTACACTTAATGGAAATTTATTGTTACAAAAAGGGTGAAGTCAGAAGAGAAAGAACAACAACAAAAAAAAATAATTAACTCAAAGTACTGGGGAAATATTTACATTGCCGGGGGATCACAGTACTTTAGAGAGCTGCTTTTATTAATTCTTTCCTGTGGAGTGGGCAGAAGAGAAAGTTGAACTATTTGTGAAAAGTGTCAGTACAGGGTCTTTCAAGTTCGAGTTCATTATTTACTTCTTCAGATAGGGGTTTCTGACACTCAGGGAATGCCCCTCTATGAAAACCATGGCCTGGGAAGGAAAAAAGCGGGAGTAGTGTAATGTCATAGCAGGCAGGAAAAAACACTTGCTGGAAGATTATTCCACATTCTCTATAGAGTGTTGTCCGATCAACCGGCCACTTGACAAAGAATTGGATAGTCGCGTATTCCGGCTAAAGTTCTGGAGAAGATTGCGGGGTAGAAAAAAAGAGAAAAAAGTGAAAGAAGACATGAAAATCCTTGGTATCACGAACTGGAGAAGCCAAGCTGACGACCGAAATGCTTGAAAATCATTTATTAAGCAGACCAAGACCAACAACAGGTTGTAGAGCCCACTTCAGTAAGTAAAAGGTCATCGTGTAAATCGGGCAATTTTGTCTTTACACACTTTGAGGTTTTCTTTTTAAATTTGACTTCACACAATTTGTATTTCGACATTGTCAAACGAAAACAAACAAAAAAAAAAAGTCAAACGCCACGTATAAATTCATATGACTTTTGGAAGCAACTCCAAAATAGAATTAAAAGAAAAAGTCAAGCCAAAAAGTCATCGTAAAAATTTGAACTTTCTCTTCATGTTGTGTTGGAAACAATAGTTTTTTGGTTTTCAGGTCTTTGCATAATTTTGAGTTGTGCCTCTTTAGTAGACGGTGTGCAATATGATCTATGAACAAAACACTGTAAATGCTGTCCATAAATATGACATGGCATCCGAAGTCTGGCCAGAACTCAGTAATTGTGACTGAACACAGTTGAGAGTGGTGGTGGAAAACAAAGCTGTCGTTAGGTTTTACTTTTTTGGTCCTTTGGTAACATACAAAATGATCTGCTTACCATTGTTTTGTTGAGGTTGCCTTGCCATTTTCATTATTGTCGCTGTTTGCAACAAGATGTAAACCTCTCACAAAACACAAGTTATTGTTCACCAAGTCGGTACATACAACCAGGAGGCCGATGTTAACGTGGGAGTATTACTGGATTTCTAGTCGTATCTTGTCATGTACGAGGGTAGATTTGAAGATCATCGGCGTATGCAATTCAAAATGACCAAACATCATAACCAAAATCATTGATTCTGGTGAAATGCTCTAAAATACATGTCTCCAAAAAATTGTCCACTTAAATATTCAAAATTAACCAAATTTATGGGCGAATTCCAAAACGACATAACAAGAGCTAGGAGTCTTCAAATCGAAAGGAAACTTTATATTGATTACAGTACAATCTTAGAAACAAAAAAAACGAGGAACCAGACAGACTGGCATATTTTCGTTGACATAGACAGAGATTCTTAATTGTTCGGTGTAAAACATGGATTCTATATTAGTCCTATTTTGAACGAACGAATATCCCAAATCAGTGAGCTATATGACATATGAAAAATGCCCCCCAAAAAAAAATATCCCATGAAGGGTCAGGCAGGGATTGTCTCTCAAATCAGTGAGCTATCTAATACATGAATAATGCCCCTAAAGAGGGCCATTCCCCGCGATTTTTTTTATAAATTATTTCTCCTTTTTTTCGTTCGAATATCCCATAAAGGGTCAGGCGGGGATTTTCTCTCAAATCACTGAGCTATCTTATACATGAAAAATGCCCCTAAAGAGGGCCTGAAAAAATCCCATACAAAGTTGGGACTTTTTCATTATGAAAAATTCCCCGCGATTTTTTTTTATAAATTATTTCTCCTTTTTTTCGTACGAATATCCCATAAAGGGTCAGGCGGGGATTTCCTCTACATGAAAAATGCCCCTAAAAAGGGCCTGAAAAAATCCCATACAAAATTGGGACTTTTTCATTATGAAAAATTCCCCCGCGAATTTTTTATAAATTATTTCTCCTCTTTTTCGTACGAATATCCCAGGAAGGGTCAGGCGGGGATTTTCTCTACATGAAAAATGCCCCTAAAAAGAGCCTGAAAAAATCCCATACAAAATTGGGACTTTTTCATTATGAAAAATTCCCCCGCGATTTTTTTTATAAATTATTTCTTTGAGGGGTCAAACGGGGATTTTCTCTCAAATCGTTGAACTATCGACTGCATGAAAAAATATCCCCAGACGGCCTGAAAAAATCCCATACAAAATTGGGACATGTTTCATTATGAAAAATAACCGCCGCAGCGCGAATTTTTCAAAAATTATTTGATGGATTATGCAGAATTTTCGGAAACGTACTGAAACTGAGTAAATTTAATCTTCCTATCCTGCCATACTTGAATAAGTCTAAAAAAAGTATATTCACATATTATTGGCGATTTCTCAAGGGCCGTATGAGTCCAGATTTCCTATTTTATTATAACTGGCGAGTGAAAGCGTGAAGGGGAGTGTTCGTCCCCGTCATGTGACCATATAATTTTTGACATTACCACAACATTTAACTTTTTTTTTTTGAGCAATAGGGTAGTAGGCTGCATTAAGCAAAGCGAAAGTCTAGGGTTCAGATTCCAATCGAGGCAAATTTAACAAATACCAAATATTTTAGTTGAATTCCGAATTTACTTAAGACATCTGAGAGAACTCTCAAGCGAGTTGTGATCTAACCCGCCGAACGATATAAATATCGTAGCCGATGCTTCCATAGCAATCCTGCCTTTTTGGCTCTGTCTGGTATCCTCCCAAGAACCCACGTTTTACCTAAATGCAATCAATGGCCTCGTCTAGTCTTAACGCCACGCCTAACCTAACCTCACACGTACATTCAGTAACATTTTTTTGCCGCTCCTCGTGCAGCGACATTAACATTATTAAAGTCCTGGACATGTACGTACGGGCGGATGCCGCATGGATAACACATGCCTTGGCTGTTGGGCAAAATGGCACGCATAAGGGCTTCTAGGTAGTTTGGTATAAGCTGTTGCTGCTATTGTTTGTTGACGGTTGTTGTTGCTACACTTCTGGTTGGTGGTGAAGTGTTTGGTTAAACCGACAGTGTTGTCGTCGTCGTCGTCATAGTTGTATTTAGAAGACTTAACCATTCATAATTGTTTGCTTTTTAAAACATGCGGGAACTTACTCACAATGGCAACAGCCACAGCCACAGCCCCCAAACAATCGCTTGCGATTTGTATGTGTGTGTGCGCCATTTGTATTGTTGGTGTTTAGGCCGGGGCCTGTGATGTGGCAATGATGTTGACAATGACAACGTTGACGACGACGACAACAACAGCAGCTCTGATGCTGATGAAAGATGATGATTTTAATAAAACTAAACGGAAAAATAGTTTCACGTATACATTTGTATGTGTGTGTTCTGCCCGCTCTAGCGTTTTGTTCACTTCCTTGACTCCATTCATGAAAGACAATTGAATAGAAATTAAATCAAATGAAATGAATTCTTTCCTTGTTTTTTTGTAAAACTATGAGGGGCGATAAATGGAGCAGTGGAGCAACAGTTCGAATTAATTTTAAATCGAAGTTTTCGTGTCAACAGAATTTGTATTAATATTAAATGTGTAATTAAATTTCCATTCACTTTACATTTTCCGAGAAGAAATTTATTTTTATTTGCTGCAATACATGAGTTCCCTGTAAATTTGTCATTGATGGCCATGTGATACATCTACGCCATGAGACGCCCACTACTGTACGACTGTGTTCACGTCAAATTAATATCAATGTCAATGAAAATACAAGGTTCATGTATCTGAAAGATGTCTTTATGTTAAATGGAAACAATTTTTTGATCAAAAAAAAAAAATATTGAGACAATTTCTAAAAAATTTGAACTGTTTCCCATTGAATGACACACCTGTTATGATTTATTCAAAATCTTAAGGTGAAGATAATTTTTCACTAAAAATAATACTTTTGGGGTTTTATTTTCTGCGTTTTAGGTTTTTGTGGGATTTTGGTGAACATGGAGAACACGACTATACAAACATTGTAAAGGGTTTTCCAACAAGAGCTGTTATATTAAATCATCCGGTATTTCGGTAGCTGTCACTTCTGAAGCTTTTATTCTTTGACATTTAACAAGTAGAACGATACGATACAGACTTCAACAAGGCATTGCAATTATTTTAAATTCACTACAAAAATGGTGAAAATCTTGCGGTCACCGATCGCATTTTTGAGTCGTCGTAAAGCACCTTTGTCGGATCGCAATACAGAAGTTGGTGGAAAAATTCGAGCTGTTGGGACAAGTTAGTAATGTGAAGAATAAAACCCGTGTACGTCGCTCAAGAACAACTGAGAATATTGCTGCTGTAGCTTAAAGTATTGAATAAAACCCAGGTTTGTCCATACCTCGTCGTTCTTTGGAATTGGGCATTCCACAAACGTTCTGCATAAAGTCTTGCGTCTTAAGGCTTATAAAGTTCAGTTAACACAAGAACTCAAGCTCAAGTGTTTGCTAATTCGGTCCATGAAATGCATGAAAATGATCCGGAATTCCTTTGAAAAATCATCATGACTGAGGAGGCCCATTTCGTATTGTCAATTTCCGACCTTAAATCGTTCAGTTATTCAGTATTATGACATTTACTAAAAACTTGTGGTATTCTGAACTGGTATGGCGTCAGCTTATACTTGGCCAATACAAAGGCATACGAACGACTTAAGTCACAGTTCAAAAAATCGCCCTAAAAATCGATTTTCTTTTTAAATCAACCGATTGGCTTTTAAATTTTTAACTTTACCTATTGCAGCTTCGTTGTGGATTTTCTGTACGATTGCTCTCTCCCCAAAGGTAATTTAGTTTTGTCCGAAAATCCATTTTATGTATTTCCTTTGACACCAACAGTTCCTGTAACCCTCTCACCCCCCACACACTATGACCCCTGCGATCTTCGTTTTAGTTGTCGCAATCACAGCCATTGACTGCATAAGTAAATGTAACTGATGGCGGCAATGCGACAAAGATACAACAACAAAAATGAACAAAAAAAAAAAAAACAGGAATGAACACTTACGTGCAGGAACTTTAAAGTCATTGCCAAATGAGATATAGAAATGTACTCGTTATGAAAATGTACCTCACTGAAATCCGTACGAGATGCCAGCAACAACTCGTCATACAGTGCTGTTGACAGCGAGTTGGCACAAGTCTATAGAAACGACATGCCATTCCCAGTGGCTTTGCCAATGGTGAGGGTGTGGTGTGAACCGACACCAACCACCCAACCAACCAACTTTTGTACAATACTTAACGACCGTGTGTAGTTGACAGACGATGAATGTATCTTTTACTTCATACAAGTCAAGTGTAGATGGGAACAGACAGACAGATGGAATTATGCACGAGTCTGTGTCATATGGGCGATTGTGTGATTGGATCAGCAAACTTTCGTTGGAGTGTCTTGAAGGCGTAATACAGATACAAATAGGTTTGTTCAAATGTTTAGCAGATACACATACACACACACACACGCCCACACACACTTGCCTGTACAACTCTCTATCTGAGTGTGCAGATGTAAAAAAGTTTCAATTGAACTATTGTCTGTATTACGAACAGACCGATGCACAGTGGCTCGAAACGCCATATAAGTACACTCTTGTCTGTTATACACAAATAGAGTTTCCTCATAATTTCAGCATTGGGATTATTGAAAGTCATCTTTCTAGCAGGGAAAATTCAATATCAAAAACAGGAATATATAACTCCAATGTATGGTCGGGGGCTCAAAGAGAACTTTGCTGATTCTGGACCGTGCATTGGTGGTAATAAGGAGTAGTAGGGTATCCTTCTGTATTGTCTCCCATTAGCATAGCCGGAATGTGGGTTTTACATCGCAGTTCTATAGATTTTTTAAGGGGTATATGTTCTTGGGTCCAATCCAGCGGTCCTCATCAGTTTATCGAAAACTCGTTCTATCGCTGCACGGAGGAAAAAAACGGCCTCTGTAACATATTGTCCCAAACATATTTTGCAGGAAACATATATATGTTTGGAGCATGTCCCAAACATATTATGTTTGGGTTAGTATCGATGTTCCCAAACATATATATGATTGCATATAATCATGTATATGATTGGATGTAATCATATATATGATTGGATGTAATCATATATATGTTTGGATGTAATCATGTATATGATTGGATGTAATCATATATATGATTGGATGTAATCATATATATGATTGGATGTAATCATATATATGATTGGATGTAATCATATATATGATTGGTTGTAATCATATATATGATTGGATGTAATCATATATATGATTGGATGTAGTCATATATATGATTGCATATAATCATATACATGATTGGGTGTAATCATATATTTGATTGGATGTAATCATATATATGATTGGATGTAATCATGTATATGATTGGATGTAATCATATATATGATTGGATGTAATCATATATATGATTTGATGTAATCATATATAAGATTGGATGTAATCATATAAAAGAATTATTAAAAAACGTTTTTGTAATATTAATTTTTTTATTAAGTTTTAAATTTAAAGGTTTAAAGGTAATTTATAATATTTTAAGAATAATGTGAATGTATGTAAATATGAATCAATGTGAAGATTAATGAATATGAAGTACAAGTTACAACTTATTTAAAACAAAACAATAAAATTATTTTTGTCATTATTTGTACATAAATACGACGTACATTCTTGGTATGTGGAATACTCTTCCAGCCAGTGTCTTTCTTGACAATGGCGACATTCTCAAATTCAAGAGAAATGCCATTAAACACTACTGCCTCTGTCCCTCTGGCAATATCCTAATTTCATAGAATTTATAGGGGGGAAATCTTCAGTGGACAATAACGTATATCCCTTAACATTCCATGAAGGAACAGACTTTTCAGGAATCGATGAGCTGTACATATATGTGTTTTTGTATACTCACTGGCCGGCTAATGGGTTTCTGGTGTACCGACACCTAGGCTAAGTTCAGCCGAAACAAATTTCAGTGACTGTTTTCCTCCTCTTGTATCCCGGCGACTTTAGGAGTACGAGATATAAATCGTCTACAGAAGAAGGATTAGTCATTAGAAGCAGTAGGTGCTGTTCAGTGCATGGGATTCATTTTACACCATGACCTCTTTTTGTGAATATAAAAAATCACTAACAAATCCCATCAAGAACATTTTTAGGGAACTTGCACGTTTTTCGATTTACCGACAAAATAATGTATAAATTTCTTATATATCACTCACACAGAAAAAAATAATTTTTCGATTCAATGAAAATATTCAGGAATTCAAACAAAAAATTCATTGAAAATCCTGTGATAAAACAATTTGTCAACTTAAAGAAAATATTCGTATACTGTTTATCAAAAATATCTTTAATGAAGAAAGTTTCATATATACAAAAAAAAATGTTATGTCATTCATTAAAAATATTTTTGATGAAATCATTCACATTCAACAAAATAATTTAATTTGTTTATCAAAAATATTTTTGATGAAAAAATTCGCATATCTACAAAAAAAATTGTAAATTTTATAAATTAGATAACCAAAATACAAATCATAAAAAATATAAAATTTTTTGTCGATTCAATTTATCAAATTTCTTCGTAAATATGCTAAAAATATTAAAACGAAATTTGATAAATGGGATCAACAAAAAAATTCATTAAAAATATCCAAATATTTGATGAATTGTTTTGTGGATACATTTCATCAAACTTCGTTTCAATATTTGACAAATTTTTTAGCATATTAACGAAATGTTTCATTGAGAAGTGATGAAATTCTTGTACAAATATTTTCATTGAAATTTTTTGGTTGTCTTTTTTTTCTGTGCACTTACTTCTAGAGTGTCACAATTCAACAATCACTTTTATTTTTTTGGCTCAAAAAAAATCTGTAAGTCTCTTATTTGAGTTGACTTTTGTTCTGCGTGTATTATACAAAACATATGTCAGACATATGTTCAATTTTCAAATTGAAATTGAAATAATTTTCAAAATTAAAGGGCTCTCCCGAAAAAAATCGTATTTTGAGTTGTGACACTATTTAAGTAAATGAGAGATATGTGTTCTTCGCTGGATCCACTGTCCGCCACAACTCATCATTGTGCGGGTACTTTATGAGAGTACATGTTTAGAGATGCTCTCATGTGTGATGACATCTTCTGCAGTTACTTCCATGCAATGGGCTTCTCAATGATTCTTTAAATTCCAGTTACAAAGTCATCTCTTTCCCAAAGGAATCTTCACTGCAGATGGGCTTCATAAATAAGTGGCCTAAGACTAGGGTTGCATGTAAGTCAATTAACTTTTTTTTTATACACTCCATCATAGGATGGAGTATATACTAAGTTTGTCATTCCGTTTGCAACACCAAGAAAGAGTGATCTGCGACCCTATAAAGTATATATATATTATGGGTCAGTGTAGCATTCTAAGACATTCTAGCGATGTCTGTCCGTCCGTCCGTCTGTCCGTCTGTTGTCTGTTGAAATCACGATAGAGTGCGAACGACCAACGCTAAGAAACTGAAATTTTGTAGGAAGATGTTTTTTGCCCATATGCAGGTTAAGTTCGAGAATGGGCAATATCGGACCAAAGGGGAAAAAGTTCCCCTTTACGGGACTAAATATATACCGGCCATAATCAAATTTTTCAAATATTTTTTTCACTACATCTGATTTTTTTTGGTAAAATTGTTCTAAGTTTATATAATTTATAGATGGGGAAAAAATGGGCGTGCTCATGGGTTTCGTGGACCCTTGGGGCCCAAAAAAGGGCCCATGATAAACATGCGCATATGGGTATCGAAGTGCAACGAAATTTACTCACTAACCCAAATATGCCTTTATTTTCATGATTTGCCTAAATTTTTTGATCCGGTTTCTGGGACTATCGGGTCACTTTCAAAGCACTTACTTTCTTCATAGTTTTGTTATTTATTGACTTTTTAAGGATCCATGATGGAGGGTATATAAGATTCGGCCCGGCCGAACTTACTATTTGTCCACTTGTTTCTTTCTATTTGCTTCTCTCAAAACCACTGTGCGACTAACACAAACAACTTAACATCTCAGTCAACGTGTAACTTGGCACAGAATATGCACACTTTGACGTCTGGGGAACCGTGTTTCTTTGTTAAGTTGCTGCCTTAAGTTTTGTTTGAAAGTTCAGCCAACATTTCGTTTTGAATGCGAATTCGTGCGAAATATGTTTCTGTTGTCTCACAATTACACTCATGTTTGAACACGTACTTGCAACATTTAACTAAGTACACAATCGAGAGTCTATCGTCATTTCCTACTTCTCTGCCTTGGCTTGCCTTGTTTCTTCCACAAATTAATGCAAATAAATTCAAGGTTTCCATTATCTCCTTTCTGAATTGGGAGGGCTGCTTTTAATTAAATGACGTCATTAAATGTGTTGTTGGTTACTCTGTTTACTTTGGTTTTCTTCACAGACATTCCATCACAGACATTCCACATAATTAAAATGGACATCGAATTTATCATTGTCATGTGTAGTGTAGTGTGCTGGGTTAGATCAGCCACCCAGTAAATGTCATAGATAGACACATGACCATAAATCGTTGGACGTTATAACATTTAATTGCAAATAAGGCGCAATTAAGTGAACAATTAATAAAAAAAAAAACAAAAATTGTCAAATTTAAATATTTTATGGTTGAGGGAAACCATTATACAGGGTCCGCCAAATAAGTTTTTCTTTTTTGAAAATTCTATAAAAACAAAACTACTGGATATTTTCTCAAATTTCTCTTTTTATTTGAAAGTACAATCCTTCCGGTTAATAATGGAAAATAATTTCAATTGTTTCTTTCATTGTGGTCCAAGGACTTCAAAAATTAAAATTTGTTTTCGATCGCTGCACCCTACAACCCGCCGAAGTAGTATTCATTACGCTGTATCGCCATTTTAAATGCGATTAAAACAATATGCACATTGTTGTTCTTGGTTAATTAAGGGCTACATTTAATTTATTGGCAATTTTTAACTACGAAGTCAAATACAAAATTAAATTTATTAATTTTGCTTCCTATAAATTTATTTTTGCCCATTTCCGAAGGCCACTGCAAACATCTCACAATAATATGAAACTTTGATTTTTGAAGTAATTATTTTTATTGATAAACAATAAAAGTTATGGCGATTTAAAAAAAATCTATAGGACACCCTACACACCACCCAATAGTTTGTGTTGTCATGATGCCCGATCGATAGAGCCGGCTTACAAATGATCTGCAATTCGCCCATTCAACACCTGATGACGACTACGACTACGATTCAGGGAGTTCGTTCATGGAGTGTTAAGGGAAGTACATAGGCAACACTGTGTGTAATTTTTTTTAATCTTGGAAATATAATCATATACGTATACCACTACGTCCACTACTGAGTTTTAATACAAAATACTTTAATTATAAGAAGTTCAAACTCCCCCAAACATTCACCACACAAAAGGTCTTTGCCAAGGTGACAATTACAATTCGTTTTTAAATGGTTCGAGCTGTTTTAAAAATATGAATTAATATTACTCATACGCTCCAAGAATTGGCTAATGCTATTCTAGAAAGCAAATGTGAACTAATAGACTTTTAAGAATCATTTCTAGGAAGTTCATATGTTGTAGAAAGTTTCGATGTCTACCTGTTGGATACCTTTGAAGTTAAGATTCTTCGAATGACTCCGTTTGCAGCATTACTTGTACTATTGCCAGTAAATTCTATATGTTTTGATCCAATCACCTACATCACCCACATTGCTTCCAGAGACCTTCAATCTATGCCTGCCAACTTCCCCAGAATGTGAGCTTAAGATGCCATCAATGAGTTTTGTCCATCGAATTCATCCGCTCCTGGGGACTGAAATGTTCAAGATACCTCCAAACGTTCAAGGAATGTAAATGACAGAAATGTATTTACTACAATCTCGTTATATGTGATGGACTCGGAGTCAGGTCGGCCAACTACTGTTGTCATGTTCTTTGACAATTCCCTAACGGAATTACGTACACCGTGGCGGGTAAAAAGGATATGCAATTGTGACACACGTCGTCTGAGTGTTGTGCACTCAAAACAAAAAGATAATATTGCTCATACGTCTGACAAGTTCTTATAATTCTTTGTACACATTTTTCTGGAAAACTTGAGCATAAAAAAATAAGCACACACATGCATACTTGCCCTATGTCTCTGTCGCTGTTCGTTTTGGTCCCCCTTGTCTGAAGACTGTGTATCCTTTCGCACATGTACAACAATGACAGCATTAAGAGGGATACAAATGTCAATAGGTAGAGAAAGGCGGCAAAAAAAAACCCCCCGAACAGAAAAGCGTGTGTGACATTTTGACACATTGCATATCGAACCAATTACGAGGGCATCACAAAACAAAAAGAGCATCCAAAAGCAGCAACAAATTGTAACAACTGTGAGTTTATTTAATTTTTTTGTTTTCGTTCCTTTGTCCCATTTGTTTGTTATGGCAAATAAACCCTTAATTGGATTTTAAAATAAATTAAATTTGTTGTTAAATATTTCCTCTCGGTTGCCCTGTTTTGTAGTACGTAAGGGCACACTAAGGGATTCCAAATTACACCAAATTACCTCTCTGCATATTCAGTTTTGTGGTTAAGATTACAAATACATTTTTTTTTGTTTTATTGCCTTGTATTCGTTTCTGGGTATTTTTTTTATTATTTCACTTTTGTGGTTCTTTTTTTTTATTATTCATTTGTTTGTTTTATTATTCATTTGTTGGTTGGTCCTTTTCGTCTCTGCTTTGTTGCGTTGGCGACACGTCAAACTAGTTGACTGAAGCTTGACCAATTTGTTGCACTGCCAATGAATTCTTTATTACATTTTTCGGGTTTCTTTGGTATTTTTTTCCTTCATTCACTTGGAATATTTAATTTTCAAATTCAATATGTTTTTTTTTCCTCTTGGCCGGCATTTCACAATTCTGTTCTGGGTTTCGGGCCGTTGTCGACGACACTTAATATTGTTGGCCAACAAGAATTACGGGCGCGTCCTTTTTGGTGTTTATTCGAATGAATAGTGATGTTGTTATTAGTTGTCGAGCTGGAAAAAAGTGCTGGTTTTAAACTAAAGTGCAACACAATTTTATTGTCTGTTTTTTGTTTGTTTTCTTTTTTACATATCGCCAAGAGGTGGAAAGGGCGATATGTAGAAAGGAGAGTAAAGAATTGTACAGCGAAAGTAAAACAAAGGGGCGTCTCGAAAAACATTACAACGAGGGCGGGTTTGTACATAAGGCCATAGTGTTCACAATGTTCTTGTTTCCAAAGAGCCCAGTCTCATTCTGGAGCACAGCGGATAACAACAGATCGTTGTTCCAGATTCGAAAGTAATCACCTTTAAATTGCATATACGCCACTGTTCCCTAATGTCATGACAAAAATCCTTACCACTATCACCTGCCGTCTAATCCCATCATGCTCAAGTAAATATTGAAATATTCGTGGCGCATCTCGAAACTCTCCACATCCACATGGCCAACGGCTGCAACATTCTAACCGCTCATCAATGAAATGGTGAAAATATTTTCGAAATATTTTCTCTGGCATAGCATGGCAGACCATGGCAATAGTAAAGGGTCATCGATAACAAAATTACCAACACCCCGAATGGTCGGGGGCAGGCAGCCTCAACAGAAGCCACAGCATCAATTGCTGCCGTTCATCCAGTTAGTCAGCCATGACACTGTCTGAGATTCTCTATAACAACACAACCATTGAACTTTTGCTCCACTCAGGCGGAGTGGTAGGCGGTTGGAGTGTAGGTTATAATTAGAACATGACTTTTATAGGGGCATGAGTGCAAAGGAGCTGTTCTTAAAATTAACCACGACTATATGGAGAATGATACAGACAAACAGAGAGAGAGAGCGACAGCGAGGGCATTACATTATTGTTATTGGGTTTCGTTTTCCTTTAGTATTTGGTACTTCGACTGTTGGTTCTTAAAAACTGTTTGCTTTAAATCACCCACACATACTTCGAAAAAAAAAATAGAATAATCTCTATTGACCGTAAGCAATCAGTTAACTGCTAACATACTCGACCATATTAGATATCCCCAATGATACTCATTCCTTTCACAGACACATTCATTGCAAGCACTCATGCCAGCGTGTCTCGGGCTTCCGCATACACGAGACAAGCATCAGTATCCCCACTATGATCGATATGTGTTGAAGGTATTCCTACGTTTTCATTTTATTTTATTTAATTTGTAAAACAATACGAAGAGGTTGTCCGAGTAACCCACTAGATGATACCCTACATCACTCTGGCTAGTTCCCATACATCTGTTTGTTCGAAGAACTACGGAAAAGATATTTTTTTTTGTCAGGCGTTTATGGGTCCACATTTAAAGAATAGCATTTGTCGACCCTTCCATCACCAAAAAAAAAAAAAAATCGTACACAAAGAATTCAACATTTTGTTTATGACAATTTTTAAATAAAGAGAAGAATCTTAATCGATAATAGAGAGGACGTTTGGGACACAAAATTTCCCTAAGAAATTTCAGAGAAATTTTCGAAATAGAAATTGTGAATGAAATGAAGATCCCTACAACAAGAAATATTGGGTGTAGACATTGTTGTAAGGGTATGACCCCCTTACAAAATTGTGTGTGCGAAAACCGTCAATTGATTATATTAATTTCAGATTTTTAATTTCATGTCATATTTGAATTAATATGAATTAAACAAAATTTGAAAAAAAAATTGCCTTCAATTGTTTTTAACCACGAAACTGTCTTTCAGATTAAAAAGATCTGAAGGCATAGATAGCAAAACGAGAAAAGTAGTTTTCAAGTTATACAAAAATAAATGGGAAAAAAAACAATTTTTTTACAAAAAAGAATTATTTAATTTTCATAAAAAAATTAATTTAATTTACAAAAAAAAACTAATTGATTTTTTTTTTAGAAAATTAATTTAATTAAAAAAAAAATTAATTGATATTAATTTAATTTAAAAAAAAATTAATTTAAAAAAAAATATTTTATTCAATCGAAAAAAAATAGATTTTTTAAAAAACATAGATGATACCCTACAATATTTTAATGCTTAAAAAAAAGTAAGTTAATTTTTTTTATAAAACTATATACTTTTTTTAAATTAATTGTGTAATTTTTTAAAAAAAAATGTATCAATATAAAAAAAAAAAATTAATTGAATTTTCTAAAAAAAAAGTTAATTAAAAAAAAAAATATTTAATTCAGTCGAAAAAAATAAATTTAAAAAAAAAAATAGATGATACCCTACAATATTTTAATTCTTAAACAAAAGTAATTTAATTTTTTTTAAAAAACCCTATAATATTTTTTCAAAAAATTGTGTAGTTTTTAAAAAAAATTAAATTTGAAAATGTATTTCAATTTAGAAAAAAAAATATATTTTTAACATTTTGTAGCGGGAGTTTTGTAAAGAGCTTAATAACATAAAATAAAAATACAAGATAGAAATATTGTTGGAATGACATTTTCGCATTACAAACTGATAGATAATTTCATGTTTTTTTTTTTTTTAATATTAATTCCGGCATTTATCCGCCGCGGCTACGAGTTACATGGTCCATTCCATCAATCAAATTTTTGAATAGTTTTTCCAATAAATCTGGCCGAATGGCATCAATGGTGGATTGAATATTGTCTTCCACTGTTACAAGATTTTCTGGTTTGTCGGCATAAGCCAATGACTTAACATAGCCCCATAACAAGTAATCAGAGGCATTAAATCACGCTAACGCCCGAATCGCTAGTGAACAGGATCACTTCTGGAAATAAAGTTTTCACTGATTTTGCAATAAATCGACTGTTAAACGCGCTGTCTGAAAAGTTGTATCATATTGTTGGGACCAAATGTCGTTGATGTTTAGCTGATTGATTTTTGGAAACAAAAATTCAGTCAGCATGGCTCGGCAGCTCCTTTCTCATTTCGACAAAAGTCAATTTCAATGGATGCAATTGTGATTCGTTAACGGATTGTGGATTGTCTGCGACGGCAATTTTGATTATTAACGCAGCTAGATTGTTTGCTCACCAGCATGATTACGTTGACTGTAAAATCGACAAAGTGCTCTAGGAACTTCAAGAACAGGTTTATTATTACTTTTTTGAATTGTTGCTGGAATTGTTTGCTCTGACATTAAAGGATTCATGATGACTTGTCACACCTTACTGAACAGAAATGTCACCACAGTTTGATAGGTCTCATGCAGCTTTACTAAGGTTACCTAAGTACATGTTACTGGTTCGGTAGTGGTTATTCAATACAATTCCCAGTTTTGTGGTTCTTATGTGCTAATAATGTAAACTTTGCTCTAATTATTATTTTTTTTCTTTTACAGATTCATCGCTGCAATAACTGACAATATTTACAATATAAAAGATAAGGTAAATAGAATTCAACTCCATAATAAATATTTCAATTTTTACAATTTTAATTGAATTCATTTTTGATTTTTTAATTTCATATTTTTATTCATTTTTATTTATATTTTAATTTTAATGTTTATTTTTGTTTTTATTTTTATTTTTATTTTTATTTTTATTTTCATTTTCATTTTCATTTTTATTTTTATTTTTATTTTTATTTTTATTTTTTTTTTTTTTTTTATTTTTATTTTTATTTTTATTTTTATTTTTATTTTTATTATTATTATTATTTATTAATTAAAATACAAAGTAAATTTATATTCTAATTTTGGGTCCAAGGATAAACCGGGTGACAAAGACCATTTGGCTTGATTTTTATAGCGACAGACCAAAGCCTCTGGTGGGAATCGAACCCACAACCCCCACGCTGATAGGCAAGCATGCTACCAAGTCGCCTACCGGGGCGCTTTAATTTTTATTTTATTTTATTTTTTATTTTCATTTTCATTTTCATTTTTATTTTTATTTTTATTTTTATTTTTATTTTTATTTTTATTTAATTTTTATTTTTATTTTTATTTTTATTTTTATTTTTATTTTTATTTTTATTTTTATTTTTATTTTTATTTTTATTTTTATTTTTATTTTTATTTTTATTTTTATTTTTATTTTTATTTTTATTTTTATTTTTATTTTTATTTTTATTTTTATTTTTATTTTTATTTTTATTTTTATTTTTATTTTTATTTTTATTTTTATTTTTATTTTTATTTTTATTTTTATTTTTATTTTTATTTTTATTTTTATTTTTATTTTTATTTTTATTTTTATTTTTATTTTTATTTTTATTTTTATTTTTATTTTTATTTTTATTTTTATTTTTATTTTTATTTTTATTTTTATTTTTATTTTTATTTTTATTTTTATTTTTATTTTTATTTTTATTTTTATTTTTATTTTTATTTTTATTTTTATTTTTATTTTTATTTTTATTTTTATTTTTATTTTTATTTTTATTTTTATTTTTATTTTTATTTTTATTTTTATTTTTATTTTTATTTTTATTTTTATTTTTATTTTTATTTTTATTTTTATTTTTATTTTTATTTTTATTTTTATTTTTATTTTTATTTTTATTTTTATTTTTATTTTTATTTTTATTTTTATTTTTATTTTTATTTTTATTTTTATTTTTATTTTTATTTTTATTTTTATTTTTATTTTTATTTTTATTTGTTATTTGTTATTTGTTATTTGTTATTTGTTATTTGTTATTTGTTATTTGTTATTTGTTATTTGTTATTTGTTATTTGTTATTTGTTATTTGTTATTTGTTATTTGTTATTTGTTATTTGTTATTTGTTATTTGTTATTTGTTATTTGTTATTTGTTATTTGTTATTTGTTATTTGTTATTTGTTATTTGTTATTTGTTATTTGTTATTTGTTATTTGTTATTTGTTATTTGTTATTTGTTATTTGTTATTTGTTATTTGTTATTTGTTATTTGTTATTTGTTATTTGTTATTTTTATTTTTATTTTTATTTTTATTTTTATTTTTATTTTATTTTATTTTATTTTATTTTATTTTATTTTGTTTTATTTTATTTTATTTTATTTTATTTTATTTTATTTTTATTTTTATTTTTATTTTTTATTTTCATTTTCATTTTCATTTTCATTTTTATTTTTATTTTTATTTTTATTTTTATTTTATTTTATTTCTTATTTATTTTTTCTCATTGGCTTGGAATTATTTTAGTGAACTCAAAATCCGACTACGATCTCGCTTAATTAACACACATTTCTCCTCTTCCTTTCCACTTCGTCTGCCTGAAAGATTGATTGCAAATATGTTGAGGAAGAATGGGATCTTATGTGTTAGTTTCTTGTTCCTCCTTTG
Source organism: Hydrotaea cyrtoneurina (assembly GCA_958296145.1). Classification (NCBI taxonomy): domain Eukaryota; kingdom Metazoa; phylum Arthropoda; class Insecta; order Diptera; family Muscidae; genus Hydrotaea; species Hydrotaea cyrtoneurina. The sequence continues at coordinate 99,865,855 of OY282512.1, forward strand.
TCATCTCTTCCTGGTCATCCGTTGTAGTTCGTCCATTATTTTGAAAGTCTGTCCATATAGATAGTGTATTTTCTCTTCTACTCTAACTCCATCTTTCTCTCTCTCTCTCTCTCTGTTATTGTTGACAACTGCTATTTCTTTGTCAATTGTGCAGATTCTCTATTCGGACACTGTTTAGGGGGGGATGAAACGCTTCACACATTTTGTTTCACTCCAAAATGTAACCTGAGAAATGTCCAGATGTCCTGTGTTTAAAAGGACAATATTTTGTGTAAATTGCTTTAAAGCAATCAAATATTTTTCAGTTGAAATTTGATGTTATTATAAATTTAACCATCTCTTCCTTTCATGTCGATTGGATTTATTTGGAAGGGCTTTTGCCAACTCATGGGGTTGTGTGTTTTTTTTTTTGGTATTGATGAAAATTGTAATTAAATTTTAGAGCATCCAGGGGTGTAGTTTGTAATATGATAAAACCATGTAGTGAGGTAGAGGTATTCGTATGTGCATGTCATCATATTGAGTCTCTTTTTCTGGACAACCTCCAAACAAATCAAAGTACATATTCAACCAAGGGGTTAAGATGACCAAATAACCAAAATAATTCAACGTTTTTCTACCCGTGCCAAATTCGATATTATTGGCACTACATTAGAACCCTGGGATTTTCTAATGAAAATGGTGTCTTTGCCTAGGTCGGCCGGTCAAAGACTTTAGGAAGATATAATCTTTGGTGACACCTCAGAAAAAAATGACAATGAGTTCACAAGCTCATGGAACGTATGGTGAACTATCACCCAACCTATCGTAGGTCGGATGAATACGCTCATGTGTGTATTCACTACCAAAAATCACCCAATGAGTAGTCAAAACAAAAATCTGACAAAATTCTAATAATAAGGGGAAACATTTGGGCAACAAATGGGAGTACAAAAAGCTTCAGAGGGTTTGCGGAACTGATTAGAGGTATGATAAACCATTTCTTGTGGCTGGAGCTTGAGGACAGCTTGGACGATATTTGTTTTCACGCGCCATGACCAATAGGACAAGCCAATATTGTTATCAGCCCCGTCCCGTTGATGTTAATTGGCCATCTCTGGCCACACATTTTTTGGTGGGATATCGCAAAGGCGCGATTTGACAATAACACCGTGTTACACACATTCTGTCCTATGAACCAAATTTACTTTTTCGGAAAGAGGGGAAAAAATAAAAATACACGTGTATCGGCGAATTGATAAAAATTGTTTTTAAAAAATTTGACGTGATACAGACATTTCCACGAGTCTGCCTGCAAAAAATCAGCTCGATTGGATCACTGAAAAAGGGTTAAAAATCGGTCCAAAGGCTTTCACACAGGCCACTAAGAGCTTCATACTTCAAACTTAAAAAAAAAAAATTCTGACGTGTACATGAAAATCGCCAATACAACTGTATTTTTATTTTTTCCCCTCTTTCCGAATATGCATTTGGTTCATAGGACAGAAAAAAATCTATTTCTTGTAACACGGTGTAATAATTTGTTTGTCTCTCCAGCAAATTTTGGAAATTTGAGTTGTGATCCTTTTGTATTTAGGGCGCGATATGTACATATAACCCACTGTGTGCCACTAAATCATCAAGGTGACACCAGGTCGTATGAGTGTTGGGACAACACAATTAAATATTAATCATACGCCTATATAAACTAAGTTGGCTTTTTTTCCCGCAGCTGCCAAGTTTTTCCCTCCAACTTCGGCATGACATTGTGGCAAATGCTTTGCTACGCCCTGAATGGCTTCAGATTATCTCTGCGTAGTTGTCGTTGTCGCCTGTTATCTGCTTTGGCCTGGGTTTTAGTGAGGATTTCTTTTGTTGGCTTTAAACCGTTTCCTTTTTATTACTTGTTTCGCTTCTGTGTATCATCGGAAACGACTCTCTATGCCTGTGCTTACTTACATGACATTACGATTATTTATTGTTGATTTTCGTGTCTTTTTGTTGTTGTTGTTGTACGTAACGAGTTACATACAATAAAGTAGACACAGACTCGTATTCATGGGTGTTATGATGTATATGATGCATGTACAATATGTACAGAAGTACATGTGTACAAACAAGAACATTAACTAAGTTTATTGGCATTTTATGCTGTTGATATGCCAGGATTTCTCTCCTTTCAAAGAATTTCAAATTTTATACAAAATATTTACATTATCTGGCATATGCAAAGAGAGGCTTGTTTTATGAACACATCTCGGTTCGCAAACATCGCATTGGACGCCAACAGCACTACGAACACCAAATGCGGTTTGACGTTTTATGGGAAATATAATATCTCCAATTTATATGAGATTTTTTTATTTTTTAAGTGCAGGAAATTGTTTTGTATCCAGTGGTGCTTGTGGCTTAACTTGGGGGTTAGAGTCTTTATTATGTTTGTGGGGGAAGAATTTCCAAAAAACAAAAAAATATTCTTTGTAAGCAAACCTTGATTGGATAGGCGATGTACCCTAACGTGGCTAATGTTAGAGAAACAAAAGTGAATCAGTAAATAAGATTTGAATATTTTCCGAGAGTTTTTCTAGAGCTGTCATGTTTTATTTGAATGTTATAATGAACTAGTTGTTGGTCCATTAGTCTGTATAGACACCAAACGAGATGAGTGTGTGCCATCTGCTCATGAGCTTAATCTGTCCATAGGTCCATAGAACGGATGAAATTTTATTTAGTAGGCCCATTTGATTGGTTCTTATTTGAATGCCCCCTATGGGGAAAGACTAGATTAGGTTAGGTTGAAGTGGTTGTCCCCACTTAGTCATTTCCTTTCCTGTTCCTTCACATTAGTTTTGTACAACAGGATAATCCTCTTAAACTATTCAGTTGCAAAATTTTCGTTTTAAAACTTCCAGTGAAGTTTAAACTTTGGAAGCTGAACCGACCCACTGAGTCTATCAGCCAGGCTTAAGCTCGAACTCACTTCTGCTGTGTCTGACGGACATCAATCATCAAGCCAATGGAAAATCCAAACATTTTACGATTTTCCCGACTGTGGGCTGTCCAGATTGGATACCCAGTTTCGGATAAATACCCACCTATACTTTGTTTCGTATGGAAGCTGTAAGGTAAAACCGTGCCTTGCTTGCTCAACTGTTCCCTGGTTCCTCCCTCGTTGGAGCTGAGTTCAATAAGACAGCATCTACAAATTTCCAGTATTCTACATCTAATCTTGATTTCAATAAGACCGAATTCAGAGATTTAATGGCAGCACGACTATCAGAGGATATATTTGTGAGCACAAAATTCACTTGCGGTGGTGTGAAAGTTATTTTCGCGTCTTTTGCCCCAGTCCCATCCCCATAGGAACTAAATATAGTTTATAGTAAGAAATTAATTGACTACACCTTTCATTTATTCTATCTAAGGTCGACCTTTCATCATACAGTTGCACGACAATGGTCTGGTCATACTGTAGACGTCTTCAACCGACCGTAATGCTGGTCAGCATATGTGAGCTTTTACAGATTCATTGCAACAAATTAAGTGCTTTGTAATTAATATTTTTTCAACATTTTCTCACAATGTATTGAAAGTGTTTCTCTTAAAAAAGAAGTCTTCGTATCTCAAAGAAAAGCTTAAGGGTTCATGATATAGACAAAGACAGCATGTAGACTCAAGGAAAAATGTAATCAAATTGCATTTAGTATAAATTTATTCCATTTGCTTATTTTAAGTACCAAAACTGTTCCCAGCCTACAATTTACTACAGCTGACTGCTTTTCACACCTCATAAGTGCAAATATACAGGGTTCTCCAACAAGAGGTGTTATTTTGGTATTCAAAGAAAAATGCATATTTTTAAGATAAATAATCGGATGTTTATTTCATAATAAGATGGAAGTTATGCCGTTACTAATGAAAAACAACATCAGCCAAATGGCCACCACGTCGACGCTTACAGGACCATATCCTTTTCAAGAAATCTGCCATAACCAAATAGCAAAGTGGCTGGCCGTATGTCCTCGATAGCCTCACGAATTCGACGCTGGGTTGTAGGCGTAGACCTTATCTCTCACGGGACCCAAAGCAAGAAGTCGCAAGGTGTTAAATCACAGGATCTCGGTGGCCAATTGTGATCATCTCTTCGAGAGATAACACGTTTCGGAAACTCTCTAGTTTTGCGAACTATGACAGCAAGATTTTCACCATTTTTGTAGTGAATTTTAGTAATTTAAATGGGTCTCGTTCCATTTTTAGTAATGGCGTAGTTTCTACTTGTCAAATGCCAAAGAATAAAATCTTCAAAAGTGACAGCTACCGAAATACCGGAAGATTCAAAATAACACTTCCTGTTGGAGAACCCTGTACTTGACTTAAAGACATTTTCTGCTCTGGATTTAAGTATGCATTGGAATTTTGATTGTCTAAAAAGAAGTGATTTTTTTTGGGTGTCCCTACACCAAAATAAAACGTCATGGAAGCCATTTCAACGTCTCCTTGCATCACTGCAGTCCCAGCTCAACAGAATGTGACCATCAATAGCTCGTCTTCTTCTGCCTGGCCGTACGTCTCTCTGCCTGTCTGACAGCATCTGCCTGTCTTTCTTTCATTACTTTAACTACTTGAAGTAATTTTGTACTCAAAACTTGTGTCGTTGTTTCGCAAAACTTCACTTCAAATTAATTTTAAATAACAACAGAAGCAAAAAGTTTTGCATTCGTACAATGGCCAAGAAATACATATATCCCTGGTCGTGGCAGTCACCTCCTAGTCGTTCACCCTCTCCCTTTCCCCCTCCCCCACCGACCGACAAACGAACACCAACTGTGCCAACTATTATCTCCAGCAACAGTTTATTGCTGTCTGCTCCCGGGCTTTGCAGTGGAATCAAGTCAATTGTTGTTTGGCCAAGCAAGCACATTTCCAGTCCTTTGGCTTAGTCCGGTGTCCTGTGTCCCATGTATCTTCGTTTACAGATATCGATTGGTGTGCAAAGAAGCTTAGACTGGATAAATTCAGCCGAGCGGTAAACAGACAGACAGAGAGGGAGTGCGAAAAGGCACCATAAAATGCATGCTCTACTCGGGAATATTATGTTTTTTTATGGAGGCTGCCATAAATAAACGAAATCCATTTGGAATTGTGTGTTTATGGCTGAGAGTTCAGTGCGCCCAATGAACGAGCCAATGAATGAATGGCGTCTTCAATTAATTGCCTTTAACATAATTTTATTACAAAGTTGCGAGAGCTTAAATATTTCTTGATGTCAGCCGGAGATGGGTGTTGTTGCGGATGAAGATGCGTCTGTCTTTCTTGCCTGGCAAGTTTTGGGTGTTGATTTAAAAGTTCAGTCTCAACAATTTGGCGTTTTTTTTTGTTTGTTGTTGTTGTGCCAGTAGCTGCCATCGCTGTAAACAAGCCATTAAATTTGATTAAGGCGTTAAAAGGATAACAATGTGAGGCCATGTTGATTGAGGCGGGGGTGAGGTGAATTAATTTATTATCTTCTTCGTCGTAGACTAATTTTTTTTCTTAGATCGTTATACTAAAAGAAAATGCTTCACAATTTGAAAGTATCTAAGGAATGTTTTCCAAAATGTCACCAATGGGTGTGAGTGAATTTAAATTCTTTGTTATATTATTTTGAAAACCTCCGGCCCTTAAAGGGTTAATAGAGTTATATTCGGACTGTAACTTGTTGATTGATGGGGAAACAACTTATCTTCGGAATTTAAATTTTTTCACTAAACAACCGAAGGAAAATTTTAAGACTTTCAAATTGAAACAATGAGTTTTGAACATACTGCGTGCACAAAAGAAAAATTAAAGTACTTTCCACCATGAGACTACCATTGAATGAAGGCTAACAGCGTCCTCTAAAAACCCTGGAAGGACATTAGTCTGAAATACTTTCCCGAACGTCAAATTCGTTGCCTGGAAATGTGAATTTGGCAAAAATTGCTTCAGATTCGAATTTAGTGCGTCCATGGAGGAAAAATAGAAATACTTTGCACTATGAGACTACCCTTAAATAAAGGCTAACAATGCCCTCTAAAAACACTAAAAAGACATTTGTCTGAAATACTTTCTCGAACGTCGAATTCCTCGCCTGGAAATTTGAGTTGGGCAAAAATTTCTCCAAATTCGTACGTAATGCGTCCATGGAGGAAAAATGGAAATTCTTTCCACTATGAGACTACCCTTGAATAAAGGCTAACAATGTCCTCTAAAAACCCTGGAAGGACATTAGTCTGAAATAATTTTCAGAATGTCGAATTCGTTGCCTAGAAATGTGAAAATTTGAGTTTGGCAAAAATTTCTCCAGATTCGTACGTAGTGCGTCCATGGAGGAAAAATTAAAATTCTTTCCACTATGACACTCATCTTAATTAGAGCTAACAATGTCCTCTAAAAAACACTAGAAAGACATTTGTCTGAAATACTTTCCCGAACGTCGAATTCCTCGCCCGGAAATGTGAATTTGGCAAAAATTTCTCCAGATTCGTACGTAGTGCGTCCATGGAGGAAAAATTAAAATTCTTTCCACTATGACACTAATCTTAAATTAAATCTAACAATGTCCTCTAAAAAACACTCGAAAAACATTTGTCTGAAATACTTTCCCGAACGTCGAATTCCTCGCCTGGAAATGTGAATTTGGCAAAAATTTCTCCAGATTCGTACGTAGTGCGTCCATGGAGGAAAAATGGAAATTCTTTCCACTATGACACTAATCTTAAATTAAAGCTAACAATGTCCTCTAAAAAACACTAGAAAGACATTTGTCTGAAATACTTTTCAGAATGTCGAATTCGTTGCCTGGAAATGTGAAAATGTGAGTTTGTCAAATTTTCTCCAGATTCGTACGTAGTGCGTCCATGGTGGAAAAATGGAAATTCTTTCCACCATAACACTAATCTTAAATTAAAGTGTCCTCTAAAAACACTAGAACGACATTTGTCTGAAATACTTTCCCGAACGTCGAATTCTTCGCCTGGAAATATGAAAATGACCAAAATTGGTCAATATTTGGACTTAGTGCTTCCATGGAGGAAAAATGAAAATACTTTCCACTATGAGACTACCCTTGAATGAAAGCTAACAGTGTTTGCTAAAAACGCTAGAAGGACATTTATTAGAAATAAATTTCAGAAAGTCGAATTCTAGTGAATATATCTGTTCGGAAAATAGAAACAGTTTCCATAAAACGAATTTGTTCTATCGTTACAAATCGTCAATGTTGAATGAGTTATAAAATGGGTTTCAGAACTTATTGAATTGTGATTTTCAGATATATTTTAGATATCGACATATGGAACCTAATCCCAAACGAACAAATTCATTATATGGAAACAGACATTAAGTTGAATGAATTTTCCTCATATTTCCATCCATACTTTTTATGATAAGCAATTATTGAATGTAGCAAACTATCGACAAAGTAATATTTTTTGAATTATAGTCAAACACGTTCAGCATTCTCTTAATCCCTTTAACGATTCACCACTTAAATCCACCCTTAATAAAAGGAAAACCCCTCGGCATTTGTGTAAATGAATCATTGGTTAAACTTTCCCATAGAAAATGACGTACACCCACCCAATACTCATTTATGCCTGATCTAGGGCTAAAGTCCACATTCGTTCATGACAAAGGCCGTCTTTCTAGCTCTTTCAACACGTACGGCGACAAGACGTCTCTGCAAACACTTCCGTTGAATCAATAAGAAACTCACTTCGTTGTTTTCTCTGATTGTTCTGTCAAAAACAAAACGTCATTTACCAGGAATGTGACGTTTGATTGTCGTCATGTTGTTATCAATCAATTGCATTCAAGGAGTCGATTACTGCGCATTGATAAGAAAGAATACGCTCTGCTCGCTGGCTTAAAAGTAATTGTTGTTCTTTTATTTTATTTTGTTTGTTTGTTTTTTGCTTCTGTCGATTGGTTTTTGCTGAAGTGTCAGCAGATGATTCATTGCCTCCGTTGCCGGTGTCATTTGTTCGTTTCAATTAATGACTTATTCTTGGCCGCCACGCTATGGGAATTCCACTTAGGGTTTTGTTCTATTTTCGTTGGCATTCTTTATTTTATGAATGAACGAACGTTCTTGTCTTACGGCGATGCACTAATATATTGACACAGCTTTATCAGAAGTGTGGTAGACATTTTTATATTCTCTACCATGAAATGGTGAGGGAATTTGGTTGGTCATTCCGTTTAATAGAGCTCGAAATTTTGCAATGTATATTTTGGATCATCGTAACAATCGGAGGTAACACAGTCTTGTTCGTCTGCGTGTGAAAAGCAAACATGAGATCTTATTATCGAAGCAAGGTGTCTTCTAGTTCAAACTCTATGTGTTGTTACTCTGGAATGCTTCTCAGGGAAACCTCTTTAAAAAATATGACAATTTTAGGGTACTTTCGGGGGTTTTCTGCCTTTGTATCATCATAATGAAGACCGATCACGATGAAACGTTGTCAGGGTCTCGCAGGATACAAATGGAGAGACAAGGTATGGTCCCTACCACTCACTATTACAAGTAAGACTTTGTGACAAGAATTGAAAATGTGTTGATGCTGTTTTGAGGTAAAACTTTTCCTCACGCACGGTTTGAAGCAAACGTTTGCAAACAACAACATAAGTAAAGGGAATTTTTGGATATGTATCATTACAATGATCGCCGATCATTATCTATGTCAGGAATGATGAAAAGGGCGCAGTATTGTCCATGCAACTCACAAATTTGAAAATTTCCTTATCATGAGGTTTTGTAATATTATTATTTTTTTTAAATTATTTTTTATTTTAAGAAATTCAAATAAATTAAATTTTTTTATAAAAAAAAAATTCAATTTTCTCCTTAAAAAATTATTTTTTTAAATCTTCTAGGATCTGAAACGTATAAAATTGTTATGTCTTATTACTTCAAGTAGAGTCAAATAACCAGTGATTAAAAAAAAAATCATTTTTCATTTAAAAAAACGTATAAAATTGTCATGTCTTATTACTTTCAAGTAAAGTCACATAAACTGTGATTAAAAAAAAATTATTTTTAAAAAATTATTTTTTTTTTATTTAATTCTTTTTTTTCAAAAAAAAATTATTTTATTTTTTTTCCAAAAAAATCATTTATTAATAAATCATTTTCTTTTTAAAAATTAAATTTTTTTATTTAAAAAGCTGAAACATTATTTTTCTTTAAAAAAATCAATTTTCTTTAAAAAAAACGTATAAAATTGTAATGTCTTATTACTTTCAAGTAAAGTCACATAACCGTGATTAAAAAAAATATTTTTCTCTTTCAAATTTTTTTTTTTTCAAAAAATTTATTTTATTTTTTTTCCAAAAAAAACATTTTCTTTAAAAAAAAAAGTATAAAATGTTCATGTCTTATTAGTGATTAAAAAAAAATTCAGTTAATTTTTTTTTCTAAATAAATCAATTTTTTTTTTTTAATAATTAAATTTTTATATTTAAAACCGTAAAAACTTAATTTTTTTTAAAAAAAATAATATGTTTTTTTCTAAAAAATCAATTTTTTCTTTTAAAAACTCAATTTTCTTAAAAAAAAAAACGTATAAAATTGTCATTTCTTATTATTTTCAAGTAAAGTCAGATAACCTGTGATTAAAAAAAAACATTTTTTTTTTTAAAATGCAGTTAATTTTTTTTAAATTTATTTTCTTTTCAAAAATATTTTTTTTTATTTAAAAAATTAAAAATTATTTTTTTTTTCAAAAAAAATATTTTTCTCTCTAAAATTTTCTTTAAAAAAAAAGCATGAAAAATTCATAACGGAAAAAAGTGACATGTCTAATTACTTTCACGTAAAGTCACATAACCAGTTACTAAAATTAAATACAGATCATGAAAATCGATTACCGCATTTCCCTTTTATTTCCAATTAATTTAAGATACCTTTTTCCTTGGAAAAAGTTTTTAAAATGAAAAATTACATTTATTACATTTTCAATTTTTCTGAGCAGGAACCATTAAAATGGAAAAGGTCATACAGAATTTAGCCTAAGAACGTCCAACGCTTTGGAATTGCCTTTGAAATCCCACCCGCCAAATTGGACAGAGTTATCGCAGGAGCCTGGAATGAGCAAAAGGTTTTTGACTAAAACGAAATGCACTATTAACTTAAAGCGATTAGAGACGGTCCTGGGAACCACAGGAACCATTTGAATTTGTATGTACTGGTCGAGCACAGATCCGTCCCAAGTTCTTGGGAATTCCTTTAAGAGTGTTCCGTAGAGCGTATCATGTAATCGACCACGGTCGATTCGAACCTTTCCCAACTTTTTACTTATTTAATATAACAAGAGTGGGTAAATATTCTTGTTGGTAATGAAAAAGAAAAGTAAATACAGAGTGTATTGTGTCATATCAGTTCAAGTGAGTCAAGGTTAAAACCAATATCAGTTAAGAGTACGGGATAGATAAGGGTTTGGCATTTTTTTTTTGGAAATTGCAGGGCCAAATAATGTGTCATATCTATATGACCACACTACTGAGATAACACGCATTCAAACGTTCGCTGATAGCTGAGCTTTATTAAATCTGTTTATTTTTTGGTAATACAAATTTCCAGAATTCCGAGAAACTTATGTCTGTTTCATAGTCATCAAATTTAGCAGCATTGCTCGCATTTGAGGAGAACAAAATTATTTAATTTTCGACGTTTTTGGAGCAGTTGAACAAATTTAAAAAACCAAATTGATAATGTAACAATTTATGCGATTTTTGGATTAACATTTTTTCAAAATGAGATTAGCGAGTGTGAGCAAAATAACGGCGTATCTACACTTAAGATGTTTCTAAGTTCCTGCTTAAAAATATCTGACTAGAGAATCCAGCACTGGCCTGGACATTAGGGTGGAGTGAAATTCAAAAAAAAAAAAGTTAACCTCGGAAAGAGATGTAGTCTGGGGTCCTAATGAGGGGAAAAATAAAGAAAAAAAATTTAAAAAATTTTTAGGGGTCGCGCCACTCCCTCGAAATTTGGATATTATCGCTATTTTGGCATTGTTTTTAGAAAAATCCTAAAAAGTTTTATGTTAATAAATGTTTGCAATAGCGTAGACAATGAAATAAGGGCATGAAAAAATTTAAAAAAATTTTTCTCATTGTTCAAAAATTTAAAAAAGTAAAATTAGTCAAATCGTCCCTTCTTCAGAAAATTGACTGAACAATGAAATCGCCACCAAACCTACAAATATTAGTCGATTATCCTCATATTTGCCTCAAATACTTTTGTTTGGGCACTGAACAAGCTCAAACTTTTAAATTTCGAATAAGTTAAGTCGTTAATTTTTAGGATTTTTCTAAAATCAACGCCAAAATAGCGATAAATTCCAAATTTCGAGGGAGTGGCGCGACCCCTAAAAATTTTTTAAAATTTTTTTCTTTATTTTTCCCCTCATTAGGACCCCAGACTACATCTCTTTCCGAGGTTAACTTTTTCAAATTAAAAAAAAAGCATGTTTTCACTCCACCCTACTGGACATTCTAACAACGCATGGCAAATGAAGGCTGCATTGACCAGTGCCGTATATGGTCCTATGTGCAGTAGGTCTATTTCAATTAGAATTATCTAATGAACATTGCCAATGGCATGTTTAGCCCATGCTACCATGCATGGTGAGGGAAGGCAACAGGAAACGTGCTTCGCTTAGGGGAAAACGAGTCCATTTTCTGAAAATAAACGCTTTTTAATCAACTTCGATAGAAAATTATCCAACGCTCGTAGTCCCAAAATGAGAAAAATTAAAAATTTATGAATAATTAAAAATTTATGATAAATTAAAACTTTATGAAAAATTTGAGATAAATTAAAAAAATTATGGAAAATTTAAAAACTCCCTTTTTTATAAGATTCGATAGAAAATATTCTAACGTAATCCCAAAATATGAAAAAATTATAAAAATTTATAAAAAAAAATTTAATTTTATGAAAAATTAATATTTTATTAAAAATTTATATTTTGTGAAAAATTAAAAATTTATGAAAAATTTATATTTTATGAAAAATTTAAAACTTATGAAAAAATTACATATCTTCAAATAATTAAAAATTTATGAAAAATTACAAATTTAAGAAAAATTAAAAAAATTATGATTCGATAGAAAATTTTCTAACGCTCGTAATCCCAAAGTATGAAAAATTAAAAAGTTATGAAAAATTAAAACTTTATGAAAAATTTTAAATTTATGAAAAATAAAAAATTGGTGAGAAATTAAAAATTTATGAAAAATAAAAAATTAAAAAATTTATGAAAAATAAAAAATTTATGAAACTTTAAAAATCTAGGAAAAATTATTTTTTTTTTGGAAAATTACAAATTTTTTGAAAAATTACAAATTTTTTGAAAAATTACAATTTTTTTGAAAAAATTAAAAATTTATGAAAAATTAAAAATTTACGAAAATTTAGCAAATTCAATTGTATCTTATGCACCACACTCCTTTGTGCATGACCACACAAAGACATTCTCCTGTAGAATATTCTCTGTTTTTTGTAGCTTACGTCTGTTTTGCGGTTAGGGCCCGTTATTTTTGATGGAGACAGTGGAACCGGTGTTTGGGTCTTATTTCTCGCTATCACTGGGAAGCCCAATGTCCACCAAGGCTCCATTCACTTAGCCCGCTGTCTACGCCAGAACGATAGCACCAACTGTGTAAGACATTTCAAACCCGATCCTAACCTAAGGACTTTTGTTATGTTCTACCCAGTTCGAACATGAAATGTCCGTGATCCGTTTCATTGAAATTTCTCACATTTCTCGCACATTAATATTTATGACTACATTTGCAATAGCAAAAACGTTTATGGCTTCGAAATCGCTATTTAAAATTTCAACACATGGTCGCAAATGGTCGTTCGTTCGGTCGGTTGGGTCGAGTGGCGTTTGCCATTCATGCCAACGTTCTTCAATTGTTTCACAATTTTTGTTTGCACTTGATTTCATTTTGAAAACATTTTTCATTTTACCCCGGCCCCCGCACACACACACACACACCCATTGAAGCCAATAGTCCCCTTAGGAAAAACATGAAGAAACAAACGCTTAGAAATAGGAACTGTGCTCGCATAAAAACGTGAACACATTTTTTATATTAAAAATCATTAAAATTTATTGTTTATGCGAGCGAGCGTGAGTGTATTCTTTTCTTTTGTTAATTTCATTCGATTTTCTATTCTTTATATTTCGTGGGAAAATCGTACTTATCCATAGAAAAAAAAATCATGTTTTTTTTTGTTTTTGCCTTTTTCCTCTAAACAATTGTTTTAATATTTTTCAATTTAATTTCTTCGTCTGCGTTGTCGTCGTCATCGTTGTATAGAACATCTGTGCATTGTTTGATGGAATGCGTCAATTCCTAAGAATGTTATCAACATTTTAGATATTGTTTTTCGATCATATGTACATGTCACACTTTGCTTTAGTATTGGTTGGTCTCTCCTCCAAGAAACTTAGTCTCAGTGTGTGTGTTGGTGTGTGTGTTGGTGTAGACCATATGTTTCTAGAAGATACTGCCGTTTAAAATAAAGTGTCTTTTGCTTTAAAAAGCCTTTGAATGACTCGTTCAGACATCAATTGTTCGGTAATAGTTGAAGTGTCAAGAATTCAATTGGCTGCATTAGAACGAGTGTGAAAACGTAAAAGGATTTCAGTTCATCGAAACCAAAACACATGTGAGTTATATGCGAAAAGTGCAACAAAGTGTATACGATTAATAGAGTGGGTCACAGGAATTGCAAAGTTGCTGAACAAAAAATACATTGTGTCCATTGAATTTCAAAATTTATTGAGGAGTTCAAGCTCGAGTTCGTCGATTTTCAATAGAAAATTAGTATTCCATTTATTTTCGAATATTTCGTTCTTTTTTTGAAGAAGATCGTCAATAAGAAATAAAAAAACTACCAGCAATACAACGCAAGTCTATTTTCATCATCAGACTAACAACGAATACTCATACTGAGATGTCGTTGTCCAAACACCAGACTTTGCGGTTTTAACAAATCTCGCGATTTTTGTTATCGGTTCCCCCAAACAAAACCGCATAGCGCTCATTTACTTGAATAGTGTCCTAAATTAAAACTGGATTTTTTCAGGAGAGTCGTTTAATGTTATCAGAGATAGCGAAACATTCGCCGATTATCCTAATATGTGTCACTGAGCCTAAGGACATTTGGTCACTGTAGGGCTGATGTACATATGTACTTGCTGGCAGTTGTGATATTGGCATCCCCTTCAGAGGGAAACCTAATCTCACAGCAGAAGATAGGTGATGAAATTAAATAAACATGCCCGGTAAGCTGAAAAATCTGGCTTCATATTGCTAAGAGGAAGGCGTGTGCTGCTATTCATCTGCCCGGATGTTATCTGAGAAACCTCATTGCGGTTATCACTGACCTCTGGGCTTCCACGCTCCCCATCCCATACAACGGCGAAAACCCAATACTTTCTCTGCCACCGATAGACTTTTGTGGACTTAAGACTGAAGACGTCTGGTCTACAAATTCGTGTAGACAAAACTAGTCTCTCAAAAGTGGATGTGGATTGAATTCATTCCTTCATTGCGGCGACTGATTGTCTGTTGTCTAAACAAGAGAATTGTTGGTTCTTTCGTATAAATTAAGATCAGGGAAAACAAGAATTTTTATTTTTAAATTTATTTTTTTTTATTATTACGGCAGACGACAGATTCGGTAGAGCCTTAAGCGACGCCCACGAATTATCACATGTCGCATGAGTATTGTGAACTCAATTCGGAGTTATGTAACTGTCCTGGTTCCACTTCATTCAATTTATTTCATTTTATTTTATGCAATTAAATTCAATGTTATTTTTTTTTACTTGTGGGTGTGTGTGTGTGTATTTGTGTAAATTTAATTAATTTCATTTATTATACAAATTATGCTGAACATTTGTGCACAGCAAATAGTATATAAAGTTTGCTAATTTTAATTGAATTTCAATTGATGAGACGTTTTGTTCGGTGTTCCGTGGATGTGTGTTTTTTTTTGTTTCTCGCAAAATTTCAAATTAAAATAAATGTTTATGTGCATTTGATTTTGGTGGGAGTCATAATAGAGATCACATCGTGATAAATTCATTTCATTTTCAAATTACAATTCAATTAAATGTGCAGATAAGGTTGCTGCTCCGTTTTGTGTGTGTGTGTGTGTGTTTTAATTGCACAAATGCGTGTACTGAAATTGAAGTGAAATTGTCTGTGATCCAATCTATGTCGCTTGGTCGGTGACATTTTGATTGGCTGTCATTGTCTCCGGTTGGTTTTTTTTTGGTCTTGTGTAGTGGAAAGCGTAATTCTGGGTGATTGAGGGCAAAAACGTTAATCAATCAGTTAATGGGCAACAAAACGATGTGAAATAATTGGAAAATGATAGTTGAAGCAGTTTTCTGGAAAATCAACTGAATGAGGGTGAATGATAAAGGGATTTCATTTATGAAGAGCATAACTTATGATTTCTCATAGAAATAAACAATTACACTAGTCAACAGTCAAAATGTACTCGGGATGCGATAATTTTTTCTGTGTAGATAACCTTGACATGAGCTCGAAAAACGCAATAAAAAATTTTTTTTTCGGTTGGTTTTTGTTTTATTTTTTTTTTTTAAATTTTAAAAAAATGTTTTTGGTTAATTTGTTTCGTCCGGCATAACTTGGGAACCACTAGCCCGATTTAATTGAATTAAATTTTAAAAAATTAAAAATTACAATTCCCTTAATCTGTTCATATATTGTTTTCCTATACAAGCAACAGTTTCCAAGTTAAAAATGAATATATAAAGGAAAAAACTTATTTTTTGCCTAAAGATTTAAATTTTTTTTTTTTTTAAAAATCCATAAAAAATCCAAAATGAAAAAAAATGTCAAATCTTATTACTTTTACGTAAAGTCACATAACCTATGAGCAAAATGAGACAAAGATCATGAAAATCGATGCACGCGTTTCGCTTTTATTCGCAATTGAGTAAAGGTATGAATTTCAAAAAATTCAAATTTTCATATATTTTTGTTACCCAACAAATTTTAATTTTTTAAAAAGGAAAAACCTTACCATAGACAAAGTTGTGCATATGTCGAGCAAATTTTTGAAATTCATTTTTCAATTCAAATTTTTGAATTTTATTGCGAATAAAAGCGAAACGCGTGCATCGATTTTCATGATCTTTGTCTCATTTTGCTCATAGGTTATGTGACTTTACGTAAAAGTTATAAGATTTGACATTTTTTTTCATTTTGGATTTTTTATGGATTTTTTAAAAAAAAAAAATTTAAATCTTTAGGCAAAAAATAAGTTTTTTCCTTTATATATTCATTTTTAACTTGGAAACTGTTGCTTGTATAGGAAAACAATATATGAACAGATTAAGGGAATTGTAATTTTAAATTTTTTAAAATTTAATTCAATTAAATCGGGCTAGTGGTTCCCGAGTTATGCCGGACGAAACAAATTAACCAAAAAAATTTTTTTAAAATTTAAAAAAAAAAAAAAAAATATACAAAAACCAAACGAAAAAAAAATTTTTTATTGCGTTTTTCGAGCTCATGTCAAGGTTATCTAAACAGAAAAAATTATCGCATCCGGAGTACATGAAATTTTTTTCATTTTGTTGAGTAGTGTTATTTGCAGTGATTCGGGGGGTCGGATTTATTTACGTTTACTTTTAAAAAGCCAAATAGATAACCCAATACGGTTTTATAAATAAAATAAATCAACTTGGTCTCCGACTTGCAGCCGATTTTTGGTGTTGTTCTTAAGAGTGTATTCTAATTTTCCTCCACCTTCATTCGCCTTACCACAAAGTTTCATTACCACCTAAAAGCCCCATTTATTTTTCTTTCCCTACACAAAGGCTCTTAATTTAATGTAAACAATAAAAAAAAAAAAAAAAAAAACAGAGAAACCGGCCAATTTAAACACACACACAGCCACAGCAAATAAACCATAACAACAAAAATCTATGATTTTTAATTAAAACTAAATAAACCGACGACTACTAATGAAGTTGCCAAAGATCCTTCGATGTTTACAGAATTGTAAAGGGAAACAATTCTACAAACACACACACACACACACCCATCACAAAAATAAAGTTACAAATCAATTTGCAAAAAAAAAAAAACGTCTATGGACAGAAATACCCACATCGTCGTTACAAGTCCATTTGACCGAGAAGGCAACCAATCGCGATACATATACGAGCTGTACGTCGACAGAGCCGCCTTCGCAGACTTTAATTTGCAACTGAAGGAACGAATCCCATTTTTATTTGAACATTAATTTATTATTTGTTCATCCATTATTTTCATTTCATTTCTTGTTTTTTTACGTCCTTCCTTCATTGTGCCCTCGTCCCTTGTGCGTTCGCACAATTGGTAGAGGAAAGAAAACGTTTTTACTACGTGTTGCGGTAAAGTTTCTTCTTTCGGGCTCTGCCTTTCTTGACTATAAAAAAAAAAAAAACTTTCTTTTTACGAATTTTTTTTCTTCATTTTTTTTTTTTACAGAAAGAAAAAGAAAGTTAACCGACAATTTGCTAAAAGTTAATACGTTTGTTACTAACACAAACATAGTTAAAGGGGTCGCAAATATCCCCGAACCAAACACAGAGTGCGAGAGGCAAGAGAAGAGCGCCCAACAAAGGGAAAAGTTTAAAGTTTAAACGCCCCAACAATTCAAATCTAACAAAAGGCACAACTGCACAGAAAAGTATCCCACAGAGCAGTACACATACACACACACACGCACACACACACACAGAGCAGCACAATGACGATGTATAGGCGAAATTGTCGAACAACAGATGTTGTTGGTGATATCCGGCCAAGCAGGAAATGTTTTTCGTTTTACGGATGTTTACTTGCCCTCCTCCTGCTGCTCGCCATCAGCACTCAGCAGGCATCGTGTCGACCCAACAACGATGACGAATCGTTGCTGCCGCCACATTTCAATGTCGACGAGGAATTCAGGGATGTCGATAATTTGGAGGTAAGAGCTGCTTTTAATGGTCCCACGGATGTAATGGAAAATTAAAACTAAAAGCAAAACCGTTCCCACACTCGTGCCGTTAATCGCTTAAATTTCTCTCCTAACCCACAGATACATCATGTGAAGCTAGTCGATGGGATGCTGCACGAGGACCATCCGATTATCATGTACAAAGAGGATTTCGTGGATGAAGATTATGGTGAGTGGCAATTGTTAGGCAAGGGAAATGGCGGCGAGAAGTCGTAGAAATCGATGTTTGATGTGAGGTGTGAGATGTGGGATGTGAGATGTTTCATGAGAGATGTAAGATTTAGACAAAGCTGTTCTTTTTCTTGCATCTATTAAATGTGGCCCTATAACTGCAATCGACCCGGTAAATAATTTGCTGTCTTGTTATATCTTGATAGAAATTTTTGTTATCGGTTCCCCCAAACAAAATTGCATAGCACTCAGTTACTTGAATAGTGTCCTAACTTAAAACAGGATTTTTTCAGGAGAGTCGTTTAAAGTTATCAGAGATAGCGAAACATTCGCCGATTATCCTAATATGTGTCACTGAGCCTAAGGACATTGGGTCACTGTAGGGCTGATGTACATATGTACTTGCTGGCAGTTGTGATATTGGCATCCCCTTCAGAGGGAAACCTAATCTCACAGCAGAAAATAGGTGATGAAATTAAATAAACATGCCTGGTAAGCTGAAAAATCTGGCCTCATATTGCTAAGAGGAAGGCGTGTGCTGCTATTCATCTGCCCGGATGCCACCTGAGAAACCTCATTGCGGTTATCACTGGCCTCTTGTCACTGACCTCTGGGCTTCCACGATCCCCATCCCATACAACGGCGAAAACCCAATACTTTCTCTGCCACCGATAGACTTTTGTGGACTTAAGACTGAAGACGTCTGGTCTACAAATTCGTGTAGACAAAACTGGCCTTCAAAAGTGGATGTGGATTGAATTCATTCCTTCATTGCGGCGACTGATTGCCTGAAAACAGGCAACCTAGAATATTTTTTTGGGGCGACAAATACAAATAAACTACGAATTTAGTCGAGGTGTGACAACACGAATCAAATCGTGTTGTCTAAACAAGAGAATGGTTGGTTCTTTCGTATAAATTAAGATTAGGGAAAACAAGAATTTTTATTTTTAAATTTTTTTTTTTTTTATTATTACGGCAGACGACAGATTCGGTAGAGCCTTAAGCGATGCCCACGAATTATCACATGTCGCATGGGTATTATGAATTCAATTCGGAGTTATGTAACGGTCCTGGTTCCACTTCATTCGATTTATTTCATTTTATTTTATGCAATTAAATTCAATGTTTTTTTTTTTCGCCACCAACACTGGCACTTGTACTGGTACTTGTGAGTGTGTGTGTGTATTTGTGTAAATTTAATTAATTTCATTTATTATACAAATTATGCTGAACATTTGTGCACATTTAGACAAAGCTGTTCTTTTTCTTGCATCTATTAAATGTGGCCCTATAACTGCAATCGACCCGGTAAATAATTTGCTGTCTTGTTATATCTTGATAGAAATTAACGGTAATATAGATGTGAGATAAATTGGGTCCCGTAACCACAACAACTTGCCGATATTTCTTGATGGAAATGTACGACAAAGAGCTAACATTGGTTTGACCTGCTAAATTATGCCCATAACCACAATAGACGGATAAAGTAGCTTAGTCTTTCAATGTAAACATACGAGTTAGATGCCAATCTTTATATTGCAACAAATTACATACATTTTAGTTGAAATGAAATCGCATTTAAACGATATCAATTACGCTCAATTCAAAAAAATTCTTGCATACATGTTTACATACCTAAAATCTAAATCTCATGAATGAAAACAACACTATTCTCCCCATATTTCAAATTACTTACACGGGAAAAGAGTAATTTTCTGAATTCGGTTAAGCGAAAATGAAAAAAATCAAGAACATTTCTTCACTTTTTTTTCACATTTTTAATAAAAATTTCTTCGGATAATTGAACCTTCATTCATTCTTTTGAAAATGTTCTATGAAACGACGATAGAAAATTGTGGCGCAACTACTTAAATACATGTATGTAAAACTTAAATTGAATGTGCTCATTGAATGAAAATAGTCACTTTTTTCCATTTGGTTGAGTTGTCTTAAATGTGGTTGACATATATTTGTTTGAGATCATTTGTTTTGCCCGTTTGTACATTGATCATATTTCTCTTAAGCGGTGTTCGTATCAAGTTTGTGTCTTTGCATTGCAAATGGGTTTCACATAGAAGATTTCTCAATAAAGCGAATTTTTGCTTAAGCGAAGTACAGTTCATGGAAAATCATCCAGTTACTAATATTCACTTTCAGTTAAGCGATTTTTTCAATTAAAAGAGCGGGCGCTTATCCGAATTCAACCGAATTGACTTTCTACTGAGAACAGAGTAAACAAATGGAAAGTACTCATTATTAGATAAATAATATTTACCATTAAAGAAAAACCCTTTGTTCTCATTTAGTAATTTTATACAGAAAAGAGCGAAACTGTGATGCCTCCGAACATTAATTTAGTGCCGACGCCATTTTTTCTACGAATTTCGGTGACAAAAAAAAAATATTTCAATTATCCAAAATTCGCTTTATTGAAAAATTCGGTTAAATGAAACAAATTATATATTGGACACTTATGCTTAAGACCTTACGAATTTCGGTAAATAAAAAAATATTTCAATTATCCGAATTTCGCTTTATTGAAAAATTCGGAAAAATGAAACAGATTTTATATTGGGCACTTAAGCTTAACACACAAGATATAGCAAATTCAATTGTATCGTAAGCGTCACATGCCTCTTTGCTTAAACACACAATAAAACACTCTCCTGTAAAATGTTTTTCCAGGTTAGGGCTCTATATAAATATCCCTTGTTACTCTCAATTTAAACATCAGCTCATACCTCTCACATTCGATTTTTTTTTTCAGTTCCTGCCAAAAATGCCACCAAGCGCCAACGTAAATACAAGGATATCTCTCATCGTCGTCGCCATCGTACCACACCCAGTCCTGGTGTTGAAACACCCGAAGAATTCGGTGCTAAAACGGAAAAAATCTATTTTGACTTTGTACCCGAAACCCCGCTGATGGTACCCGAACAAGACGGCTTGAAACGCCGCAAATCACACATCAAACTTGTGCCCCTCTCCGAAGAAGTGAAGGAGGACAAAGAGGCCACTGACAACTCACCGAACAAGGATGAACTGCTCAAGAGACCCAAGAAATACCAGCGCCGCGTGCGTCGTGAGGCAGGCGATGAGCATGTGGTACGCAAGCGCAATCCCTATTTTAGAAACATTCCGAAAACGTTTGCCGATGTACAACAGCACGTGCAGACCCACTACATTTATGTCAAGTAAGGCGAGGAGTGTCGATGGAGTTTCTTTATTTTACTTATTCTGTTTTTACTTTGCCGTGTAGACATGCGGTTGCTGGCAAGAAACATAATGGTTTAGATATACCGGTGACCAAGGCCCCTGTGAAGGAGGCCAACAATGGCAATGTTCCTATTTCGTTTGACAACCGTGTGGCTGTGGATGATAATGATCGTGTCATCTTTGCCACTGAGCCAAGAAGTAAGTAGCCGAAGATTTGATTTTAAATAATTTTAATTTTGGTTTTACTTTGTAGCCACAGCTCGCCCACGTCCCACAAGGAGACCCCAGGAAGAGTCCATCTTTCGTGACCCGAGGCCGGAGAACTATGATTTCAGTTTTATGAGTATGTAGATTTTAATTTATCCTCTAAGTAGATGGGAAATGAGTTCATCAAAATGTCTGAGTTATCATTAAAACATCCCTTAAACGATCTGAAATCTGTTCCGTATTTCCTTACTTGAAAAACTGAATTAATTTCACGTGTCCCCTTCGTCCTCCGGAGCATGCAGGTCCATCTGTTCCAATACCGGTCGCATTTCCATACCGCTCATTTACTTCAATAGTGTCACAACTCAAAATAGGATTTTTTCAAATCCTTACTGAGCAAATGTAGGAAAAAACAAAGGTCGTTTTAATGTCCATCAATTTGGCTTTATTGGAAGGATAATTTTATGCCATTAATGTTTAAATATGATTTCGGGCATGTGGCCGCCGCGGCTGGCTCGAATAAAGCCAATTCTACAGGTCCAATTTTCAACCACTTGTTGGAACCACAACTCATCCACATTCATGCCATCCAATTCGGGAACAAAATAGTCGGTTATCATGGCTCTATACCGGTCTCCATTAACGGTAACTGACTCTCCAGCATTATTTCGGAAGAAGTATGGCCCAATGACTCCACCAGCCCATAGAGCACACCAATGGCATAAAATGGACGGAGCTTGCGGTGAACTTCGCGAACTGAACCATTACTTTCGAAATAAATTTGCACGATTTGCAAGCGTTGTTCTTTTGTCAACCTGTTCATGATGAAATGGCAAACCAAACTAAATATTAATCACTTGACAGCTGACAAAATGGCCGCTAGTTAAAAAAGTGATGCCAACTTAAAGTTCTATACCCCAATAAAAAACACCCTTTATGTTTAATACACGCAGAACAAAAGTCAACTCAAATAAGAGATTTACAGCTTTTTCATGGGTAAAAAGTAAAATTTTTAATTGTGACACTATTGACGTAAATGAACGGTTTGATACTTTCATCCTATCGTTACTTTAGCAGCGGCTAGTATTATAAATTATTGTCTTATTCATATTGTAAAAGTTAATTCAATTTGATATCTCTATCTCTATCTCTATCTCTATCTCTATCTCTATCTCTATCTCTATCTCTATCTCTATCTCTATCTCTATCTCTATCTCTATCTCTATCTCTATCTCTATCTCTATCTCTATCTCTATCTCTATCTCTATCTCTATCTCTATCTCTATCTCTATCTCTATCTCTATCTCTATCTCTATCTCTATCTCTATCTCTATCTCTATCTCTATCTCTATCTCTATCTCTATCTCTATCTCTATCTCTATCTCTATCTCTATCTCTATCTCTATCTCTATCTCTATCTCTATCTCTATCTCTATCTCTATCTCTATCTCTATCTCTATCTCTATCTCTATCTCTATCTCTATCTCTATCTCTATCTCTATCTCTATCTCTATCTCTATCTCTATCTCTATCTCTATCTCTATCTCTATCTCTATCTCTATCTCTATCTCTATCTCTATCTCTATCTCTATCTCTATCTCTATCTCTATCTCTATCTCTATCTCTATCTCTATCTCTATCTCTATCTCTATCTCTATCTCTATCTCTATCTCTATCTCTATCTCTATCTCTATCTCTATCTCTATCTCTATCTCTATCTCTATCTCTATCTCTATCTCTATCTCTATCTCTATCTCTATCTCTATCTCTATCTCTATCTCTATCTCTATCTCTATCTCTATCTCTATCTCTATCTCTATCTCTATCTCTATCTCTATCTCTATCTCTATCTCTATCTCTATCTCTATCTCTATCTCTATCTCTATCTCTATCTCTATCTCTATCTCTATCTCTATCTCTATCTCTATCTCTATCTCTATCTCTATCTCTATCTCTATCTCTATCTCTATCTCTATCTCTATCTCTATCTCTATCTCTATCTCTATCTCTATCTCTATCTCTATCTCTATCTCTATCTCTATCTCTATCTCTATCTCTATCTCTATCTCTATCTCTATCTCTATCTCTATCTCTATCTCTATCTCTATCTCAATCTCAATCTCAATCTCAATCTCAATCTCAATCTCTATATCTATATCTATCTCTACATCTGCCTCTCTCTCTCTCTCTATGTAAGATTTCGCAGATAATCTCCTAATTCTTCTTCTAAACGTTAATTCAACCTAACCGAACCTAACCTTCTGTGTCTCTATCTCTCTATCTGCGAGATTTCTCAGATCAAAGCCTAATTCCTCTTCTCAAATTTAATTCAATTTGTCATATCCTCCCTCTCTCTGTCTCTCTGTCATTATATAATGATGTTCTTCATTCTCCCTTGCTTATTTTAATTTTACTTATTTTTAAATAAACCTAAACTTTTCTTTTTTAAATCTGTTTCATAACTTCACTCGCCAGATCCAACTCAACAGGCCGCTACCACCACTAGACCACCCACACGTCGTCCTCTGGCAACACGTCCCACCGAGTCCATTTTCCGTGATCCACGGCCAGAAAATTACGATTTCAGTTTTATGAGTAAGTGAACCCCGAAAACATATCCCACTTTAATTAACTACCACCTTCTACAGATCAAGGACAATCATCGTCCTCATCGTCATCGTCATCGTCGGCATCAGCTTCCGCCTTCCGACCACAGACAGTCAATTCACGGCCCACATCAGCGCCACCAGCGGCATCGGTCGGCATCTCGCAGTGTGTTTGGGCCATTGTCAATTGTTGTTCGAATCGCGATTCCAACATTCGTTATTCGTGCTTTGAGCAAAATGGCTGCTTTGGCGCCTTCTGGGGCCTCAATCCGTGTGCTGAGAATAATCGTGACAATTTTGTCAGTTATGTCGCCGACTATTATAATTGAAAATGATGGGGAAAACGACAAATCATCCTTTCGGACCGTAACCCAAGGACTTGAAGGGCGTTCTTCGTTTTGCTATGAGCGAGTGTGTGTGTGTGTGAAATTTTTAAGTTAGAATAGTATTTGTGCTTATATTATTTGTTTCTTTCTTTTGTTAATGTAAACGTACTTAACCAAAGTTCTCATTGATATTCAAATGTTTTTCTGTTTTGCCTAAAATTAATGTTTAGTGTATTTTCCTTTTATTTTCGTGTGAAAAGCTTTCAATGTGAATGTTACCAGCTGTTGTTACTTTAAGTTTAATTTTTAATTTCACTTCTACCGGCATCCCTTTTAAAACGGCGACAGAAGAAACACACACACTTTTGTAAGGATATTTTACTGTTCTTACTTAACCAATGTAGTTGTAAAGTGCATTTAAAAAAAAAATAATTATTTTTTGTTTTTAATAAAACTTACGTTCTGACGTCACAAAATAAAACACCAAACAGAGTATTTTCTTACAGTTTGGACTTGAAGTGAAACCATTGAAAATGTGGCCCAGGCTGGGTTGGAAAGGGCGGTGCATTTAAACATACACCTTCAGGCGAAGACCAAAAGGGTCCCTTGTGGGGTTCCTTCTTCACTTAAAGATTTAGCGGAACTTTGAACATTTAGTTAATATTTAAGATATATAGGTAAGGAAAATACAATTTATATGGGAAACGTAGGAATAAAGTATAGCGTTTTGTCGTTCTGTCATATTATGCCCCCTATGCAGCCTATTACGTCTTCAAACCTGATCGTTGTGATGAAAAATTTCGACATATTAAGCTACCTATCGTTTTTATAGCTAACTATTACAGATTCATTGTCAAAAACTACATTTTGAGAGTCCAACATCGGATACACAATAAATACTGTGAAAATGAACGTAGCAGAAATCTGTCGATGGTTTAATAGTCGTATTGCATTTGTAGTTGCAGTTGCAGATGCAGGTGCAGTTTTAGTTGTATTAGTTGCTAAAAATTGGACAAACAGTGTCAAAGGTCTTTTGAGTCTCTAATTTTGAGAAAACCCCATTTTCTGAACTCAATTTCTTCCAAATTATTTGTTCAATCAAAAAAATGAAAGCTACGTCTTCTTTAGATTAAGGTCCTCTATGCATGAGCAAAATTTCAGAAAAATCTATTTTTTCCAAAAAATCTAAAATTTTGATGGGTTAACCCCTTTGCTTTTTTTTTGGTAAAAATAATTTTTTTCGAATTTCCATATCTTTTGCACCTGGCCATTTCTGCCATCGAAATGATGAAATTATAATCAAATATAGTTCTTATATCTTCAGCCATTACAGATTAATGGTCAAAAAACAAAATTTGAGAGTCCATCATCGGATACACAATCAATCCTGCGAAAATGTTCGTAGCAACAAAGTCTCAGTGGGTTAATAGTAGTCCCAAAGTCTAGCTTTAATTTGATACCATAGTAGATTCGATGCTTTAGTCGATTGTTGAGAAAATCGACAAATAGTTTCTAGGGACTTTCAAATCTCTAATTTTGAGAAAATTAGTTGTAGTTCTAGATTTAGTTCTAGTTCTAGTTCTAGTTGTAGTTGTAGTTGTAGTTGTAGTTGTAGTTGTAGTTGTAGTTGTATTTGTGGTTGTAGTTGTAGTTGTAGTTGTAGTTGTAGTTGTAGTTGTAGTTGTAGTTGTAGTTGTAGTTGTAGTTGTAGTTGTAGTTGTAGTTGTAGTTGTAGTTGTAGTTGTAGTTGTAGTTGTAGTTGTAGTTGTAGTTGTAGTTGTAGTTGTAGTTGTAGTTGTAGTTGTAGTTGTAGTTGTAGTTGTAGTTGTAGTTGTAGTTGTAGTTGTAGTTGTAGTTGTAGTTGTAGTTGTAGTTGTAGTTGTAGTTGTAGTTGTAGTTGTAGTTGTAGTTGTAGTTGTAGTTGTAGTTGTAGTTGTAGTTGTAGTTGTAGTTGTAGTTGTAGTTGTAGTTGTAGTTGTAGTTGTAGTTGTAGTTGTAGTTGTAGTTGTAGTTGTAGTTGTAGTTGTAGTTGTAGTTGTAGTTGTAGTTGTAGTTGTAGTTGTAGTTGTAGTTGTAGTTGTAGTTGTAGTTGTAGTTGTAGTTGTAGTTGTAGTTGTAGTTGTAGTTGTAGTTGTAGTTGTAGTTGTAGTTGTAGTTGTAGTTGTAGTTGTAGTTGTAGTTGTAGTTGTGGTTGTAGTTGTAGTTGTAGTTGTAGTTGTAGTTGTAGTTGTAGTTGTGGTTGTAGTTGTAGTTGTAGTTGTAGTTGTAGATGTAGTTTTAGTTGTAGTTGTAGTTTCAGTTCTAGTTGTAGTTATAGTTGTAGTTGTAGTTTCAGTTCTAGTTGTAGTTGTAGTTATAGTTGTAGTTGAAGTTGTGGACAACGAGTTTCAAATGACTTTTGAATCTCTAATTTTGAGAAAACCCCATTTTCTAAACTTAATTTCTCCCAAATTATTTGTTCAATCAAAAAAATGACAGCAACGTCTTCTTTAGATTAAGGTCCTCTATGCATGAGCAAAATTTCAGCCCATTGCTTTTTTTTTTGGTAAAAATATTTTCTTTCGATTTTCCAAATCTTTTGCACCTGGATGTATTCTACCATCGAAATGATGGAATTATAACCAAATATAATTTATATAACATTTGCCATTACACAATAATGGCCAATAAACACAATTTGATACTCCATCATCGGATACTCAAAAAGTCCTGCGAAAATTATGGTAGCATAAACTGAAGCATAGACTGAACGAATGGTTTGTGAGAAATTGAGTTTAGAAAATAGGTTTTCTCAAATTTGAGATTTTGAAACTCCCTGGACTCTATTTGTCGATTTTCTCAGCAATCGACTAAAGCAACGAATCGACTATGGTATCAAATTAAAGCTAGACTTTGGGACTACTATTAACCCACTGAGACTTTGTTGCTACGAACATTTTCGCAGGATTGATTGTGTATCCGATGATGGACTCTCAAATTTTGTTTTTTTGACCATTAATCTGTAATGGCTGAAGATATAAGAACTATATTTGATTATAATTTCATCATTTCGATGGCAGAATACATCCAGGTGCAAAAGATATGGAAATTCGAAAAAAAATATTTTTACCAAAAAAAAAGCAAAGGGGTTAACCCATCAAATTTTTAGATTTTTTGGAAAAAATAGATTTTTCTGAAATTTTGCTCATGCATAGAGGACCTTAATCGAAACACGATGGTGCTTCCATTTTTTAGATTGAAGAAATAATTTAAGAGAAATTGAGTTCAGAAAATGGGGTTTTCTCAAAATTGTTAATTTTTTCTATACAACTTGTCATTGCTCTAATAATAAAGGGTGTTTTTCTTAGACGTGTGGTTTTCAAGAAGAAATAAAATTCATATAATTTCATGTTATGGCCAAGAATCTGTCTTTATTATAAATATAAGGGTTTGCCATTATGTTTTAAAAATGATTTCGGGCAAGTGTCCGCAGCGGCTTTTTTGTGGATGTAACGGCATCTCAACAATGGCTCGCGGATTTTTATTACTCCAAATGTGACAATTAAGCGGGAAAAATATTAGAAAGCTTGTTGGATTCACCCATATTACAGCACACCAAAAACAGTTCAGTTTTGTAAACGACTTCGGGTGTTGTATATTTCTTTCGGAGGCCATTGCTGAATTTTTCATGTATTTTGGAGATTTTTGTACTTGGGTCGTTTCTCATAGAGCCATAAAAAGTACAAATATCGACTAATTATGATATTGTATCAACTTCCTATTCCCTGTTCATGTCACATTCTGTTAATATGTTTGATTTGCTTTATTTGGAAACGAAAAATCCCTGACATTTGATGAGAAAAGTTTGTTGATTTGGCAAAAGTTTTCGTTTTCGTTGGCCAACGGTATATTTGTTCAGAACCGGAGTTGGCTGGCATCGACGTTTTTTCGTCGTATTTTTTTTTTTTTTGGCAGTTAAGTACAAATTTGACATAATGTTGTTTGTGTAATTCGTAAATCAAACACCAACCAACGACGACACAAATCACACCAACAACATTCAATTAAATCTTTAATTTGGACAAAAAGCAAACAATCTTCGAATGATTCCAACAAGTCGCACAACATCAACTTAATGATGTTACGCTTCAAGTGTTTCGCTTGTTCTACTTTTAAGACATTGCACGCGAGTCCTAGAACAACGGCCATCACCAATAGTATTCCTTATAACCAAACACATACAAGACAATCACACAAATGGCTGGGTGGGGTGGGTGGATGTAGCATTACAGATATTGGGGCGGAGAAAACAAATTATTTTGTGTGGCCACCACCTGTAGTGCCGAAGTAGCCATCGCAATTACAGGAAACGGCCAGCAACAATACAAGAAAAGCAGAAAAAAAAGCGTAAGCAGAAAATGAAACAGCGGGAGAAATGTCCCCTTACAGTTCCCACAGAGGTCAACCACAATGCATGTACCATACAACGGTACAGCAGAGGGTAGCGGGGGGCTTGCTGGAAGGCCTTGTAATATCGCATGCGCATATAATCAGGAAATCCGCATATTACGAAGTGAGGGCACAGATCATTGTCCTCCTCATGTTAACATGAAATAAAAAACTATCGGCGTAGGCAATCAGCAGGCCTTGTAGAGACATTCATCCGCTGCTGGTGGAGCAAAGCATTCGCCTAACCAAAATAAACCACAAAACATGTCGAGATGAACACATTTAAACATCCGTAACCAAACTATCTCTGTTGGGTTTTGCGGCAATTAACTTTTATTTATGTAAATATAGATATTTAGAAACGAAATATATTCATACACATGTACATATTGCTCGCATAAATATATTCGTGTACATTCAAATAAATATATGTATACATAACCGAACAATTTATTACGGTTCAAATGATTTATACAATTCTAGTGGTTGGGAGTGCGGGAGGAGAAAAGGACCTTTAAATGGCAGCCAGAAATATTCTCCCGCTAATTCGATGAATCTTCAAATACTTGTCAACGCACGACAGGGATGGCCTGATTCGCCCTCCATTGATTCGCTCGCACAACGTTTATTGTATATTTGTCATATCTGCGATGCTCAGCATACATATTCCCATCATCATCCCATTAAGGAACGAACAGGAAACTTCTAGCAAACTTAGCAAAAACATATGTACATACATTCATGTAATTACCAATATCCTGCCGGTACGCTACCAATTAGAGTCCCTGGAAATGTTTATTATCTTTAATGACCATCGTAGGCCTACATGCATTGTTTGTCACATAAGTTCCGTCATCTCAGTGATCTGCGAAATATGAGGAAACGCTGAGGTCATGAATGACAGCACAAGAGGTTCTCATTGAGTTTACCAATTGAATACAAAGTGTGAGGCACGATGGAAATCTTTTTTGTTAAAAATTATTCGCATAATTAAGTCTTGAAGTCTGGTAAGTAATTAAGTCTTGAAGTCTGTGGAAGTCCTCTACAGGGAGAGCGACAGTAATGGCAGTCACCTTGTGGTGGGCTTGGATCAACTCTCACAATGTCCAGCCTAACATTAATAAACGGTAGTAGAATTTTTGAATATTAGCGACCTAATACCTCTTAACATAGGAAACATGGCTACATTTGTTAACAAAATTTGGGAAGAAGTTTTAGATCTTAATATATATTTACCCTCGACACTGATTCACTGATACACTGATTCACTGACTCTGTCACGCAGTACGTAGGAATTTAAATAGGCATTCTATAATAATTCTATAAATAATAATAATATTTTTTTTTGTACAGAAATTGTGTTTTCCCCAAATTTTTTTTTCCCCCAATTTTTTTTTTTTCAAAAATTTTTTTTTTTTACAATTTTTTTTTTTACAAAATTTTTTTTTTCCTCAAAATTTTTTTTTCAACAATTTTTTTTTTTTTCCAACAAATTTTTTTTTTCAACAAAAATTTTTTTTTCAGCAAACATTTTTTTTTCAACAAAAATTTTTTTTTTCAACAAACATTTTTTTTTTCAACAAAATATTTTTTTTTTCCACAAAAATTTTTTTTTTCAACAATTTTTTTTTTTTTCAACAAAATTTTTTTTTTCAACAAAATTTTTTTTTTCAACAAAAATTTTTTTTCAGCAAAATTTTTTTTTCCAATTTTATTTCTTTCCGAAATTTTTTTTTACAAAATAGTTTTCTCAAAATATTTTTTACAAAATTTTTAAAATTAAGTAACAAATACTTTCTCAAGCAAATTAACGGGCGCCATAGGCGCATTACAACTTACTAGTATAACAATATGTTCAGAAAATCTTATAGACGAAATACAGGACTGGAGGGTCTCTAGAGAACATTCCTTTGCTGACCATCGTTACATAAGATTTAAGATGGCGGTGACCTAACCCAATAAACGAAATAAGGCCAAAACGAAATGGACAAAATTCGCAAAGTTAATTAGAGAACGACTAGGGCATGCAGAGTATGAGTGCCTACGTGTTGAAGACATTGACAACAAGGTTGATAACATTACGCAGATTCTAGTGAAGTCATTCGAATATAGCTGCCCGCTTCGAGAAAGGAAATCAGCCCAAGAAAAACCCTGGATGACCGGGGAGATTCGCAACATTGTGAAAGAGGTCCGAAGGCTTTTCAACGGGGCACGCCGTAAAAAATCTCCGGTATACTGGGACGACTACCGTAGAAGACTCAGAGAATACAATAAAATTACAAGAACAGCAAAACGAAACTCCTGGAGGCTATTGTGCGAACAGGTGAATAGCCTTAACGATGTTTCAAAAATAAAAAAAAGTTCCTTTCAGAAATCCACAACCAAACCGAAACAATGGTGGATGATGGGGGTAGAAGTATATAATCGACTGAGGAAATGGTAAGGCTTCCGATGAACACCCATTTGAATTTGAATTTATTTCCATTTTGTAATTTAAAGCCTGACGGCCAATTAGAACAAATTATAATATCCAACATATTAAATAGAACTGCCAACATATTTTTAAAGAAGAATAAATTGTTATAAATATATAAAAAAAACATTATATATAAAATAAAACATACCTACAAACAGTGGTTATACATAAGTAAATGAAATTAATTGTATTTCCCCAAGGTATGGCGGGACACACAGAGATACCGAATCATACGGAAAATAAAGGTCAACAAAGTTTTATCATTACAAACCATATGGTCAAAGAAGCCGTAAAAAGCTTCTCACCATTTAAGGCATCCGGACCTGATGGAATCTTTCCGGCACTACTACAGATAGAGGCGGACTACATATCGTCTCATCTAGCCGTTATTTTCATAGCATGCCTAAAATTCTCATACACTCCGAGAGCCTGGCTGTAGGCAAGAGTAGTTTTTTTCGAAACTCGCTTTATTAAGGAAATACGATAGACAAAAATACTAAAAATTAAAAATTATATTTACACGCCTTTGTGGTTGACCACACAAAAAACCCTGTCCTGTATTTCATTTTTTTTTTGCGCCTACATTTTTTCACTGTATGGGCTCGATATTTTGTTCGAGTTGTTTACCTCATGTGTATCAAAGATTTGAAACCATATTTACGATCTGCTTTGGATCCTCATAAATTTTTGAAAAATATCTTATCCATGGATGTTGAATGTGAATGTTGGCTCTATGTAAAATGCTCCAAATGCAAAGTACACCCATTAAATTAATGAAAAATTACCCAAAACAATCCCGTACAAAATTGGAGCATTTTTCATTACGAAAAAAACGGCTCTACGAAAAAAATCATCAAAAAAATAAAAAAAATCCAAATAAGAAATTCCAAAAAATAAGTAAAAAAAAATCCCCAAATATACCAACATGAAAATTTCCTCAAAAATTCTGAAAAATCCTCTAAATAATATATGAACAATTGTAAAGAGGATCCGGTTCGAAGGACCAAATATAAAGACCTAATATCCGAAATAAAACTCTTTACGCGTTCAGTGCTTGCCAAACACTGATTTTATTCTCCAAAACCAAACACTCACTTTAATAAAATAGAATTTGAAAATACGTCTAGTACATGACACTGGCATCATATATCCATCATATGTACATCGATTGCGCCATACGAAGAATCAGTAAACTATAGACATTTACACAAATACACTACAGACTAATAAAGATTCCAAAAATACATAAACATGGAACAGACGCAAACATTTGTTACAGCTCATTGCAACCCCATGCAGTATTGGAGTATCGATATTCAATCGACTGAATGTGCGTGTGACATAGGCTGTTGATCGTGAACCACTTGAAGGGTTCGATTTCCAATTGAATATAGACACGAGTACAGCTGATAGTGACACACTTGATGTGTTATAACCCTATCGGAAAGAGAAAAAGACTCATGTTCAATTCTGAACAAAAATTCTCTAATAAAAAGTCAGCCATTCCGGCTCGAGATGATCGCAAGACGGTCGCGCCTCAGCAATTGTCCCGACGTCGACCATCCAAACCCATTGTTACTTTTAGAAACAGTAAGTTGCCTTCAAATCTAAGTAACCAACATAAACTGCCATAAGACACATTTTTTTAAAATCTACCGTCAATTAAGGATATATCCTTCCCTCGACCGTAATGCTCAGTTTAATCATTTCAGCAATGACCTCTGAATAAAATAAAAACAAAACGGGAAGTCCTGTCAGAAATGGCAGCTTTTAAGAAAAGTTACGAATATGCTGTATATTTGGTCAATCCATAAGGTTTTGGACGATTTGGGAAACATTTAAAAAAAATTGCGAAAATTTTCATTTTTCATATTTTGGGTTATTTTTCATATGAACAATGGTCCAATAGCTCCCTCTCCTCCAGTCTTCCAAGAGGCCGTCGCATGAGTCTCCTAAGAGTTTTCCAATTCCTTCAAGATACTCCAGTATCTGCAGAAGCGTCAATGTCCCGGTACAGTCCTTTAGCAACGACGTCTTTCCTACGTCCATCAAATGGTGTTGCTTCAGGTTTAGCTTCCTGGTCGCCCTCGTAGACCGTAAGGCGGAGCTGACTACAGATATACGAAATAACGCCTCCAGTCTGGCCGAGTATCGGAAGGGATTTCGTTGTTTATGACTGGCAACACCGGACGCCAAAGCGCTAAGCCCAAATTAACCTTCCAGCTGTCAGTTGGCAGGATGCGGCGACTGGTAAATTTCCTACTCTTCGCTGTCAGCGGTAGATGCAGGTATCCATGAACGTTGTCTCGGCCGCTTAGCATCTGGCCAAACTTCAACCACTTTGATTGAAGCTTCTTCATATTTGTCGATTGAACTGTTGTCTTCGAAGGATATTAATTTGACTAGGCCCTGGTACCAGCCAACGTCAGGGAAAACGGGACGTAGGACAGGATTATCTCGACCGTAATGTTTAGGGAAACCTTAACACCTACCCATTTTCTGTGAAGATAGATCCGTCCACTTCCCCTCTGTCGCATGACCTCATTCATGAGGTTGTCTTTTAGCACCTCACTAAACGACTTAGGTTAGATTTTGCTGGGTACCTTATGCCGTTTAGACTCTGGTGGATCGCTGGGTGCATGCAATCGCCTTCCGGACTGGGTGAAGATAAAGCCTTGAGCTTGTTGATGCTTGGTTACACGCAGAGAGTTGTCCCAAGCCTGCGAGGTATTTTGTTTATGAAAAAGGAGATTTTCATAATCTCATGACACTGATCAAAAATACATCATTCGAGCTTTTCTTTATTGCCAGCCAAAGTATACAATTCCGTCAGTGTGATCAAAGCCAACACAAATAATTCCTTTTCATAATCAAAGCCTACCCTATGCGAGTGATTGATTTGATTCCCCTATGAGATTAAATGAAGATTAATTAGTGTCGTAATTGTTTTTTGTTTGTCCTTTGACTCATATTTTATTCTGAGCAAAAGTCGAAGAGTTAAGAAATATGTTCTGAAGATTATGAAGATAAAAAAAAATGATAAACATGACAATCAAGGGCAATGACTGAGTTGGTTGTGAGGGAATCTGTTAATCAGGGAAGCTGTTGATTAACTTCGGAAGCTAGTACTTCGTTTGGTTAGAGTGCTGAGCACCTCTCTTTGCTGTAGCTGCTTGGCATTCAAAGTATTTGCTTTCCTTGAAAATCATATTTTAAAGAACCCAAAAAATAACACCGCGTTACACACATTCTGTCCTATGAACCAAATTTACTTTTTCGGAAAGGGGATAAAAAATAAAAATACACGTGTATCGGCGATTTTCATGTACACGTCAGAATTTTTTTTTTTTTAAGTTTGAAGTATGATGCTCGTAGTGGCCAGTGTGAAAGCCTTTGGACCGATTTTTAACCCTTTTTCAGTGATCCAATTGAGCTGATTTTTGGCAGGCAGACTCGTGGGAATGTCAGTATAACGTCAAATTTTTGTAAAAAATAATTTTTATCAATTCTCAGATTTTCCGCAATTTTTATTATTTTTGAAAAAAAAAATATTTTTTTCACTTT
Organism: Hydrotaea cyrtoneurina; assembly: GCA_958296145.1. Classification (NCBI taxonomy): domain Eukaryota; kingdom Metazoa; phylum Arthropoda; class Insecta; order Diptera; family Muscidae; genus Hydrotaea; species Hydrotaea cyrtoneurina. Next base: position 99,900,895 of record OY282512.1, read on the forward strand.
TCTTAGCATAACTTGAAGAGACTCCAAATTTGTCAACTACTTAAGCGTTACGAAAAAAAAATGTTTTTTGAACTGAAACCTTAAAAAAAACGATAACCATTTAAAAAAAAAAATTTAGGAAAATCTGAGAATTGATAAAAATCTATTTTTTAAAAAATTTGACGTGATACAGACATTTCCACGAGTCTGCCTGCCAAAAATCAGCTCGATTGGATCACTGTACAAGGGTTAAAAATCGGTCGAAAGGCTTTCACACAGCCCACTACGAGCTTTATACTTCAAAATTAAAAACAAATTCTGACGAGTACATGAAAATAGCCGATACACGTGTATTTTTATTTTTTCCCCTTTTTCCGAAAAAGTAAATTTGGTTCATAGGACAGAAAAAAATCAATTTTTTGTAACACGGTGTAATTGTAATTGCTCACTCTTGCCAAAGGCATTTAATGTATCTGTTATCCCCGCAAATTCTGAAAATCTTATTTTAAAATCTTCGAAAGTAATGATTTCACCCCGTGTGATGAAACTACCGCAGGGAAATGTCAGATGTACCTGCCCCCCGCCCTCTACACAAATGCCTAATTACACCCACTTTAAATTCATTGCAACTACAATTTTGATAAACTCACCGCCAATTGTTCCCCTACAAACGTAGAGGTTATTCATCGTTTTCTTTAAATTGTGTGCTTAAACTGAATCTTTTGTGGTTTTAAATTTTCTATGATAAATACATAAATTATACAAACATTTCTTTGCACTTTAAAATAGATTATTTTTACAACATTTTGCCAAGTATTTGCATGGCCAGTCCTCTTGACACTTGTGAGAACCTTGAAGATATTCCATTAATATTAATGGCCAATGGACAAAACCTTGCTATCCCATATCGACTATCGGTCATCTGCCAGTGCTAGCCAAAATAAAACCTATCTATCATGACTTCCATGTTCAATGGAATCCGTAAGCGGCTTAACATCTTGCAACTCTACATACCTAATTATGGGATTAAACAAACTTCATATAATTACTTTGTGAATGCTGTGCCTACATTAACTTGGCTGAAATATCCTCGTGTCGACTTGGGTTCTGTGGATGACTGGGGGGTTAGGGGGGAATGGGCGACATGGTGAAAAGGTATGATGGAACGTTCCATGAATAATGCCCTTGTTATTGTTGGGACTTTAACAAATGAACACGTGTATTTAAGTGTGGCATTCTTCCAAACACACACACACACACACACCCAATCACAATGGCACTCTAATACTAACACGAATACAGATGCCGACATAGTTATGAATAAGGACATACGGCAGGCAGCGGCAAATTTAATGTGCCTGTTAAAGTTTGCATAAATTACAAGTAAATAAATTAAATTAATACTGAAATTAACATTTAAGTCAAAAGTAATTTTGTGAATTTCACTGGATTTGTCCGGAGGATGACCGAATTACTTGGCTGTCACGCGCTACATGTTTCCACTTGTTTCGTGGAATTGGCATATGGGGCATTAACTGAGGGAGGAAGAACACAATTTGTTCACTTTTAAACTTTAAGATTGAGGATAACGGCATTGCAGCATTCGACTAATTACTTTAGTGTGTTTACTTTTTTTCCACATTTCATTAGTTTAGGAAGCTGTTCTAAATATGGACTTAATCCAAAAACTTGTACAGAATCTTATCCATAATAGAGATTCGAAAGTTCCTGAAAACTACTTGGTCAATTCTTTAGCAACGGCTTAGGCTATCTAATTAAAGCTCGGCTTTTGGACTATTATTAACTCACTAGGAGTTCCAAAATAGAACAAATGGTTAACCAGGTGACACAGATCATATGGCTAGATTTTTGCCTTTGGTTGAAATCGAACCCACAACCCCCACGCTGATAGGCCACCAACTCGCCTACTTTTCATTTAGCAATTTAAAGGGTATCGGACTCCTGTATCAATAGAGTTCTCGGTAATATTTTCTCAATTACTCGAAGCGAAATTACCATTACAAAAAAATAAAGATTTCCCCACCAAAAATAAATAAACAGACTCAACTACTAGAGATGAGATTTTTCTTTTAAAAAATATTTTCCAAAAAGGATTTTTTTTCTGTTTTTGTTTAAAGATTGCAAATTTGTTCCGAAGTCGAAGCGACAGCTAAAAATTGACTACAGATTCAGGTAGAGAGAGAGAGAGAGAGAGAGAGAGAGAGAGTTATGCGGTATTTCAGAAAACTCTTATAAATTGATTCGGTCGGAAACTGTGCCCCAACCGCCCCAAATTGTTGCACTGTGTAATAAGACGAAATTTTCCACGAATTCTCTCAAGATGAGATTTGTTAAAATTTAACTGCAAGGTCCTTCTCGAAAACTGTCATGAGACAGTTTGCTGAAAGGTAAACTTTTTCGGCCAAAAGAAGGCCTTCTGAAATGTCAGCTTGACAATGAGGGGAAGGGCATAAGGACGACCTTCTCAAATGTCTATTATAGTCTTAAACAATTTGTTGTAGATGTGAATAGAAGGCCTTCTAAGAGATTCGTAGGAGCTTAGGCAGTTCTCAGCATATTTTTCTTTTAGTGCGGCTGACTACATGAATTAGCTGCAGAATTAAGTCTTCAACTAGGTTAGTAATAATAATTTGAAATACCCAAAGACCAATCACACCTTTCTCTCGCTCTCTCTATGCTGTCAATTTACGAAGTTAATAACTTTCTTAACCATGCCATGGTTGTCCTTGCACATATTTGATACAGCTGGACCTTTCAAAAAGACGCCTTCAGTCGTTCATGTTAATAATCCTGCAAAAAGGACAAATCATCTTTTCAGCTCGTTAATGTGATGCCAGAGCCATTTGGTGCCATGACACGATATTCTAAATGTATAGTTACCACATGTTGGGACTATCCCACCCCCCATACCACCTCATTGTCATTCGATTAAAGTGTAAAGTTCCGATTTCATTCATTTGAAATTGATGTCATTCCTGTGTTTTATGTGAAAACGACAACATCATCGCCTTTTGTCCAACATCCCGTAAATAAATCGAATAAATCACAATGAAAATTGGAACATTTTACTCTAATAGATGATAAATAAGGACAACGACAGATATGGAGTGAGATAGAGAGAGAGCTAGACAGATAAATTGAGGTGGAGACAGAGACAAAGGCTAGAGGACACGTGACAAAGGTAATGACAGCGGTAATGTTGTCAGTCAATATGACATAATAGAAAACTCATTAAGCCCTTTCAGACTTAAGTTAAATGTACACACATCCATATGTGAACGATTGTATTTTATGTTTTTTGTATGTGTGCCATACATCGACAAAAGTCGTCTGCTGGTGTCACGTATACATAGCAATGTCAGCGACAACAACAGGACAGGACTGGACCAAATCCAGGACACCCAGAGAGAGGGAGAGAGCGAATGAGTGAGAGATTGTAATTATACGTGTCAATATTGTCCATGAATGAGAGCCACATGCACAAACAACAACATTGAGGTTCTCACACAATATAATGACGTTGTGTTAATGGCATAACACACGCACACACTCCCATCATCCATCCCATTCACACACACACACAAGATCTAAATAATGGACTGTGCGATAATGGTGGGAGGATGCTGTATACCAGAGTTATATAATGCATTTTAACCCCTTTAGCATCACATCTTGCGGATTTATTGGCGATATGTGGGGTCACTGCAAACGAAACAGTTGAAAAACATTTCCGAGGTGGAAATAAATGACCGATGAGAGATAGAAATATTTTGTGTGCTAGATTATAGAGCTGTGAGCAGTGATGCCAGAGGATTTTTTGGAAATTCCCTACGTTTATTTCAAAAATCCCTTTTTTTTCCTACGGCAGCTTTATTTTTCCCTACATTTTTCCCTACACTCCAATTAGTTAAAATTTAATAAATTCTAATAATTCTATTAATTATATTTTGTTAGCTTCTTGTTTTTTTTAACTTTTATTATTGAAGTGTAAGCAATTAAACAAAAAATAACATAAAATAGTTCACGTTCAAGTTATTTAAAAGAATTAACAAAAAAAAAAACTTAAAATACTATAAAATAGTTCAGGTTCATGTAATTAAAAAGTATAATAAAAAAAAACTTAAATAGTTCAGGATCATGTAATTAAAAATAATTAACAAAAAAAAAACTTAAAATAACATAAAATAGTTCAGGATCATGTAAAAAGAATTAACAGAAAAAAACTTAAGTTATTTGTACAAATCTTTAGAGTTCAGTCTTTTATATTGAGAAGGTGTACATTTAAAACTTGTACAGTCCATTGAATTACTTTGCAAATACGACCGAATAATACAAATTGACGTGTTCTATTAAAATACTTATTAAATATTTGCAGAAATTGCGAATGTTAAGGAAATTTTGCACTGACGCTTCAAAACACCTGTCACACAATGGAACAATTGTTTACAAATAAAATTAAAGCCGGTCACTTTTGATGACGGCGATGAAACTTTAAACGACTAACGCCAATACAATTTAAGAAAATCATTAGTCGCCTCATTTAGTTGTCCCTGTGATCGTTTATATATAAATAATAAATTGTCTATGTAATTTTCCATTAAAATGAGTATCGTTTTCTTTGAATATAACTCTTTTTGCATGGTTTTCTAACAAATTATAAAAAATCCCTACGTTTCACGGGAATATAAAAAATCTGTCCGTTTTCCCCCACATCCGATTTTTTTTGGAAAAATCCCTACATGTAGGGATTTTTCCCTACTTCTGGCATCACAGCCTGTGAGATAGTGATCAGCTGTGAGATAGTGATGAAATTCCAAAATTGTTAATTTATAATTGAATTTTATATATTTGTCCACAACACATACTCATCATGACAACTTTTTCAGATTTTCATGAAAATGTTTTAAAAAATGTTCACAGCGTTCGTAGAGTGCTGCCTAGTTTGACATGACAATATCGCTAGTTTGGCGTTTTCTTTACAATCAAGCTAGCTAGTAACGACAACACGTCTAGCATATTACTGACGGTCAGTGATAGGCTGTATTTGGTTAGGATCGGTCAAAGGGGAGACCCTAATTTTAAAGAGACCAAATTTCTCAAACATTTGTCGGAGCGCAATATCGAAATTGGTGGACAAATTCGAGCTATTGCGACAAGTTGGTGATGTGAAGATAAAAACCCATGCACGTCGGCCAAGAACAACTCAGAATATTGCTGCTGTAGCCCAAAGTGTTGAGGAAAATCCGGGTTTGTCCACCATTCCTCGTTGTTCATTGGAATTGGACATTCCACAAACGTCAGTACATCGTATTTTGCATAAAGACTTGGGTCTTAAGGTTTAAAAAGTTCAGTTAACACAAGAACCGAAGCCGGCCGATCATCAACAACGTCGTGTCTTTGCTGATTGGGTCCTTGAAATGCATGAAAATAATCCGGAATTCCATTGAAAAATCATCTTGACTGATGAGGCCCATTTCCACCTCGCTAGTTACGTCAACAAGCAAAATTGTCGCATCTGCGGCTCCGAAAACCCAAGAGTTATTGTTGAGAAGTCTCTACATCCACATGAAATGGGATCAACACTTAAAATGAGGTTGAATCAAAAGTTACGTTGAATGGATTGCGCTATCAAGAGATGATTAATGATTTTTAATGGTCAGAGTTGGATGATGTTGATCTGGACAACCTATTTTTTCAACAAGACGGCGCTACGTGTCACACAAGCAATTTACAGTCTTAAAGGACACCCTCTCTCACATGTGGAATTTGTTAACCTGAAGTAGCAGATCTCCTACAACCGACAAGAGAGTGTGTTCAAGTTCTTTCATAATGTGGCAAGGAAATCTTCTTTAAAATAAAGTTTTAAGGATCTGAAAATAAACGCTGGCATTTCATGGGTTAACTAATAACAAATCGGCACAACAATTATTCAATACACACACCCCGGAATAAATGTGTTGGCCTGCTGTTAAGGACAGCCACAAAGCAGGTCGCAACAACAACAGCAACAACAACAAAAAAATGAATAAAACAGAAAATGGTCGAGGTATCGGAGCATAACAGATCGAAACATCGCCATTATTCAACAAACAAGGACAAAATAAAACAAACAATCTGAAGCACATACGCTGGCAGGGGCGAAATTAAGTGGGAGGCACATGAGTTACGTCCATGATGATATCCACAGATTGAGCCACTGCCAACTACACACAACACGGATACTACGGATGAATGGATGGATATCCAGACAATATAATAATGGTTAACTATCAATCACAATGTTATGCCACTTGAAATGTGTACCAACGCATACATCGATATGTATGTACATACGAATCGATATATACATATTTATGTATTTATTAAAAAAATACCTATATTGTATGTACAGTGTCTAACATAAGTAGTCGCATAGGGAAAATTGTTAAAGCAAATATATAAACAATTAATATTAATATAAAAATGAAAAAAAATTGTTTTTATCGGTATGGCAACGATGCTCTTTCGGTCCTCTATACTATGAAAGTTTACAGTCACTCTAAAAGACGATAAAATAGTCCAGAATCATCTGCGTTATAAAGTTGCTCGTATATTATGAATGAAACCGAAATTACAACCGATGTATCGCTTGAAAGTATTTCCCCACAAAATTTTGAAATGGCGAATCCGGTGTCGTCTCTTAAAATTTGCCAGCCATCCATTACTGGCATTACATTTCTTTTTCCGGAGTGCAGTATGGCTAATTCGTGCTTAGCTCTTGATTTAAAAATTGGACCAGTCGTTTTACAATTACGTTGTCGTTGGTTCGAGAACCATTTATACAAGCTTGCCTCAAGATCAGCATATTCCCGTTTATGTAGTGTTTTCTTGTCTGGTTTTTCTTATTTTTTCTTTATTTTTTTTTCTTTATTTTGGAGATGGCTGCTTTAGATACATCATAATCCAAAGCCAATCGTTTTCCGTGAATACATTGATAATTTTTTTTTTAAATCTTCATTTTCTGCTGTAAATTTAATCTGATTTGTTCTGCTGTGTTGGCATTTTTTGAATAAACATTACACAACTCACAACTAAATCAAGATGATCGTAAGTTTGTAGCTCAAATCAGAAAAGAAATTGGGGGAATACCCAAATACATACGTATAACAAAATTAGAGCTCAGCGTGTAACTGGGAATTTTTAAAAAGTGGCTAAATTGCCTCTTTATATATATATATATATATATGTATATGCTTAGAAAACTTTACAGAATATATAACTTTTTAGAGCGACACGTGGATACTAAAATTCGGTTAACTTTACCGAGCTATTAACTTTTTGGCGAGTTAACTTTTACAAGATTCTACTGTAATTTGAAAAAGAAAAACTGTCGATTTTCTGTTGTCTTTTCAAAGTTCTGGCCTTCAAACATTTATAGCCAAAGATTTGATGCAGTTATGGCACTTTATAGAAAAACATTTCATAACTTTGAAAAATTTTCATGAAATTGTAGTAAAGTAATGATGCCGTTTGAAAGGCGGTACAATTCTAAGTAATTTAAAAAAAAGTAAATGTTAGTTTTACTCTTGTTTTTTCCAAATTATGAGTGACATTGCAGTTATACATGAACGTGACTGTTCGACAAACTCATCCAACACACTCAATCATTCACTTGTTTTACTAACACCGTGTTACAAAAAATAGATTTTTTTTCTGTCCTATGGACCAAATTTACTGGCCTGTGTGAAAGCCTTTGGACCGATTTTTAACCCTTTTTCAGTGATCCAATCAAGCTGATTTTTGGCAGGCAGACTCGTGGAAATGTCTGTATAACGTCAAATATTTTAAAAAATAGATTTTTATCAATTCTCAGATTTTCCAAAAAAAAAAATTTTTTTTAAATGCTTATTGTTTTTTTAAGGTTTCAGTTCAAACAAATTTTTTTTCTCATAACGCTTAAGTAGTTTACAAATTTGGAGTCTCTTCAAGTTATGCTAAGAAAAGTGAAAAAAATATTTTTTTTTCAAAAATAGTAATTTCTTCGGACGTGTTTGGAGTACAAAAAAACTAAATGTTCACATATTTATGAAAAAAATCAGCTTGTCCATAGTTTTTCGCAAAATGCTGTGACAACATTGTGGACGGACATAATTGTGGTAGAAGTTACTCTTGCGCTATAACAATTCTATTGAGAACATTAATAACAAGAAATAATTCTCAGTAAAAATATCGTAAAAATATTGAAAAACTCACCAAGTGCTGTAAACCTGCCGTTACACGAACAATTAATTTGTTGACAGTTGAGTACACATATTGTCTTCGAAACAAAACAAAAGTATTGAAATAACGCAAAAAAAAAATTTAGGGTTTAGAAAATCTGCTGAAACAAAATTAAGGGGTCTATGTGTACACGTGCATGTTCATTTGTAAAATGTCGTCGCAACGGTGGCTCTATTGAATAAAGTCCCAAACAATAAATGAAATAAAGTCCCAAAAGATGAACTAACTCCCCAATTATCTTTGTTGTTGTGGGACTTTTGATTTTTTGTTTGGGACATTATTTCATAGAGCCACTCCTTGCGACGACATTTTACAAATGAACATGCACGTGATTTTCTAAATGTTTCTATTGTTTCGACAATATGTTCACTCAACTGGCAACAAGTTAGTTATACGTGTTACGGCAGGTTTAGAACACTTGGAGAGTTTTTTGTTAAAAAAAAAAAAAACATGAAAATATTCGTAAAGAGCACTGAGAAGGTAGAGCATTTACGAAATGTTTACTGAGAATTCATTGAGAATTATTTCTCGTTGTTAATGTTCTCAATAAAGTTGTCACACTGAAGATCAACTAAAAATTTTGTTTTAAATATGGGTGTTTCGTATTAAAGTCCCTGTTTAAAATATATGTACTGTACTATATGAACCCAAAGAAGCCTTTTACTAAGTGGGCCACCTGAAGGTGGAACAGTTATTTGTCCTGCCCAACTTAAGCCAAATGGTTTGCCCTTATCCTTATGAAATAAATTGCATGTAACATCCGTAAATTATGTACATTCTAGAAGTCTTCTTCAATCCCAACAACTTCTATGCTTGCTTCAAGCTCAGAAAGTTGTTTTTTGTTGGTAAAAAAAAAATCGGATTATTTTCCGATTTTTTTCAACGACATAAAAAAAAACCTACAACTTCAATTTTGAACAACGTTGTATGTATACATATAAGAACGTTTGTATATAAAGTAGAATTAGTTATATGTATATGTATGTGAGTGTGTATCGGTACTTACCACTACCACTATCATATGATTTGGTGGTGGAACTGCCGGTGTTCGAACGTTTAATCTCTCGGCGACCCATGTTGTTGGCAGCAATTGTTGTTGGTGATTGCAGTGGTGGCGATACAATGTAATGCAATTGAGAATGTTGTTGTTGTTGTTGCTGCTGCTGATGATGATGATGTTGTTGTGGTTGCTGTTGCTGTTGCAGTAACGACGATAGACTGGGCTGATGGTGTTGGTGGTGGTGCTGGTGATTGTGGTGTCGGTGGGTATGGTGATGTGGCTGATGATGATGATGATGATGATGCTGATAATGATAAATACTTTTCGGTGAGTTATTAGCAGATGCACAGCCTGTTGCGCCGATGGCAAATGATGTGCTGCTGATGGAGGGCCCGGCACTAGCTGCTGCTGCTGCTAAAGCTACTGCTGTTGTTGTGGCCAGCGAGGGGGCGGATAGAGACGTTACCGTCGAATCTTCAAGCAGTAGAGCTTTCGGTGGGAATTCAAAGTAATTTATTTGCAATTGATTGATGTGGGAATTTGTTGATGTTGAACCGGCTGCTGCTGTAGCTGTAGCTGTAGCTCTACCTCTGGTCTCGTCGTCCTCGTCGCCTGGATGTGTGGTGGGATCTGTTGCTGTGGCCTGGGCTGGGTCTGCGGCGTTGGTTGTTCCTGTTGCTGTTGCGGTGCTGATGGTGTTGCAGACACAGTGCGGTGTGGGTGGTGGTGCTGGACAAGCGTTGATGTTGCTGCTATTGCTTATGTTCGAGAATGACGGCTTACGTAGTGATGTGTGTCTCAACCCTTTGACAGGGTGTAATGGATACTATCGGCCGGCAATACGAACCCAATCACGATTTTCACTGTTATACCAAATACCTACAACGACAGCAAACAAAATAAACAAATCAAAATTAATTGCTTTCAACTAATACAATTGAAGGCAAGGCAACACAAATAAATGAAATGCAATTTCCAAACACACACACAGGTAGTGTTTGTGCGCATTTATTTAATGGCCAATTTCACGAGTTATTTCATTTCAGTTTGGATGCCACAAGCAAGGCGTTTAAAAACGATTTAGGTTTATTTTAGAGTAAACCAAAAAAAAAAAAATATTTTCAATATATAGAAAATAATTGAGTAGTAAAGAGTTTTGAAACATGGCTTTGTACAAAATAGATGAGAAACCTTTACTTTTAGGTAAAAAGAAAATTTCAATTATTTTTGAACACCTTTCATATTAAAGCGCAGCTAAGATTTGGCCAGGCCTTTTCTAACAGGCGAATTGTTTAATTTCAATCATATCTTCTAATGAAAGGAGATGGGAGAAGTAATTGACCTTCAGTTTTTATTGAATACCTGGAAAGTCCAATAATATCAAATTTTCACTTAGTTGTTTTTATTTGTGTCTTTATCACCTCACGAATTAGAGTAAATTTTCTCCTGGCATATTTTTTTTAGTATTTTCTCACACCTTAAAAATACTTTCTTCAATTTCAATTTCAATTGTTAAATTTGGTTAATTTGCAAATTAAATGAAATCGCCTTAAAGCGTATTAAAGATTTACGAATTAATCAATTTCAGAAATGGCACTTTATTTCATGTGTCATATACTGAAATATGACATTAGAACACAGAATTAATGAAAACTTTCAAGACACTTTCCGATAGTCAGTAATAATTCTTCATAATTTCTTAACATGCTCGTCCTTAATATAGGCCGGTGAATTGACATGAATTTGTGGCATTTATTAATGTCCATTGTCCGTGCTACGGATGTGTCGTACAGTTTGATGGACAACATTAAAGGCATTCAATTTATTCAGCCTCAGAATATTTTAATATTTTAACAATTACTTATGTAGGTTGTGCATGAATGTTTCATAATTTATAATCTGTGAAAAATGTTTTTGTAGAGAGTCCAACTTATGTCGATACGGACATGTTATGGCAAACTGACTTATGTAGTGTTTTGTCGTTAACAAAACAATTGGCACAAGTTGAATTTCTCGTCAAAAGCTTTGATAAACTATGTTTGGTCTAATATTGACATCGGAAAATGCTTGAATGAGTTCGTCTTTTGTCCCCGACCTACAGAGATCTTGGCCGATAATCAATTGAAAATGAAAGGCAGAGATTGTTGTCATTCACAACAAGAGCAGATTGGATGTATAGTCTGAGAGGAAAAGGAGAAGAAAGAACGCAGTCAAAATGCCGAGCCCTTACCGCCAAAAAGACGTGTAATTTTTATCGAAGATCTCTTTTTTAATGAAATAGAAAATTGTCCAACGCTCTTAATCTTAAAATATTAAAAATAGCGATTTTTCAATAATTATTGGTAGATTTTTCAGAATTTTTGTGAATTTTTTCATTTGGGTTCATTTTTCAGAGAACCGATTTTTTTTTCTGGTTGGCTAAAAAGACTTCTAGCTCTTGCAATTGAATTTGCTGTATCTCTGCAAATATACATTTTTAATATTTTGGGATTAAGAGCGTTGGCCAATTTTCTATTTTAATTTTCTTATTTTCAAATATAAATTCATAAAAATTTAAAAAACCTGAGTTAGGAAAAAATTTATGAAAATACAAAAAACAATTTTGACACATTTTTCTTAACAAAGGTTTTTTTTTTAATTTTTATGAATTTATATTTGAAAATAAGAAAATTAATTTTTTTTCATTTTTTTCATTTTCATTTTTTTTTAGAGAACCGATTTTTTTTTCTGGTTGACTGAAAACGCTTGTGGCTCTTGCAATTGAATTTGCTGTATCTCTGCAAATATAAATTTCTAATATTTTGGGATTAAGAGCGTTGGGCAATTTTCTATTTTAATTTACTTATTTTCAAATATAAATTCATAAAAATTTAAAAAACCTGAGTTAGGAAAAATTTTTTGAAAATACCAAAACCAATTTTGACTCATTTTTCTTAACAAAGGTTTTTTTTTTAATTTTTTTAAATTTATATTGGCAGACATACAGCAAATTCAATTGTAAGAGCCACAAGCGTTTTCAGTCAAACAGAAAAAAAATCGGTTCTACGAAATATGCCCCAAATGAAAAATTCATCAAAATAAATAAAAAAAAATACCACCGAAATCCAAATATGAAAATTTCTCCAAAAATTCTAAAAAAAAATCCACCAATTATTATTAAAAAATCTCGATATATGATTGACTTCTGTTATGGAAATATCCCAAAAAAAAAACAAAAAATTCACCAACAATGAAAAATTGGAGAATTTTTCATTGTCCATGTTTTGGGGCATTTGTTATAGGAAATTTGCCCCAATAACAAAAAAAAAAGAAAAACACCCCAATTGTTTGTCTCCTTCGCAGGATGATAACACTTATAGAGCGATCTCTGAGATAACTCGATCTGAATCGAGAGCAATTACCACCGGCAGCAAATGCATTATGTTTCGATTTGAGGGCAGCAAAATCCTCAACAAAAAAAAACATTTTTAAAACAATTGATTGAGTTCTGTTATGAAAATATCTCCAAAAAAAAAAAACGAAAAATTATATGAAAATGTCCCAAAAACAAAACAAAAAATGAAATGTTACCTAAAAATTATGAAAAACTCCCCAAATTTGTTTGGGGAATATGGGCTTTTGGGGAGTTTTTCATGTGGGACATTCATTTTTTTCTTCATTTTTTTTTTTTTTTTTTTTTGCGTCATTTTTCATTTTGTATGCGATTTTTTGTGTGGAATTCTTGAGTTTTTTTTTCATTAGATAAATCCGACCTTGCTTTAACCGAGGCGGTGATTGGCACATCTCCATCATTCCGAAAGAAACGCCATCAGATCTGTGGTAGATCACTATCTAAAGAAGCCACATTGACGATCATTCAGAAGTTCATTCAAATATTTAAAAAAAAAATTCTAATAAGTCTAATTAGGGAAAACTTAAATACATGTCATTTTATGTTCTCTTTCCTATGACACAAGTCTCGTAAAAATCGGTCGACCCATTCAGAGCAGTAACATTGACTCCATTGATTCCAAAATGTTAGTTTTTTTTTCATTTTCAAGTTTTCAAGCCTTAACAGAATGTCCAAAAGCAGAATATGCCGGTAATAACGAAAAACAACACCACGCTTACAGGACCATATCCTTTTCATGAAATTGTTTGCCCTATATTCTCGATAGCCTCACGAATTCTGTCGTTGAGGTCTTGAATAGACGCTGGTCTGTTGGCATAGACCTTATCTTTCACGTGACCTGATCTTTGTACATGGCAAATGTCAACGAAATAAAAGCTTCAATAGTGAGAGCTACCGCAATACCGGGTGCTTCTTAAAAACCCCTGTTGTTGGAAAACCCTTTACTAAAGCCAAACAAAGAATTTTCGGGGCTTCCAAAACCATTTCAAATAAAGTTACAGTTCTCTAAATATTGTGGCAGGAATTGTAACTGTCTGCCATTTATGTATCAGAATTCGTCATTAAAAATAACCAGGGTTGTATCTGGGGTTTTTTTTTGGTTGGCCAATTGCCACTACCTTCTTTTACTATTGTGCCATGAGAAAAATGTGTGAACATTCTTTTTGGATTTTCATAAATGTTTCCTAAGAAAAATATGTAAAGCTGTTCTAAATTTTTATGAATACGGAGAAAAGTTTTGACGTAAATTGTAATATGGATTTCATTCAAACTTCGAAGCACAATTTTTATGAGTGAGTACATGAAAATCTCTGTGTATTTCTTTACAATATACATGTAGTTCAGTTGTTTGGTGAAATGTGATCGTATAGTTTTCCTTTCTCTTCTTCTTCTTCCTAAAATGCAATACATTTACATTGTTGCCTCACACAATTTATGTTCCTAATGCGAGTACCCACACCTTTTTGTCATAACTCATAGTGCAATATTGCGAAAAGCTTTCCGTGAACGTGCGTTGAAGGTTTTCTGCTGAAATCTGCTGTCCAGTGTGATGGAAAACGCAACTCCATGGTGTCGTTGTTGAGAAGACAACAGGGATGGTGTGTGTGTGTTTTTTTTTCATTATTTGTACACCATAAATGAATCCATGGCAGGAGTTTTAGTAGACTTATAAGAAAAAAAATTTAGTACGATTAAAAATCATTATTTTGAACAATAGGCACAGTAGAGCCTAAGGATATTTTGTGGTCGTTAAGGAAATTCCAAAAAAAAAAGGTCCGAGTTTCGTTGATTGCTTAAATGTGTCGGCATCAAACTATTGTTGTTATTTAAGTCATATTAAGGGTTTTCCAACAAGAGGTGTTATTTTGAAGCACCCGTTTGGGGCCATGTAAAAGATAAGTTCTACGCCAATAGCCCAGCGTGGATTCAAGACCTCAAAGATAAAATTCGTGAGGCTGTCGAGAACATAGGGCAGCCACTTTGCGATTGGGTTATGGCAGATTTCATGAACAGGATATGGTCCTGTAAGCGTGGTCGTGGTGGCCATTTGGCTGATATTGTTTTTCATTATTAACGGCATACCTTTCTCGTTATTATGAAACAAACATTCGATTAATTATCTCAAAGAATGCAAATTTGCTCGACATATGCACAACTTTGTCTATGGTAAGGTTTTTTCTTTTTTATTACAAAAAAAATTAAAATTTGTTGGGTGACAAAAATATATGAAAATTTGAAATTTTTGAAATTCATACCTTTACTCAATTGCGAATAAAAGCGAAACGCGTGCATCGATTTTCATGATCTTTGTCTCATTTTGCTCATAGGTTATGTGACTTTACGTAAAAGTAATAAGATTTGACATTTTTTTTCATTTTGGATTTTTTATGGATTTTTTAAAAAAAAAAATTTAAATCTTTAGGCAAAAAATAAGTTTTTTCCTTTATATATTCATTTTTAACTTGGAAACTGTTGCTTGTATAGGAAAACAATATATGAACAGATTAAGGGAATTGTAATTTTAAATTTTTTAAAATTTAATTCAATTAAATCGGGCTAGTGGTTCCCGAGTTATGCCGGACGAAACAAATTAACCAAAAAAATTTTTTTAAAATTTAAAAAAAAAAAATAAAACAAAAACCAAAACCAAACGAAAAAAAAAATTTTATTGCGTTTTTCGAGCTCATGTCAAGGTTATCTACACAGAAAAAATTATCGCATCCCGAGTACATTTTAACTGTTGACTAGTGTTATTTATCTCAAAAAATTCCATTTTTCTTTGAATAACAAAATAACACCTCTTGTTGGAAAATCCTGTATTTGAATTCTTTGATTTAAATGTTTAATACGAAAATATATGTCCTTATTCAGTTCTGTTTCGGTTAATCGAATTTGAGATCACTGATTATTTTTAAATCTTTGCAAAAATAGAAATGTTAAAAACAGGCCTCATGCATTGTGTTTCTTGTGATTGCAGGATCCCTTTCGGAAGCTCACACTTCTTCATCGGTAAAAAAAAAGTAAACGAACAGTTTGAATGTGACTATCAGAATTCTGTCGATATGAAAAAATTGTAATCAGCCTTCTATTATTGTCTTCGCAAAAACATGTAGAGCTGTTTTAAATTTGCATGAATACGCGGGTTTTCCTACATAACATTTTCACCCGAAAACTATACCAGACTACATTTTTCCCCATCGAAATCCAGCGGCTTAAGTCTCCAGTTACTGGTTTTGGTCATTAGTTTTAAATACAGATCAGTTATGTTGTTATGGTTTTTTCTCAAATGATTCCGATTTAATTATCCAAAAGACTTTTTTTTACTCTGTTCTGAAGCCGGAATTCGGTTACATTTTTTTCTGAGTGTTGCAATTTAAAATGACGACAAACAGTCTGAGGAGATAGATGGCTGTTCGGTAGGATTTATGGCCGGCAGGAATATATGTCGTTTGGTATGTTTATCAAAATGTTATATTTGAATGTCGTAATGTGACAGGACATTATTCACCGTGCGCACGCACCAAATGCAGATATACATTTGCAATAAAAAGTTTCCAAATGTAAACACACACACACACTCCGACACTGTGTTATCCTCCTATGTTAATATTATTTTTCGATTGTATGGCATATGTTGGTTGGCATGCATCGCCGGTAAACCTAGTGTCGGTACATTGTTCAAAATCGTTGACAATTCCTCCTTAATCGTTTTCGATTAAGGAATGACTGCAATGTACCATGTAAGGGTGTGTGTGTGTATGAAATATGGAAATAGCATGCAGGACAAGGAAATGCTTTCATCCGAAATGTTGAATGAAGTATGGTCCTGTCCTCCCATCCATCCAACCATCCGTCCAATCTGTCATTTCGTTGTTGTGGTTTGCCTGGGTAATGACGATACGAGCATGTATCCGTATCCGGTATTTGTTTCTGTCTCTTCCACTCGATAATGCATTTTTTATGGTCGCCAGCCCCTCGTTTCATGCGTTATTGTCTAAGTGGGCAAATAAAATGTATGCACACATCGATTGCTTGATATCGATTTGGGGTTTATTTAATGCCACAGAAGTTTGTGGTTACCAAGGATATTTTTTTTATTTTTTTGGTTTTTCAATAGTTTGAAGGTGACAAAAAAACGGAAAAACAATTTAGGCCGGCCTTTGTCTTGTGACGTTTTAAATCGTTTCATCTGTTTCCACGATGACTTTATGGCTCGACTTCTTTTTTTAATTCTCTCTTGGATTTGGTCCCAAAAGTCAGTTGAATTTATACGTTGCAAAATGTGTGAACACTACACCCTTTCCCCCCTCCACTACCCTTTCTTCCTATCGCTAACACAGTGCATTGCATTTATAGGGGGCATTCCCTGAGTGTTAGTCCAAAAAAAAAATCAAAAAAAAACCTAAAAATGTTGGAGTTTAAAAGAGGCATTTTTTAAAACAAAAACCTCAAAATATTTGAAGTCAAAAATAAATTTCCAAAAAAAACTCAAATTTGTGACTTGTGTCTACCCTACACCTTTCGCCTACAAACCTGATAATCATGATTTTAAAATCCAGCAAAAAATCATCGTGTAAATCGAGTCTCAGCCTTCCTTTAGTTTGCGTTTGTTTTGATTCACAACCGAATTAAATAACTTTTATATTGTTTTCAATGAAAACTTTGATGAATATTTAAAATGTGTTTGTTTTTGTTTTCGAGTTAAATAAAACAAGTTACAAGTTCCAACTTTTCTCTATTCGAGAAAGTTCTCTATTCGAGAAAGTTCTGTGGGCACCGCACAGTGCATTAGGTGCCAAAGTATTTTAAAAATTCTTGACCTCGAGCTTCAACTAAATTTAGTTTTTAAAGTAACTTAAAGGTGTCACTCCTGCATGTAGTTATTTTACGAAAAACTGTACCTGCACCAGAGAAATCTGAGCCTTCAAATGAAATAAAATTACCCCAGAAGTCCAAATTATACTTCTTCTTCGTGTACCATATGTTTTGATCGAATGTTATGTCCTGACCCGAAGGACTTTGTAATGAAAAACCATTAAAAAACATTAATTTTGGCTCAGCGCCCTTGCGTTCTTATCGCGGGAGAGTTTCACTAAAGTAGAGCCTCGTTTAAACAAAAAAGAGTTGAGGACTCCATAAAATGGTTAATGACGACAGATGAAAACCTTTACTGCGCAAGTGCAAGTGTATCCAGCGGGTCTTGTGATCAAAAACAATTTAAAAACTTTTATTTAAATTTCTTAAATTTGTCTAAATGTTGCCTCGGGGCCTTTAAGCTCTCAGGGCGGGAGAGTTTCTCTAAAGTCGCGAGTCGCGAGAAAAAAAAAAGAGTTGATACCTTTAAAGATTTTTTTTCCGGCTATGTACCTGTACAGATCGCAACCTTAACTTCGTAAGTGCCTTCATCCAGCGGATTGAAATTTTTTTGTAGTACTAACACCGTGTTACAAAAAATAGATTTTTTTCTGTCCTATGAACCAAATTTACTTTTTCGGAAAGGGAATAAAAAATAAAAATACGTGTATCGTCAATTTTCATGTAAACGTCAGAATTTTTTTTTTTAAGTTTGAAGTATGAATCTCGCGGTGGCCTGTGTGAAAGCCTTTCGACCGATTTTTAACCCTTTTTCAGTGATCCAATCGAGCAGGCAGGCTCGTGGAAATGTCTGTATCACGTCAAATTTTTTAAAAAAAAATTTTATCAATTCTCAGTTTTTCCCCAATTTTTATTATTTTTGAAAAAAAAATATTTTTTTCACTTTTCTTAGCATAACTTGAAGAGACTCCAAATTAGTAAACTACTTAAGCGTTACGAAAAAAAAATGTTTTTTGAACTGAAACCTTAAAAAAAACGATAACTATTTAAAAAAAAAAAAAAAAAAAATTGGAAAATCTGAGAATTGATAAAAATCTGACGTGTACATGAAAATCGCCGATACACGTGTATTTTTATTTTGTATCCCCTTTCCGAAAAAGTAAATTTGGTTCATAGGACAGAATGTCTGTAACACGGTGTAATGAAAAACAACATGGACCAAATGGCCACCATCTTCCTTTAGTCAAGTAATCGAAATTCCACAGCTATGGGTATCGGTGATCTTTATGTAGCCCCCATTCTTTTTACAGAAATATTCCACTGTGCACCACACTCTTGCTATTATCGCAAATAGCAAATCTGATGAGTAAATACCAATAAACTCAAATAACTTCCATTTAACAAGTTTATTTATGGCAAAACTTCAGGTGAGAATAAAAATATGAAACGATAAAATCTCGAACTTAAATTAAATAATGCATAGACGACGACTACTACTACACATTCATGCATCCCCATTCCCACACCCAATCCATAGATTCTCCTCCCGCCTAACGTGTTTACTCGTTGAATATGCATGTATCGCCTGCCCCGCAACCCACCATTCAAAAGTCCCTGCCCGTATGCAGAGGTTGTACAAAACTAATCATATTATGCTGTCGGTTGGGCACGTTGGTGGCTCTGGCTCTGACTTTGGATCCTTTGGACTGACTGGTTGTCGGCACAGGCACATGCCGACATGACATGACGGATACGTTCATAATGTTTGATGTCAGTGGCATGTGAGGTGGTTGGCGCTGGTGTACGGCAACTCTTTATGAGAGTCCTGCCTAATAGAGGAAAATAGTTTTGAGTTCACATAGTTTCGGTTGCACCACAAAACGCTGAAAGCGCCAAGGTGAGCACAATTTATAATATTTGCTCCGAAGAGGGCTGACATCTTTATGATATTAAAAACCTCAACGATAGAATTCATGAGGCTATCGAGGACATACGGGCAGCCACTTTGCGATTTGGTTATGGCAAATTTCATGAAAAGGTTATGGTCCTGTTAGCGTGGTCGTGGTGGCCATTTGATTCTATTTGATGTTGTATGTCATTATTAACGCCATGTCTTCCTCTTTACTATGAAATAAACATCCGATCATTTTTTTTAAAAAATGTATTATAGCCGACAAAATAGATATTCATGAATAAATAAATACTTTTTGGAAATTTTGTGGACATGCCTCGTATGTGTATTTTTGTAGCGATTGATTTTCAGGCGCCTTTTTTTAAATTTCAACAATTTACAAACGTTGCTCTTATGGGTCGGTCATTGAGGAAATGATAAACCGAACTAAAGAAAATAATATAAATAAATAATATCAGCTGTTAAATCGGGTTTCAACTCCAAAAAAAAAACACAGCTTCAACACACAGAAAAAAAACAATGTAAAATCAACGTGATTAGCTATGATTTTCCCTATGATTTTGCATCATTACTGCTTCATGTTGATTCAACATGTTTTCATGTAGAAAAATTGCCACTTTGGAGAAAGATGCAACGGATATTGGGCACGAAGACCAATGGGTGGAATGGCTTCCTTTATGTCATCTTTCGACAAGTATCTTAAACTTTCATAAGTGACTTCAGCTTCTACAAAATGAATTTTTATTATCCAGTCCTTGCCTCAAATATTATTTTACAATACTTACTTGTTAAAAAATATTTCACTTCTTTTAAATTAAATTCTTCCAACAGCTCGTCTAATTCAACACTCTGTGTGTTGTTGGTAAAACCTGGTATATTTAAGACAATATTTCCATACTCGTCACTTTGCACATTTATGTTTTCATTTATTAATACGGGTTGTTGCACTAGTTCAGAAAAATTCACATTCGTATTGTTTTCGCCAGCCATTATCACTCAATATATTTTTAAAATCACACTTGATCGCTACAATGACTATACTTTACTAAGAAACGAATTAAGATTGTTTATCTTCTGAAATAACGGTATTTTATTCAAGATCCACTTTAATTCAACGTGATTCAATATTAAATCAACAACGATCAACTTTATTTCAATCTTACGCAATGTTAGTTTTATATACCCAATGTTATTTCAACATGATTCAATGTTGATTTAAATGGAACCAATGTTATTTTCACATGATACAACGTTGATTTAAAGGGAACCAATGTTATTTTCACATGATGCAATGTTGAAATAATAGGAATGTCACAATTTTATTGTAACTGTACACCGATTTGTTTGGTGTCTTTTAACATGATTCAATGTTGAAATGAAATGGAACAATGTTAAATATAAATGATTTTCAAACCATAGAGTGCAACATTTTATTTTAACATTTTACAAGGTTGATTTAAAATTGTCCAATTTTATTTTAACATGAAAATACAGGATTTTTTTTTTCGCAATGTTGAACTAATCGTGAATCACTTTAATTCAACATTTAAAACTGTAAATTCAAAATGGAACCATTTTGAATCAAAGTGAAAACAACTTAGCCTACATGAATTTTTAACAATTTAAAATCAACAATTTTTCACTTTGATTTTAAATTGCAATATTTTTCTGTGTGAAGGAAAATAAACAAATCCATGTTGGAGTACGATTCCCCCCATCGATTGATTGGCCGAATAATACAGACATATTCCTGCCGAATACTATAGCTCGACCGTATAGTCCGATAAGCCTGCATCTTAACCTTAGACGAACACAAAATAAAAACATAATAAAAAGGAAGCAAACAAAAAAAAAAAAGAAACTGGACAGTGAAAAGAACACTAAATAACAAGCCATAAATTTGTCCGAACTATACCAAGGATTGCTGGGATTGTTTCGCTTTTTTTTTCTTTTTTTATTTTTGCAATCATCCATTCTTGTTGCCCTTCCATCACCACAACTCAAATGAAAGCAACAATTAAAGGAATGCCAGAAAACAGGAACACAGATAACATGCCAACACCTTCGGCATGAACTAAGAAAGATATATGTCGGATCATAAATGTAATGCATAACCAAGAAAGAAGAAGAAAAAAATGCCAGATTTTGATAAGATCTGAGTTTTGCCAGCAACGGTGCCAGACGAACGCAAAAGCTCAGGGGATTTGTATTGAAGGCCACAACTATGGTCACAACATGAAAGCATTATCCACCTGAATGGGGGATGTTCTTAACCGAAAATATTTCTGTGTATACATTTGGTTTTGTTTTGTAACGGAGCTGATACAGTCTTTGCATTTCTTGCATTGTCAACAAAATTATTGGCATTTTTCTTTGGGATTTTTGGTAACATTGTGGGGTAATAAGTTGCCGATAGGAAACGCCTTTAAATGGACTCTATAAGGGAAAAAACTTAACACTGTTACGTAAGCTTAAGAGTGCTGATAAAAGGTTAAAATATCAACTGAAATTATAGTAAACCTTATTTAACCTCGGATATAGCTATGAGTTTTTTATTTGGTTCGTTGGGACTGTCAATCGACAGCATGACAAACTCGAAATGATAGATATTTCAAAATTATACATTTGCCTCTAAGAGCTTCAGATCAGTATGAAAGACTGTCCAAATTGGAAGTGGAGGTCATTGAAGTTGGATCAATGAAAAATGACCCCAAAAAAATTAAGAATTCCCTAACAATTTTTGGGAATATTTTTATAACAGAAGTAAACAATAACAAGAACGCTTTTTTTTATAACGGTGTTTTTTGGGTATTTTTCATAATATTTGGGGGTAATTTTCATAAATATTGGATAATTTTTCATAAATTGTTTGGGGAATTTTTCAGAATATTTGGGCAAATTTTCATATTGGAATTTTGAAGAGTTTTCATTTATTTTTGGTGAATTCTTCATTTGGAGCATTATTTCATAGAGCCAAAAAATCTCATACAAAATTCGGGAGTTTTTCATAATTTTTAAAATAAAATTTCAGTGTTTTTGTCTTTGGGGATTGTTACAACGAAAAATGTCCCAATTTGTTAAAGAGACCAATCTCCAAGAACTATTTGGGAACAGTGGATCCTTTCAAGCGAGAAAATACTGGTAAGCTTTTGGGATTCATCAATAATACAGCAAGTTCTTTAATGCTGAAATTTTTGCCAACTACTTTTGATTCTTTTTAATTTAGAGACAATTGCTGATTAATGATTTTTTTTTCCCACCAGAGGCTTTGGTCTGTCGCTGCAAAAATCTAGCCTTGAGTTATGTGTCACCCGGTTTACCCTTGGCCCCAAAATTAGAATATAAATTTACTTTGTATTGTAATTAATAATAAAATAATAAAAAACACAATAATTGCTAATAAGAAAAAAACGCATGTAAGACACAACATTCTTTTATCTGTTATTTATTATAAAAACACATCTATGAAATAACTTTCTAATATACGTCATGTTTTATAAAAACATGTTTTTATTTTGTTGAAAAAAAAATTTTGTGGAAATAAAATTCTGTTGAAAAAAAAAAAATTTGTTGAAAAAAAAAAATTTGGAAAAAAAATTTGTAAAAAAAATTTTTGTTGAAAAAAAAATTTTGTAAAAAAAAAATTTATTCTAAAAAAAAAATTTTGTAAAATTTTTTGTAAAAAAAAATTTTTGGAAAAAAAAAATTTTTGGTAAAAAAAAAATATTATTTTTTTTATTATTATTATTAATAGAATTTATATAGAATTATAGAATGCCTATTTAAATTCCTACGTACTGCGTGACAGAGTCAGTGAATCAGTGAATCAGTGTCGAGGGTAAATATATATTAAGATAAGAACGCATATAAGAAATAACTTTCTTATATACGTTATTTTTTATAAAAACGCATATAAGAAATAACTTTCTTATATCTGTTATTTATTATAAAAATATAAGTTTGCATTAGTTACTATCCATTTTCGAGAGTAAAGCGATTCATTTGGTAACACTGACTTCCTGTGTAGAATAAACCAATAGATGGAGCAACTGGTCTATGTGAATGGGGGAGAGCTTTCTAAGTCAATCGAAGAAAAAATGGAAACAATTTTGAATTATAATTGACTTTGCGAGAAAAATCCCTAAAATAATTGTTCTAAAATTACGGATGACTGTGGGTGCTTGTGGTGTACTAAGGTAGTGTGTGCAACAGCAAACCCAAGGTCTTATCCCGGTAAAGCTAAAAAATCATATGTCAGCAGCTGTTTCCACCTCGTGAATGCCGGCGACTTTGCAAGTAAGAGAGCAATCTCTAAGCCATATAAAAACTCTAGAAAATCATGGGTCATCTTTAGTGCAAAGATAGGTCACACTCACCGATTTAAGAGAAGTTGACAAATTGTTACCTATTGAATATAAATATTCGCCATTTTTTTCTTTCAAATAAGCTTAAGCATTTTGTTGGATGATCCTGCCTTTCTTTGTGGAACACCATTAAACTTTAGTTTGTTTTGTATACGTGCCACTGTTTGTCATGGACACAGCTAATCTGACAATTTAGTTGTTCGGCTGCCTCCAATGGCACAATAATTCGTGGCCACAGTAAAGCTGTTGTCCTATTCATGTGGATTCTGCCGGAGGAGTAGATCTATCTACTTAAGTGTTTATTTATTTAAATGTACTCGTAGTGCTGGCACAACAAGCATTTCTCTACCTTTTCTGTGTGTTCTCTTCCAGGGGATAGAGAGGATAACAAACAAATGTATTTTTAATAAAGTTGCAAACCACACACACACACACACAGCCTGGGACGGGAAAGCAATGAAAAATGATATTGTTGCTTGTGTTCTCTGTGGTGACATACTTAGAAATAGAGTTCCAGTGATTTAACTGTGTATTTTTTGTTGTCTTTAAACATAGTTTGTGGTCGGCCGTTCACTGAAAGGCATGGTACACGATTATAATGCACAGGTTCAAAATCGCTTTAAAAACACTGAAAATTTCCAGCAGTGGCGTTGCCTCGTAAATATCGACTGTACGACGAGTACGAGACAAGTCCATAGAAAGTCTCTCTAAAAGCAGAGAGATATGAGGGTATAAAAAATATAGCGTCCTAAGTTAACTGATTTCAGATAGGTTGGGTTATATAGTGCTGTAAGAACATCTTTCGTTTTAACATGGAATACCTTAGAATTTCAAATGTGATTGTATGTTTAATTCCTGGGACCTGTGCCGCAGCATCGCCATACAAAAGTGACCGAATGCCAACTCCCTTGAATGGATAACGAAATTACCCAGCCTGTATCCCAGCAAACACTTTTCATTTGTATGGGTGATAAGAATTCACATCGTGTGGAGTAGCCCACACCAACCATTGCCGCTTTACGGTTTAATCGATTTTTGTTGCCTCCCTCAAAAGATGTTAATTTCATTGTCCTTTCCCCGGTCCCCCCGCACCTGTCATTTCCTGTGGCCACTTCCTCTTAAGTACACTTATGCACAACGAAGCAGTAAAAATTGCTTAAATTTTATATAACACACAAGCAAAAGGGCAGCAAATATTAAATGAGGTCACTGGTAGTGTCAGTGCCGGTTCAACAAAACGAGGAGCGGTCTGATAATTGAAGTAACCGGTTATGGAGGCGGAGGCCTTAATGGCTTTGTAAACGTATTGATCATGGTTGTTATTCAATCATGTGTCTGCAGCCGATCTTGTTCATTAGTCATCTCTCCATTGTGAAACACTTCATAATGGATAAGCTCAACCAGTCTGTGGGTTCGTTTTTAAAACAAGAAAATATCATAAATGGCGTTTGGAAAGTTTTCAAAATTATACTCCACAATGTCATTCATTACCTATCGGAAATGCTTTAAAAGAAACTTCAACATTTTATGGTCAAAAAGCAGCTGGACACAATTTCCCTCCGATATGGTCACAATGTCATTCCTGTTCATTGTTGTGTTGGGGCCGCATTTCGGTATGAACGTGTTTGTGGCCACAAATGCTATGGCGCAGAGATGTTGTCTCTTAAATAAAGGGAATTAATGTTTACGTTTGTGCTTGTACCTTAACACGTACGTACTCCGACGCACACGCATATATATAAGTGTACATTAGGGTGTGTTTAGATTGTGAACATTCCTAATGGCTTTTCAAATCTTCTCATAATTATGATAAATACATTTTGGACTGGACTCTCCAGCATGAACTGCGGTGCATAATGTCCTGTTTCAATGGACCTAGAGGTTAGACAGCGGACATTAGTCAAAACTGATGTAATTCTCATAAAATTTGTGTACGTATTTCCCATAACATTTCGTGAAGGAACTGATCGGGAACTTCGCTCAAATCAGTGACATTATGTAAAATATATTGAGACCTGTTTATACTGCCGAATCATTACAAATAAATGCATATTTTAATTCTCAAGTGAATCAGAAAAAAAACCTAAAAACCAGAAAAGCGATTTCTTCCGCTTTCTTCTTTTTTAAACAATTGTTGAACTTTGAGGAAATAATTTTCTCCCATATGGCATATTTATAAAAGGTTCGATTTTCCATACCAGCCATTCGAAAGCAACACCAAGTGTCCCCAACAAATTTCAGTGTCCTTGTGTCCGCACTGTAGTTCCTTTGCACTCTAATGTAGCGATATCTATAACATCCAGAATACACCCAGCACAATATTTCAAGATGATACTGATGTCTCTGGTGACAAATGAAAGATTCGCTCCGCATTCCTATTTCGTAGACCTGCATCTTAACGAATATTAAAGAACATCTTGCATGACTGTCTAATTCAAGGCACACAATCCATTTCCATCCGCCAAAAGGTTCGGTTACATTTGATCTAGTAAACATTTTTGAGTTATGTAAAAAATTGATTTTATAAGATGGCTACATTTTGTATTTTTCGATGTTAAGCGGAAGGTCATTCTTATATTCTTTGTTTTTATATTTTTTTACACATTTTGATGTAATTGTTTATAAAGGAAATTAAAATAAAATGATTTTAGATAAGAAGTGAGAGATTTTTTTAAGTATTTAACACTCAAAATCGGACAATTGGGTATATTTTATAAATATTTCCAAAGATGGCTATATTTTGTATTTTTTGGTGTTAAGCGGAAGGCAATTCTTTGTTTCCAGAAGATTTTTTTTTATAATAATAAATTAAAATAAGGAGAATTTTAGACAAGGAGTCAGAGATTGTTTTAAGGTATTAACAATCAAAATCGGACAATACCATATATTTTATAAATATTTCCAAAAGTGGCTATATTTTGTATTTTTTGACGTTAAGCGGAAGTCAATTCTTATATTCTTTGTTTTTAGATTTTTGTTATAATAATAAATTTAAATAAAATTGGTTTTATACAAGGAGTGAGAGATTGTTTTAACGTATTAACAAGCAAAATCGGACAATAGAATATATTTAATAAATATTTCCAAAGATGGCTATATTTTGTATTTTTGTATTTCTCGATGTTAGTCATTTTTTTTAGATTTTTCTTTACAATATTGACGTAATTGTTTATATAACAAATTAAAAAAATTATAATAGTGATAATTGCCTCCTTTTTCAGAATTCAGAATTTTTTCAGATGGCTAACATTTTGTATTTTTTGATGTTAAGCGGAAGGTAATTCTTATATTCTTTGTTTTTAGATTTTTGTTATAATTATAAATTAAAATAAAATTGGTTTTGGACAAGGAGTGAGATATTGTTTTAAGGTATTAACAATCAAAATAGGACAATATGATATATTTAATATAAATATAAATATATAATATAAATATTTCCAAAGATGGCTAACATTTTGTATTTTTTGATGTTAAGCGGAAGGCAATTCTTATATTCTTTGTTTTTAGATTTTTTTTTACACATATTGACGTAATTGTTAATATTGGAAATTAAAATAAAATTTATTTTAGACAAGGAGTGAGAGATTGTTTTAAGTATTTAACACTCAAAATCGGACAATTGGGTATATTTTATAAATATTTCCAAAGATGGCTATATTTTGTATTTTTCGATGTTAGGCATTTTTTAGATTTTTTTTTACAGTATTGTAATTGTTTATATAACAAATTAAAAAAATTATAATGATAAGTGATAATTGCCTCCTTTTTCAGAATTTGAATTATAAAAAAAAAATTGAATTTGATTTTTCGAAAACGATTTGAGGAATTTCAGAATTTGAATTATAAAAAAAAATTTTAATGTGATTTTTCGAAAACGATTTGAAGAGTTTAAAAGATTTTAAATGGTCAACCCAGCAGTTTGGTTGTATCAACTATTTTAAAAAATATCGATTTTAAACAAAAATGATTTTGGACCACCACAAAATGTCAGAGTTGTTATGAAAGGGGAAAAGACCGATTGGGAAATGTGAAAGCGTTCCCCATTTTTTTGTACAAGGTTCTCCAACAAGAGCCGTTATTTTGGTATTCAAAGAAAAATTAAATTTTCTGGGATAAATGATCGGATGTTTATTTCATAACAAAAGAGGAAGGTATGACGTTAATAGTGAAAAACAACATCAGCCAAATGGCCATCACGATTACGCTTACAGGACCATATCCTTTCAATGAAATTTTCCATAAACAAATCGCAAAGTGACTACCCTATGTCCGCGATAGCCTCACGAATTCTTTTTCTGGGGTCTGGAATCGACGCTGGTCTGTTGGCATAGATCTTACCCCAAAGGAAGATGTCGCAGGGTTTTAAATCACAATATCTCTGTGGCCAATTGTGATCACCTCTTCGAGAGATAACACCGTCCGGAAACTTTTTAGTTTTGCGAACAGTGACTGCAAGATTTTCACCATTTTGGTAGTGAATTTTAATAAGTTCAATGCGTTGTTGAAGCGTTTATATAGATTTCTGTTTCTGAGTACCCAAATTTATATAATTTAAAAAAAAAAACACAGCAATGAATTCAGATTTGATACAAAAATATTACAAATTCCTCTTTGTTTCTTTGTACATTTTTAATATTTTTTACGATTTATTCTAACACAGTCTTTTTTTAAGGAAGGTCCTGGAGCCCACCCTCGGCCACCTGGAATTTGTCTTGTTGTATTCCTTATATTTTATGGTATATTTTTTGGGAGACACCCTAATGTACAATTCTGTGACGTCTATAGATAGTATTTACGCATGTATGCAAACATATACAAAATAACACACAAACACACCTGCATATGTATGTATTTGTAAATGTGAGTCTGTGCGATGGGGGGGTGAAGAAATCCTTTGAATTTTATTGTGATTTCATATTAAATTTCAGGCAAAAAGTAAAGGACGCAACGGCGCGCCGTTGAAATTGAAAAAGGCGAACGGGTAAAAGCTAAACAAACGATTTCACACCTTTTTTATGGATTTGTTTTTTGTAATTTTACTCACACATACATACATACATACATACACATTTACATTACACACTACCCTCATTTAAATAAATGCAAATGTAGTTTGTTGGCATCTCCCTACATACGCCGCCGTATTTATAAAATATTTTAAATGACATTTACATCGGGTCGGTAAAGTAGAGTTGTCACCATTCAAATGGTGGGATATCAGAAGGGGAGTATGATAAACAAAAAACAGGATGGAGAGTTGGTTGAAAAAAAATCGATTTTGACATTTCTATATTGGCGGAGATATTGCAGTTGCGAACGGGGTCATCTGCAAGCGCTGCAAAAGGAATTTGAAAACAAAATCAAGGCATCTTTTCTAAATCCCTAATTGGATTGTTTTCGAGCTCAGGTCACGTAGACCCAGTCAGATCACCGATTTAAGAGAAGTTACAGCCTGTTCCTTTATGGAATATGGAAGGACACATATAGGTACATACTAAAGTATTCAACCCCATCTAGTTTGACCTAATAAATCGTATGCAGTAAGCGGTATTTGATTGGTATTTCTATATTCTACATTCCCCACTACATGGCAACCCTACGACATGCATACAAATGTCCATAAGTACGTGTACAAGTACGTCAGTTAATAATGTTAACATGTTTTAATGTATGTAAATGAATATTGTTGTATTTGTGTGTACTTGCGTTGCAGAAAGGAAAATACAAAAAAAAATGGTATCATGACTGTAGAATAACACACACACACTCGCACGCACCCGCCTCTGACACTAAGATAATATTTACATGAAGAACAGAACCGACGTATGCGTTATATTTTGCTTCAACCTTATTTACATGTTTGGGAAAATATGCATGGGAAACCTTTTTTGTTGATTGCTTTTATCGGAGTCCTGTCGGAGTCCTTTACGTCAGTTCACCGACTGAGAGCACCCTGCAGAGGGCAATACGAAATGGGATATGTAGATTTGTAAATGATGGGGCCATAGGTTTTCTATTTGTGTTTGAAGGGAATTCCACACCTATACACTTGGAAATTCGAATAACAATTTGAAGACTGGAAATTAGGCCCCACGAAAATATGCTCCAAAATGAAAGTGAAATTATGCCCCGAATTTGGGATTTAACTGATATAATCTGCAAAGCTGCTGATCCTAAACAAATGATTAACGCTTCTTTATCTCATTCGTAGTAAAGTTGAGACGAAACAACCAGTATGTTTCAAATTAGCTTTACAAGCTGTCATTTATCTGGTCCTGCTTTATAAATGATTTCCAAGATCGTTGGTATTCTGTTTGCTTCCAGTCAAGGATTTGCCTGTCGTCTTCCTTGGTCCTTCCACCCGAATCCACCGACCTTCGCGATAAATGATGGAATTCTGTTATGAAAATATCCCAAAAAAAAAAGAGAAAAATATTCCCCAAAATTAAAAAAATTTGAGAAATTTTCATTGTTCAATTTTTGGTGCATTTTTCATATTAAAAACGATAAATGAAATATTACCTAGAAATTATGAAAAACTCCACAATTTTGTATGAGATTTCTTTGAGAATTTGTCATTTTTCATAGAGCTGTTCCGATGATGTCAATGTCATCCGCATATGCCAGGATGATGTGGCCTTTGGGGCGTACTGTGTCTGTTGTATTTTAATATTTTCTCCATCTCTCACCTCGTCTAAAACCTGTTGTAGTGGTGAATAGTTCCGAAAAGTCGCTTCGTTTCTTTTTTACTGAGGATCTGGTGTCACTCAGAGTCATTCTACAAAGATGTCACGTTTTGTAGGAATCTTATGGAATTACTTATAAAATTGTTGCTTATTCGGAAAAGAGTACACAAGAGTTATTGTCTAATTTATTAAATAAAATGACTTCTTCGAAAACGATGAGGGAACGACTTTCACCGTCAACTCGGAGCATTATGGTCGTATGATAGCCGACTTTTATTTTGCCAGCTATTGAAGAATACGACTTGGAGAATATGTGGTTTCAACATGACGGTGCCACATGCTTTTAAAAAGCAAAATGGATAACCCTTTACAATTACACAATAAAATTATCCCATAAATTAACACAAAAAATGTAACATTCGTTACTGTCAGCATGTGTCAAAAATTTCACAGCCAAACAATTTTCGTTGGCAGTCGGCACAAATGTGTGTGTTTTAGTAAAGAAAAAAAAAAACAGTCTGAGTGTGATGAGTTTTTCGAACAATCATTATGTGTAACTGTGGCGTTCAGAAATTGGGGAATCGTATTCATGCCCCGATAGGGACCCATATGAAGGAAACCCATTCAAGTGAATTGATCTTCATTGCAAAAAAACGGAAACATATGTTTTTGAGATATCGCCAACAAATATGTTTTGTTTAAACATTAAACATCCACCAGCTAAACCATGTGCCTAGGAGGCTCCATTTAGACCTCATTGTTTACTCATCCAACCACCTCAACACATTTACTGTCACATGCAGCAGTTGTCGCCACCAGCCAAAACTTAAATATCCTGTTTGAGAACTTCCGTCCTTCCGTCCGTCTGTTTTATATAAACATAATTAATTCTTGTTTAACTGTTGAATCCATTCACGTTTGACTAGAGTTTTGGCGCAAACAAAAAAACAAGCAAACAAACAAACCCTACCCGGTTTTAGACAACCACCACCTGAAATGCCTCGTCATGAAGCGGAACGACTGAACCGAAATGCTGCACCAATCCACAATTCAGTGCAGTTTGTTGTTGCAAGCCAAAGGATATGTGTTGTGGATTTTCCAGGCTCTGAATATGTATGTCTGTATTGTGTGTACATGTATAAGTGACGGGCACATGGGCGGGCGAAGTGTCCGTAAAGTGTTTGATGGCGTTTTTCTTTTTTTCGCATTTCGCAAAGTGAATGTTTTCACAGTTAAGTACTACAGGAGTGACATTGAGTGCACTTCATTTTGAAAATATAAAAGCTGGTGGTGCGGTGCGGTGCGGATAAATAATTCTGCAGTGTCGCAAGTATGTTTTAAGAGTGGCAATTTTGTGCTGTTCTAAAATGCTGCTGTGCAAAAACACATCGCTAATTGATGTGGGATAAGACTGGGAAAGCCAGCGACTGTTACATATTCATCAGAGGCGTTACACACTCAGAAATAAGATCGACTTGACCGACGAGTGGTCGGCAGACCCTAGAACTGGGATGGGCGGCTCCCTGAAGAATGGCCACCAACGCAAGAAAACACAAATAGCCAAAATATTTACAATGAGAAATTGGAGGTACGAAAATGAACCCCACGAACGTACACCCCAAAGTAGGGCCCCAAAGTTGGGCCCATTTAAAAAACACTATTTGGTAATCTATGTCGTACCTACATTTTGGGGTCGGAGCCGGCTTTAAACAGTAGCCTTCATGGAATGTTAAGGGAAATAAATAAAATTAAAATTTTTAAAATTTTTTCAACGCCTAATTTTTGAGCCATATTTTCATTTAAGGTCATTTTGCCCAATAAAACATGAAGTAAAATTTAAAATTAAAGAAAAAAATAATTCTAAATTTCGTAAAGGACTTTTCTAAATTTTTTAAAAAACAAAAAATAAAGTAAAAGCTCCGGTGGGCTTTGTGGTTATACGGTTGCAGTGGTGTACTCCGTCCAAAGGAGATAATTTGGTCTAGTCCGTTTACGGGAGCTGTCCGCGAGTAGAACTTTTACTGTATTCTATTTGTATAGGGTTCATTTTCATTTGCGACTTTGGGTTACATTCGCCGCAGGCCCATAATCGTACACCTAGAAAATCGCCTTGCTATCAAATATGAAAAAACAAAAAAAAGGAAAACATTAAAATAGAAGAATTTAGAAATATCAGCTACAAAAAATTGACGTAAAATAATTTTGAATTAATTTTTACTAATTTTAAATTTGAGGTAATTTTTTCTTCGGCAAATGGCGTCAAATCTTAAAAAAAACCTCGAAATTTCCCTAATGAAAAAAAAAAATATATAAATATTACCTCAATTGAACTGGAAAAACTGCCACAATTTATTATTATTATAAAATTTCCATGCGGAAAATTTCCAAAACAAAATATGGAAACAGAAAAAATTTAAATTTTTTTAATTTTCCATTTGGGATTCTGATTTCTTTTCCCCGGGGCCCCATATTCATTCCACCTAAACAATTGCCTTATTATGGAACAGAAAATTGTATTACATTAAAAAAAAAACCCCATAAAAAGAATACGTTTTTTAAAAAATTTAGAAAATTCCATTATGAAAAATTAAAATTTCCAAAACAAAATACGGATTTCGGAAACAGAAAAAATTTAAAAAAATTTTAATATTCCATTTGGGATTTTGATTTCTTTTTCCCGGGGGCCCATATTCATTCCACCTAAATAATTGCCTTATTATAGAACACAAAATTATATTACATTAAAAAAACCCATAAAAAGAATACGTTTTTTAAAAAATTTAGAAATTTCCATTACGAAAAATGAAAATTTCCATAAGGAAAATTTCCAAAACAAAATATGGATTTCGGAAACAGAAAAATTTTTAAATTTTTTAATTTTTAAAATTGTTTCAGAAAATTGAACATTTTTTAATATTTAAAATTGATTGGGTCCCATTTCCATGTGTGATTTTGTTTTTTTTCCCCGGGAGAAAAATTGCCTTATTATAGAAAAAGAAATTAGATTAAATTAAAAAAACACCAAAAAAAAGAATATGTTTTTAAAAAAAAAAAAAATAATTTAGATTTATTTTTTTTTAAATTTTAAATTTCAGTTCCACTGTTGAAAAACGAAAAATTACCCAATTGAACAGTAAAAACTGTCAAAATTGTTCGTTTTGTTGTCCTCAATTGTAAAATTTGGGGCCATTTTTATTTTTTGCTCTGGGAGCAGGGAGTCGACTTCTACTTTGACTGCCCAAACAAATGCCCCAAAATTGTAGAATATTGTATTGCAAAAAGCACGAAAAATGGCGCCAAAAAATTATAATAATTTTGGGTCAAATTTCGGGCCATTTTTCATTACACAAAATTACCCCAAAAACAAAAATAGAGCCAAAAAATTGGACTATTTGTCATTGCCCTAAATTAAATTTCAGACTTAACTCCAAATAGGCACTTATAGGATTTCGAAGTCTAAGATTAGAGCCTCCAAATAAGTAGAGGAGTATCTGAAATATAACGTTTCAAGACGTTGCATACTAGGGATACGTTTCAAGTCTCAATATTCTACAGTGACAAGGGAATCCAGTCATAAATGTTGCCTAAAGCCATACATTCTTAAAGGAATTATCTCACAGTCCTGTGGAATAATATTTTAATTGTAGTTGTTTTTAAACTACAATATTATATGAAGTCCTTTCCTCATTTCTTCAGCATAATAATAATAAAAAAATTACAAACTTTAGAAAAAAAAACCATAATTATATTAATATTTATCAAGCTGCTGAACATGTTTCTAATTGTTGACACAAACTTATATTGACATAATGTAAATGGAGTGGTGGGGGGGGAGAAAGAGAAAAAAGAAGAAATGTATGCCACCAAAGGATCTGCAGAAATAATTGTGTAGGTGATACCGGTGCACAAGGATTCAATTGCAAAAGAATGTGCAATTAAAAGAAAATGATAAAATTAAATAAAATATTATGAAATGTAATGGAAGAAATACAATACTCGTTCAAATGCTGCCGTTGTAAAGTAAATCAAGCGATACCTTTCCAAATGTCATGTCAGACGAAATTGTATACTTAATATAGGGTTATCCATTTCGTGGTGGCTGAAATTCGACATATGTCAAACTAAGTTGTTAAACCAATGTGTTTTCTTTTCAGTTGGAAGTCTGACATTGACGCAAAATGGATCGCTAACCATCACACAGGGCGAAAAATGATGATTCTGGCACAGGCACATATCGTACTATAATAGGAGATTATGATTTATGGTTTCTCACTCGGTGGGTATGTTAATAAACAAAATTGTCGTATTTCGGGGTTCTGAGAATCCTCAAGCAAGAGACCTCATCTCAACAGCAAGAGATATCTCCACTCCGAAAACGAACTCTACGAAGTACTATGACCCACCAGACAACATTGGCACTTACATCGTAAAAAGGAGGACATTCAAAAGGAAATATCAGCGTGCCACTAATCCGAACCTATCGCATTTCTATGACCAATGTGTAAAATTTCTGAGTAAAATAATCGATTCTAAGTTATCCCTGATAAGGAATCAGAAATGGAATGATTTACTAATTCATATGAAGCCAGGTGACAAACGGTTTTGGAAGTTAAGCAGAAGTTTAAGAGGCAGACGGAAACTTCAGATTCCCTATCTCTACAAGGAAGGGACGAAATTAATCACAGACTCCGAAAAAGCTGAATTACTAGCTGACACGTTTGCAAAATCTCATAATCTGACTTCAAATTATTCACACATATCTGAAAACAAAATAAATTCAACTGTTACTTTGTTTAATCTTCAACCACCAAGCACAGAAGGCGTAGATATTGTGTCCCTTACAGAAATTGCAACCATTTTAGCAAATCTTTCGGCGTCAAAATCGCCCGGTCTCGATAATACTGCTCAAAAAGCTGCCAGAAAGTGCAATCAAACTTCTAGTCATTATATTTAACAGCTGTCTGCGATTAAACTGTTTCCCCGATACTTTCAAGATAGCAAAAATCATTCCTATACACAAAGCCAACAAGCCAAAAAACATTGCTTCTAGCTACAGACCAATCAGCCTTCTTAGTAACATAGGCAAAATATTCACAACCGCATAAAAGAGTTTGCATTTAATAACAATGTTGTTCCAAAAGAACAATTTGGATTTAAAAGCGAACACAGCACAGTGCACCAGATAAGCCGTATTAAAAACAAAATTTTAAGAAATAAGCGAAATCGAAAATCGACTGGCATTATCCTTCTAGATATTGAAAAAGCCTTCGATACAGTCTGGCACAATGGGATCATCTACAAGCTTCTTGCAAACAATTTCCCTAAGTATATTTGTAAGGTTGTGGCTGACTTCCTCAGTTCGAGAAGCTATTTAGTATATGTTGGAGAATCGTCATCGGCGCCTAGATCAATACCAGCAGGGTTGCCGCAAGGCTCAACACTATCGCCGCTATTGTATTCAATATACACAGGAGATTTCAAACCACCCAAGCTCATAGATATCGCATACTACGCTGACGATACAGCTTTATTAACAACCAGCAAACTAACCAGTGCACTATTAAAAAAAATGGAAAACAGCTTGACTGCTTGTAATAAATACCTCAAAAAATGGAAAATTAAAATAAATGGGGAAAAAACTCAGGCTATTATATTCCCGTTCAACAAATCTCCTAAGCGAATACCAACTCGTCAATTGAACTATGAAAACACCAATATAAGTATTAAAGATCACGTCAAATATCTTGGCGTGACTCTGGACAAAAAACTAAACTTCAGGAAGCACATCGAAGAAGTATGCCATAAAACTACAAAGTCATTAAGGGCACTGTGGCCCTTCTTAAACAGAAGATCCCCACTAAATCAAAGTAATAAGAACTTACTTTTTAAATGTGTTATTAGACCTATCATGACATACGCCTCGCCAGTGTGGTATAAAGCAGCGAAAAGCAATCTAAAGAAACTACAAATCATTCAAAATAAATGCCTGAAAATAATCAATAATAAGAACTGGAGATACTCAACCAGGTTATTGCATTTGGAAACCGGATACGATAAGTTTACAGACTTTATAAACAGACTGAATGATAACTATTTTAATAAAATTGAAAATTCTTCTTATGACATCATAAGAGAATGCAGAGATCTAAATGACTAACACAGTAAATTAGCAAATTGGAAAAATTCTGTTCTATATTAGATTATTTTAGTTAATAACCTTGTATAAACAATTACTTTTCTATAAATATTTGAATTCACAATCTGTGTGTTAAATACATAAAGGTTTTACCCATTTTTCCTTTAATGTTACCATAATATCCCCTAAACTAGCTATACAAAATTATAAGATTTATTTGTTGAAAAATCATACTGATTAAACTCATAAACCTATTATTATTATACTTATGTAAAACGAAATATTGGAAGAATAAAAATTGAATTGAAAAAAAAGTAATTGCAGAGAGGCCATTACATCCACAAAAAGTCACAGTTTGGTCGTTACTTCTTCGACAAACGACAAGGGAACGACTGTCACCGTCAATGCGGAGCGTTATGGTCGTATGATAAGCGACTTTTTTCTGCCTGCTATTGAAGAATACAACTTGGAGAATATGTGGTTTCAACATATGGCTAAAAAATGTATTTATTACACCGTGTTACACACATTCTGTCCTATGAACCAAATTTACTTTTTCGGAAAGGTGATACAAAATAAAAATACACGTGAATCGGCGATTTTCATGTACACGTCAGAATTTTTTTTTAAGTTTGAAGTATAAAGCTCGTAGTGGCCTGTGTGAAAGCCTTTGGACCGATTTTTAACCCTTTTTCAGTGATCCAATCGAGCTGATTTTTTGCAGGCAGATTCGTGGAAATGTCTGTATCACATCAAATTTTTAAAAAACAATTTTTATCAATTCTCAGATTTTCCCCAATTTTTATTATTATTGAAAAAAAAAAATATTTTTTTACTTTTCTTAGCATAACTTGAAGAGACTCCAAATTTTTAAACTACTTAAGCGTTACATAGGCCACTACGAGCTTTATACTTAAAACTTAAAAAAAATAAAATTGTGACGTGTACATGAAAATCGCCGATACACGTGTATTTTTATTTTTCCCCTCTCTCCGAATATGTGCATTTGGTTCATAGGACAGGAAAAAATCTATTTTTTGTAACACGGAGATATATTCCAACATGAGCTTGTCTTTTGGTACAATATCGAGTAGGGTATGACACTTGTGAGTTCCGGAATTGCTACAGGTTCCTTGAGAGTTCAAAATATCCCCAAAACAAAAAATAACAATTCCTATCCGAAAACTACCATAAAGTAAAATTATTTGATTCACGTTCATGGCCACCTACGTATGGTCGCTTATTTTCTTAAAATTTTTCCGTGGCGTCGACATTTCGTAAGGATGTGCAGGGGGGCAACCAAGGCATCCCTCTTCAATCCCTATTAGTATCAATGGGATGAGTTGGCTTTCATGTTTTGTTCCGATATGGATTTTTTTCTTTGTGTTGTTGTGTTGAAAGAGGCACGTATTCGGGCAGTGAAATACTTTTACAAAATTACGGGATAAAGCACAACGTGTTACGACCAAAACATTTTGTAATAATTTTGTGTAACATCGCCCTTGCAGACTTTCACTAAAGGCTGTCAGTCAATACATATATACGCACACACACACACACACATAGACGTGCGTTGTAAAAGTATATAGAATTCTTTATTTTCGGTAAGGTTATGTCGTGTGAATGATTTCCGTGTCTTGTATATGTGTGCGTGTGTGTGTGTGTACTCCAGCCTGTGTATGCGAAAGGTTGTTTATCCTTACACATACATGCACACGAAATGTATTAAAATCTTTTTGGAGATTTGTTTCCACACCACTTGAGCAAAAGTAAAACAGATTTCCTCTGTTTGTTGGTCTTCGTTGGATCTGTTGAATGGAATATTATGTCAGTGTACTGTCAGTTTCATGCCCGGTCATGGATGTATGCATGTGTATGTGTGCATATATAGGACATACATACACACGACACAACTGTGAGCGTGTGTCCTACAAATCAGAGTGTATTAAAATTTTAATTTAACAGATTTTCTTTTTTTTTCTAATTACTTAGTTTTTTTTCTGTTTTTGTTACTCTTTGATGATCATAAAAAATGTACACATTCAGACGCTCATATTCATATTCATATGTATGTAAGGACATTAAAAGGGACTCTTTGCTGATGAAATGCTATGATGTCATGTGTGTGAATGTGTGTGCGCATCTGTTCGTATTAATGCTAAATAGTAGCCTTAAGGTTGCTCTTGACAGCGATAACATGAATGGCATATTCATACATACACACACTTGTGTATGTATAAGTAATGCTGGCACAACAAGTATACAAGTTAATGTCAGCCGTGGTATACCACGTGATACCCTACACAACGTTGGTTATACAGAGGGTTATACATTTTCGATTTCCTGTTTTTTGGGATCACATAGCGAAAGACTGTTCTGTTCATAAAATATTGAAATTGCCTGAAGTTTGATATCCAGCATTCCGGGACCTGACATGAAACAACATGTCATCATGGTCCAGCGGCCGATACACACTATCCAGAATTCAAGCTGCATCTCAGATAAAAAGCTCTGAGACAGACAGTCGACAGATTGTCTGGGTCCAGGACATTTCGAAACACAAGGCACATTTTATATAGCTCGAAATTTCTCATGTCCAGATCCAAGGAAGATTTACATAACACTGTGTGTTAGATGCCGTAATCTCTGGGCACTGTTTGGCATTTAGACATGTATGAAACTGTGGAGAAGATTAGAAGAATGTTGAAATAGTATTTCATTCCTTTGTGTGTCATGTCTGTCTGGTTTGGTCGCCTGCGAGGCACAAGAATTTTCAGTAACTTTAGACTTAATGACATCTCTACCAGAGCTGGGCAATAAGGATTACGATTACCACACGATTACGATTGCAGTAATCCTAAAACAAACAAAAATCCGATTAAGATTAAAGTAATCCTTCATCGAAGGCATTAAGATTACGATTGCAGCAACCGTAATTCTGAAAAAGTCGAAATTGCAATTACAGTAATCGTAATCCTAATGTCTTCGATGAAGGATAACTGTAATTGTAATCACGTGTTTTTTTATAAGGAATAAGTAATCCTAAGGCATGGATTACTTTTTTATTTTATTTAAAAAAAAAACCTTTTGCTTACTACATTAGCTTTCGCTAACTTCTTTAAATAACTAAGATTACGATTATTCAAAAATCGTTATTTAAAAAAAATTAAATTAGGAAAATAATCGTAATTCAAACCGCAATCCATTACACATGTAATTCTTAGCGCCCAGCTCTGATCTCTACCATGATGTTTGGTATTGCAGACGAAGTGAAGTGTGTGAATATAAACAGTTTTCCAACAAGAGGTGTTATTATGAATCACCCGGTATTTCGATAACTGTCACTTTTGAAGCTTTTATTCGTTAACATTTGACAAGTAAGCGTTACGAAAAAAAAATGTTTTTTGAACTGAAACCTTAAAAAAAACGAGAACCATTTAAAAAAAATTAGGAAAATCTGAGAATTGATAAAAATCTATTTTTTAAAAAATCTGACGTGATACAGACATTTCCACGAGTCTGCCTGCCAAAAATCAGCTCGATTGGATCACTGAAAAAGGGTTAAAAATTGGTCCAAAGGCTTTCACACAGGCCACTAGGAGCTTCATACTACAAACTTAAAAAAAAAAAATTCTGACGTGTACATGCAAATCGCCGATACACGTGTATTTTTATTTTTTCCCCTCTTTCCGAATATGTGCATTTGGATCATAGGACATAAACAAAATCTATTTTTTGTAATACGGTGTTATTAACGGCATACCTTCCTCTTTATTATGAAATAAACATCCGATCATTTATCTCAAAAAATGGAATTTTTCTTTGAATACCAAATTAACACCTCTTGTTGGAAAACCCTGTACAAAACACACACCTCTCACATGCTTATGCCCGGCTCTCTGTTTGAGCAGATTTACGTTTTAGAGGATAGACGTCGTGTATTTAGGACATTCAGGCGGAATTTGCGGCTCTAGAGAGACTCTAATCCGATCATTATAAAAAAAGGCCGGTTGAATGGACTGTAGACAAACCCGTCGGAATCCGTATGTCGATTACTCCAGCCAGCTGTTACTTACTTATTTCACTTAACATTCCATGAAGGAACAGACGGGGAACTTCTCTCGAATCAGTGAGCTGTGTACGAATTAATTTGTATACTCACTGACCGGGACCTACTGTTTAAAGCCGCCTCCGAACGGCTAATGCTTTTCTAGAGAAGTTTTACATGGCGTAGAGATTGCTCTCTTACTCGTGAAGTCGCCAACATTTACGAGGTGGAAACAGCCGCTGAAAAATGTTTGATGGTCTTACCCGGTTTTGAACTCGGGTTCTTTTGTGTGATAGTCGCACACACTATCTACCACACCACGACCGTCCACCCAGCCAGCTGTTACTTTCGCAAATTCACGACAAATGTCAACAGACGTAGTCCCTCTTTCCTCCGTCCCCTAGTCGGTAGCTTCTTATAATACCAGTCGCTAATGCTCCGGACTATAATTGCTTGTTGAACTGGCGTTAATTATTTTCACCGCCCATACTGTGACGGGTCTAGGTCCTCAACGCAACCGATTATACTCTACCAGTACTCTAGGATCATATAATATTTTTTTTGTTTTGTTTCGTTTATATCCGTTCTGTAGATCGAGTAAAATGACTTGTGTATAAATAACAAAATATTCTGTTTGTAATGACCACGTAGACCGATAAATCGAATTCCATAAGAATTTTGGACAAATTATATCTTCACATCATTCCCATTAAGTCAATCACTTATCCGAATACGTCGCACCATATTTCGAACCATTTTACATTT
This sequence comes from Hydrotaea cyrtoneurina, assembly GCA_958296145.1. Classification (NCBI taxonomy): domain Eukaryota; kingdom Metazoa; phylum Arthropoda; class Insecta; order Diptera; family Muscidae; genus Hydrotaea; species Hydrotaea cyrtoneurina. The sequence continues at coordinate 99,942,271 of OY282512.1, forward strand.
TAGGCCTTCTAAACAGCAATTGCAAAGGCCAACAACAACAAAAACGTTATTATTAGCATATTGTAAATGATGGCAGGCTTCCGGCAAAGAAATATCCCCAATCTCTTGTAAGCCGCAAACTTGAACAGCTGATAAATTCAATAAAAATGTACTCGTAATGACATGCAATTGTCAAGATATTTGTGAATACACATGAAAAGATGGCCAGAGGCGTAATGAAGGACGTGCAAGGCCTTACAAAAGAGTGAATGGACATGGAATGGGGGTGGAATCCAAGGCCCTGCAATGTCCGGAGCCAGCTGCAAAATAAATAGAGTAGAGAGATGTCATTATTTGTATATCTGCTTCTGCAACATCGTCCTTCTTAAAGCACACCTTCTGTCCTCAAAGAAAGGAGGACCTTCCAGGTGCCTGAAAAAATTGAGACTTCTCAAGGAAGACACATTGTAATTCGGTCGAATGTTTCAAATACTGAAAAGAATGCAGTTATAAAATATTCTACAGGTTGTTGGGAAGTTGATGGGAAAGTAGGCCCTCGATAACGTTTCATTCTTTTCTAGACCTTTGCCAGTTCCGCCCCTGACTATGTAAGAGTACATAGTTAGGAGTATGTATACATGCCTTCCTGCTCGACTATGTGTTGGTGAATACATTTGCATTCTCGCATGAGCTTGTATTATGAAATATTGAAAAATCTTCTATTCCCATAATCCCAATTGCCTTCTCTGCTCTGTTGCTGTTTTTTTTTTATATTTTTTGTAAGAAATCAATTTCTCTGCCATTCGTTGGCAGTCTCACGGAAACGTTGTGTTAATGTCTGTGTATGTGTGTTTGTATGTGTGTGTGTGTTTGTTTCGGTGCTTGTATCAGTGTGAGTGCAAGATTATGTACAAGTACTTGTGGCTGTTGTACGAAATACGTACGTGCTCATGCATATCCTTAAGACTTCTCCTTGGCTTTGGCCGGGTGGGGGGATTATTTGGGGGGGGGGGGGGGGGGTGTGGGTGATGGTGAAAGCATGGAGTGTGATATGGTACACTGCAGGTTTTCCAAATAAGTGGGGAAGGAACAGTACGACTGAGGTATGTGAAATTATTGTAAAAAACATTTCACGCACCAGACTGAGGAGAATTTTCCACAAAGACCTCCTCTTATTGGCCTACCAAGCCCAGATGACTCTGCATTTGAAGGCATTTCAATTCAAGACCTCCAAAAGAGAGAAATCTTGAGGCTAACGAGGACAAAGGACAGCTTATGGAAAACTTAATGAAAAGGATATGGTCCATTTGGCTGATGTTGTTTTTCATAGATTTCTCTTTATTATGAAATAATATATATTTACCCTCGACACTGATTCCCTGATTCACTGATTCACTGACTCTGTCACGCAGTACGTAGGAATTTAAATAGGCATTCTATAATAATTCTATAAATAACTAGTAAGTTGTAATGCGCCTATGGCGCCCGTTGAAATATGGAAAAAAAATTTTGTTTAAAAAAAAAATTTGTTGAAAAAAAAAATTTCTTGAAAAAAAAAATTTTTGTTAAAAAAAAAAATTTCGTTGAAAAAAAAAATTTTTGTGGAAAAAAAAATTTTGTTGAAAAAAAAAATTTTTTGTCGAAAAAAAAAAATTTCTTGAAAAAAAATTTTGTAAAAAAAAAAATTACTGTAAAAAAAAAAAAATTGTAAAAAAAAAAATTTGGAAAAAAAAATTTTGGCAAAAAAAATTGGGGAAAACACAATTTCTGTGCAAAAAAAAAATATTATTTTTTTTATTATTTATAGAAAATTATAGAATGCCTATTTAAATTCCTACGTACTGCGTGACAGAGTCAGTGAATCAGGGAATCAGTGTATCAGTGAATCAGTGTCGAGGGTAAATATATATTAAGATAATAATAAAAAAAATAATATTTTTTTTGTACAGAAATTGTGTTTTCCCCAAATTTTTTTTTTACCAAAAATTTTTTTTTCAGCAACAATTTTTTTTTCAACAAAAATTTTTTTTACAACAAAATTTTTTTTTTTCCACAAAAATTTTTTTTTTCAACAAAATTTTTTTTTTTCAACAAAAATTAGTTTTCAACAAAATAGTTTTCTCAAAATATTTTTTACAAAATTTTTAAAATTAAGTAACAAATACTTTCTCAAGCAAATTAACGGGCGCATAGGCGCATTACAACTTACTAGTTATGAAATAAACATCCAATCATTTATCTCAAAAAAATTCCGCTTTTTCTTTTAATACCAAAATCACAATCGAAATCCTATTCAAATGACTTAGAGTGTAGTGTGTGTGTGTAAGTGGAATTTTTTTCACTTTCATTCAGTATGCAACAAAATCTGTTCGTCCGTCCGTCCGTCGGCCTGGTTGTCTGGCCTGCTAGCATGTCTTTATGGCAGTCTGTCTGTCCCCATGTTCTCTTTCAATGTATGCGTGTGTGTGTGTAAGTGAATGTAAGTCGGCTGGTGATATGAAATAAAATTCAACATCATCACGCTAAACAAATAGACAATTCACGAAATTGCTGTCACTTGTACTACTCTGTTCGCATTTCTTTTACATTTCTCCGTCTTCATGGCTTTCTTTTTTGTTTTTGGTATTTTTATGTCTCCTATTTCCCTGCAGCCGGCGCTCAGCCCTTTTTATGTTTATTGCCACATTTTGAAAAGGCACGTCCTCGATGGCTGGCTGGCTGGTTTGGCTTGTTCGCTCCTCCTACGGTCTACAACGGTCCCGCTTTGGAGTGAAGCAGAGTCGTGCCGCTGCCGTTTCGTTGCTCTGTCTTTTCATTTCGTTGCGTTTCATGTTCCTGCTCATGTTAATTTTGTTTTGTTGTATTATGAATTCTTGTGCTGGTAAACGGAAATGCGATTTCTTTCAGTGTTTTTTTTTTTTATATTTTAAAGCGTATGCTAAGAATTTGCTTCGTTTCGCTTCCTTTGCGCCTTAGCCTTTGTATGCCTAAGAATTCAATAACGTCGACGACATCGTTGATGGCAGCGACAAGTTTAAGTACCACTCGTATCGAAGACGAGTGCCAAGACACAGATGCGTCCTTTTGATGGCTGTATGGTTGGAATGCTAAGGGGTGTTATGGGGGGAGGGTGGCGGGTAAAGAGTATGTAGCACTGAAGGAGTCCATCCGGTGACACGTAGAGGAAGCAACAAATGTCTGCCGTAGACATGTCAGCGCAAACTAAAGCTCAGTATTTTATGTGCAACAATGTCTTTGTGACATTTGAAAATTGCAATTTAATATGGAGCGATGGATGGCAGGCAGACTGGCAGGAATGGAATCACACACTCTTTCCCCCGCCGCCAAACAATTTCATTATCTATTCAATGGCGTTGGCGTTGCCATCTTCCGCCTCACAGCCAGCATAGCGTCAATTAGTCGAGCTTTAGGGCGAGTGTAATTAAGAATTCTGTATAAATTACAATTTCTCTGCTTCTCACTGAATTAATCGATATTTTTCAACATTTCCGTCAATTCGTTCGTCGCGCAGAATGGAAAATGTCAAAATCGAAATGAAATGTCACTCATGGCAAAGCAAAAAAAAACACAAATGAAAAAGGCGCCATAAACGAAATTAATTATTTGTGACAATGTCGAAGGCTACAACTTCATGGAGATGTGTATGTACCCATTAAGTACTGCCACCATGTCCGGGCAAATATAAAACAAATTTAATGGTGCTCTTTACATACATCGAACTAATCTCTTGAGTATTTACAACAGCACAGTGCGTAATTTCGGGGGAAATTTGCAGGAACTTCAGGACCTTAAGGCGAATATTAAGCAAGTCATTCGCCCACTGAATGAAACTATGATAAGTACGGTTTTCCTTAAACCAAGTTAAAAAAAAAAACTTGATTTAAGTACGGATATTTGTAGCTCGGAATTCTTAACTTTATCCATAGCTGAGACCGAATTGATTGGCTGGATTTTTAGGACGGATTTAAGTTCACAATAGCATAGAAATTAGTTTGAATTATTAGAATTATCGGAAACTGCGATTGATTTAAGGAAAATTTATATTAAATTGATATCACAATACTCTTGTTCTAAGAATATTAACTTCAAAATAGGATAAGTTTGAAATGGATTTACAGAGAATATATTTTTATTCGGTCTCTCTCTAAAATCGTTCTACGAATTGTTTCTCTTACCTCACTTCAAATTGGACTTACTTTTCCTAATAAATATTTAACTACATCGGCACCCATTTCAATGATTTCTTCTCCAATCATTGGTTAATTATGTGCCATGGGCTTCCGTAATTAAGCGAGAATTACTAAAACGACAAGCAGTAATGCAAACAAATCGTTTTTTATATAAATCAAGTATTTTATTCTTATTATAGAATTTTCGTACTTGATTTTAACTTAATTTATACTTGTTGTAAGAATAACAACTATTTCAATTTAAGAATATTCGGCTTGAATTTAGAATTCCAGTTTTCTTTCTGTGCAAGCCAAGGTCTTCGGAAATTGGGAAAATGGGAAGCACCACTGCAAAGCCAGCCGAAACAGTCACATGAATGAAATCGTCATTTTTCTTAATTTTCAAAATATAAACGTGTGTTTACTTGTTTTTTCCTAACAAAGGTTTATAAAGCCGTTATAATTTTTTAATTAATACCGGGTAAAATTGAAATCAATGGATGAGAACCGGAAAATCTGAAATAATTCCGCATCACAGCCAATTAGAAAAATTTGCAACATTTTCTACTACATTTTGACTGTCAACAGCAAGCGTTAATGTTAAAGTGCGGACAATCTCGCTTGACAAGAAGTATTTTCATTTTTTTATCTCTCATTATCTTACTAACATTCTGAGACTGAAAAAGTAATTCTCATGAAAGTAACTGTGGTTATATCTTTTGTGGTTACTCATGCTTTAAAAGTATTTCTCTCTCTCTCTCACGAGACTTTATTTTGTTAATTTTTTGTTCTGAGTGAGTGAGAAAGTGGGAATGATACAAACGAGAGAGATCGTGAAAGAGACCAAAATAAAATTGGCACAGGTCAGTTTCTTTAAACGTATTGAAAGGTGGGTCGTCAGAAGTGCATTGAATACAATGATGAAAACAAAAAAATGTCTAAGTGTCTGTTGTGTGAAAAGGAGTCTAAGGCAAATAAATGCAAGCAATATAAAACGACATTATTATGATGACATTATAAGGTTCATAAAAACTATTGAACTGCAAAGCTAAATTTATAAAAAAATTACTTATGTCACCGATTGACAACAAAACACGATGGAATTTCACCTAAAAAGTCATTGCAAAGCCGGAGAGAAGATATATCAGATTCGGACTGTAATATTATAATGTACTGATACATATCAGAGAGAATATTACGCAATTGGTGATATCTACTGCATGTTTAAAATATAAATCTCATGAGTGAAAACCAAATTGTTATCTTTATATCTCAAATGATTTTCACAAGAAAAAGAAATATTTTCCGAGAAAAAAAAATATTTTCCGAGAAAAAAAAAATCAGAGAAAAAAAATATTTACTGAGAAAAAAAAAAATATTTACTGAGAAAAAAAAATATTTTCCGAGAAAAAAGAAATATTTTCTGAGAAAAAATAAAATAGTAAAACATAGAAATGTTTTGGCGTTCCCAGGCCAATTGGTTTGTTATGACCGTGTATATTTTTTCCTTATCTTGACGTTTCTTTCCGAAGTTGTAACTTTTTTTTTTGTCAAATACTTTAAAGAGAAACATTTTTATACTGCGAAGAGAGTACTACATGTGTACTAGGGTGGAGTGAAATTCAAAAAAAAAAAGTTAACCTCGGAAAGAGATGTAGTCTGGGGTCCTAATGAGGGGAAAAATAAAGAAAAAAAATTTTAAAAATTTTTAGGGGTCGCGCCACTCCCTCGAAATTTGGAAATTATCGTTATTTTGGCGTTGATTTTAGAAAAATCCTAAAAAAGTTTTATGTCAATAAATGTTTGCAATAGCGTAAACAATGAATTAAGGTCATGAAAAAATTTAAAAAAAATTTTCTCATTGTTCAAAAATTTCAAAAAGTAAAATAAGTCAAATCGTCCCTTCTTCAGAAAATTGACTGAACAATGAAATCGCCACCAAAGCTACAAATATTAGTCGATTATCCTCATATTTGCCTCAAATACTTTTGTTTGGGCACTGAACAAGCTCAAACTTTTAAATTTCGAATAAGTTAAGTCGTTAATTTTTAGGATTTTTCTAAAATCAACGTCAAAATAGCGATAATTTCCAAATTTCGAGGGAGTGGCGCGACCCCTAAAAATTTTTTAAAATTTGTTTCTTTATTTTTCCCCTCATTAGGACCCCAGACTACATCTCTTTCCGAGGTTAACTTTTTCAAATTAAAAAAAAAGCATGTTTTCACTCCACCCTAATGTGTACTCTCTGCATAATAAATAACGATTGTCTGAGAAAACAAATTATATTTATCTCTAAAGAGAGAAACATTTTGAAGTTGTTTAGTTTTTGTTAGGATCATGTGTCTTTGTTAGTGCATTATGTTAAGAGTGTGTTATACTCCAATGTAATCTAAATGATCAGGGTTTTTGTTGTTGTCAATGGATGAAGAGAAATGATGGGACGGCGAAAAAATGTTGTTCTCATTTGGTATTTGTATATTGAGTGTAAAGAAATCAGTACTCTCCTTACTATGGTTAATGGGGACAGTTATCGATGAATGTGGCTAAACTGAAAAACGCAAAGGACGATATGAAATTAACAGAAATAATGGAAATTAAAACTTTGGTTCTTGATTGATAAAATCTCATACTGAATTTTACTTAAATAAAGATACATTTTAAAAATGGAACCTTACAAAAAATATACAAAAAACGGCCACAATTTAAAGAAATCAGAAAGTCGTAACGGATAAAAACCCGGAAAGAGATCATGTTGATTTTGTAATATGAAATACGAATTTTTGACAGCGTATTGGGGCAGCGAATAAATGCAAATGGGAATCTGAAAATAACGGAACGTGTTCAAGCGTTATGTTATCTTCACCCTGCAATCGATATGTTGATTTTATAATATTTATTTTTTCAAAGTCAACGAGGTTCAAAGACGAATGATGAGAGATTATAAACTGTTTCTGTGTGTACACCGCCAAGAAGAGTATTGACAATGATAACACCTACAGAGTTGTATTTCTTGTGCTGTGAATAGTGTTCCCAACATACTAATTATAACTGTGTTGCAATATTACCAACAGATCATATAGAACAAAGCATTCAATTTGTCAGAAAGAATGGAAAGTAAGAAATGGGAACAACAATGTACCAAAAACAAACTGTTTTTTAAGATTTTTTTTTCATTCCCTCGTAAAAAATATTCCCAAATTATTAAAATTAAAAACATTCTGCACTTGTCTTGTATTTGGAGTCTATTTTTATTTATTTATTAATTACAATACAAAGTAAATTTATATTATAATTTTGGGTCCAAGGGTAAACCGGGTGACAAAGACCATTTGGCTTGATGAGTCTATTTTTATATTTCCGATTTCTTACATAACAAGACTTAGTCAAAGTGCCGGAGTATTCGTGTCCATAAAGTCTTAACAATTGTGCTTTGTTCTAAAGGACATTTTAAAATTCTGTCACACATTGAAAGAGAAATGAAATGTAAATTTTGTTTTCTTCTTAATGTTTTGCTATTCAAATAAAACTTTCAAGGAAATAATCAGGCCCGCACGCAGACACGTATTTAAATATAATCAACACTCTTGTGTAAATTCCGACATCTGTTGTTAACATTTATTATTTTCATATCATTAACGAATCTCTTACACTGTGTTGTTACCATGTCGGATATGTGCTTTTGTAATGGGTTATAAAATAAGAGATGTATACATAAGTGACAGTGGCATAAGCCTCCGAGAAAGAAGACTGAAATATTTGTGAATATATAATGGAGACACATGTGCCTGAGAAAACTCACTTCCCTTTGAGTGGCAAACTAATCGGAGTCTGTGAGAACATACATTTCCTCATAACCAGATTTTCTAAAATGTCCCATTAAAATATAAAATAACAAATATTACAAACAAGAGAAAAAGCTGCGCTTAGAAATCTTCCACAAATGGGGACAATACAATAATTCTCATCATTACATTACAAAATTCGCCGATTTATCTACTTTTCTGGTTGATGTTTTATTTATCCAATTACACCATTTATTTAAGGTAAATAAATTGTAAATGAAAAAAAAAAACATATCGCTATCACTGAACGACGCTAATAGAGACCCAGCTTTTCGACAGGGCAGGTCAACTGCAGAGAAGGTTTCAATGGACGCTCATTCTCTGCATCACCACAGATTCGCTAATCGCAACCTTAAGTCTAATTGAATAATTTCAGGCAGTGTCGGAGGCAAACCTACGGATTTAAGTTTGACAGAAATTTGTAAGGTAGTCCTGAGTGTCGCTAGCTCGCCTACTCGGCAGTTTCTGATTTCACATGATTTAGTTTTTAATTTTACCGCTTTGCTTGTAGCGCAGATTCTCACACCCGCCTTACTGTCGAAAGCATATGCAGATTCAAGTGATTTGGATTTTGGAAGCCTATTGTGTAAAGTATTTTTGAGAATTTTATCCGATTTTTCTGAAAAGGTTTGGAGATGGCACAAGCCGATTTTTTTTTGTTTTTTTTTTTATATCGGGAACTTTTCATTATAATTTCCGAAGAAAAATGTGCGAGCCTGTATTTGATGTATATAAATAATAAGTTTTGGCCTTTTTTGGCATTTTTTTCTGCAAATTTAAAACAAAATTTGTTTATAAAATTTCATGAAATCTAATAATGAACTTTGAAAGACGCACTGTGTTGCGGCTAGTGGAAAAGTAACTTTTTTCCGATTATTTTTTTCAGTGTTTTTAATGATGCAATTTTGTCACAGACATTCCAAGAAAACAAAAAACACATAAAGCTTATTTTTATGTTGGTCCGTTGATTTTTAATTGATTTTAGAAGTCAAATATACAAAATTTTCACGAAAAGAGGGGATTTCAGGGCTGTATTCAAAATGATCTCATTTGATTTTGGTGACAGATATTTTGATTCGGAAAAAAAATCTGCCTTCGGACAAGTATCTTCTGTAAAAAAAAGGAATGTTGTTTGAGACATTTTCATATGCACCTTTTTTAGAACGAAAACCCGACTAAAGGTCCATTTTTCCTTTAAATTTGGGTTAGGTAAGCAATATCTAAAAAGTCCCAGAGAGTCCCAGTTCCAAACCACTACAGAAATGTTACATAATTTGTTTTCAACGAACTGCGAAAAAATCAGCTGCCCATACCTGCCCTCCTGGGAGTTATAGCGATTTTAGTATATCACTCTCAGTATTTATTCCATAGAAATAGAACGGAAATTCTCGGAATCATTTTTTTTGTATTCTACATCTATTCTAGCACTCCACAAAAATGAACATAACTCTCTTAAAACTGAAGCTATTGACTACAAACCGGTGTCAAATTAAAGCTTTGATTGCCACCTTTCAAATAAGAAATGAAATAGATTTTGGTTTTTTATAAAATTTCAGAGTTTTTCAACAAATATTGAAAAATCATGAAAATTTGACGTTTATAATTCTTGTTCGGACCACCCTATAATTTATTTAAAAAACTAATCATAGGGTATTTATCAGGAATAAAAAAAGAATTAAAATAAATTTTTTTTGTAAATTTTTCGAACAATTTTTTTTTTTTTTTTACTTTTGTTGGAAATTTGACCCAACAATTTTTTTCGGTGTTAATTTTTTTTTCACTCATTCTGTTTGGGATTTCATTCTGACCAATCTGTAGAAGTTTCTCATCGATACAATTAAAAATACAGTTTAGGCAATATGATTTCCAAAAAATTCCGCTTTCGCAACACTGTGAGACGGTAAACTTCTAAGTAATTAAAAGAAAAATATATCGATTTTACTCTTGACGTTTCAAAGTTAAATATTTCTTTCAACACTCATGTTGTTGAATAACACATTGCATTAATATCATTAAAATTAATTAAGGATTTTTATTCATAATTCAGTGAAGGACCTTTCTGGAAGCTGCCACACACATTTTTGGTTATGTATGATTTACACAAAAAGAAACAAATACTCAATGATAGGAGATTCCAGAAGAGGCCTTCACTAATTTTCATTTCAATTGAACGATATATGTCTTTATGATAAAGTCCTGACAGACGACAAGTTTTTGTCATTTTCGACTATTTATGAATTTTTTTCAAAATAATTTACGAACTTTTTTTGTCGAACTGAATTGTATATTTCTATGAAACAGTAATGGAGAAACACTAAAGGCGAAGATTCAAAATAATTTAGTGATACCAAAGACCATGGAGAGAGCAGACGTCGCAAGTCGTTTTCCGATCCATTAGTTCGGAAGCACACTTCAGATGTCACTTATTGGCATGGCAATATTTGAAAGGTTTTCAAAGCAAATAATGTTTTTTTTAAGAACAAATATCTACTTTGTTAAAAACAAATACTATTTAAATACCGCCTTGGAAATATTGAGAAAACTACTAGAGACGTCTGCCTTCTGCATGGTCTTTGGTGATACATTTTTTAAAATTTATATAACAATTTTTTTAATAATAATTTTTGTACAACTCTGAGACGGTATTCGGATTTAAAGACACTAAAGGGCAAAGTTTGAAAATAATTGAGTGATACATTTTATAAAAATGTATTTCAACAAAAAAGCGCCTCGGTAGGCGAGTTGGTAGCGTGCTCTTGATTCGTTTTGCTTGTACCGCGCCTTGCTGTCAAAGTCACATGCGGATGTCCCTTGGGCAATTGTGGCTTAGGATAGGAATATTTTTATTGAGACCTACGATTGATGAAAAGCTGCCTCGAAAATCTGCAACTGCATTTATTCCCCCCGAGAGACACTGTCTTCCTGCTACAAGAGAACCTAAGGAGGAAATTTACTTAGAGTCTCCGACAATTGTTTTTTTTATTGAGCATTGTGTCCGTCTTTTTTGACAGGTTTTTATTACAAAAGTAATTCATAATTAATAGCTTCTTCTTCCTTTACGGTTTGTATCTGTTAGCCCTAGGATTGCCAGACGGACTGGATTTTCCAGATATCCAAGGTCAAGTTCAGTTAGAAGCTGGTGCATAATTTGTCCAGCTAAATCGACATGAAATTATTCAAATGCGGCCTATATAAATTTCTTTCTAATCATGTGACAATTACAATTAAATGAATAATTGATATACAGTCGAATTTAGTTCAACCGAAATTAAAAAAAATGTACACAAATTGTTTTTCATTTATGCGGGATTTTCATTAAAAAGGACTTCGGATAATTGAACCTTCTTGCATTTAAACGAACTGAGTAAGTATTTTTGAAATTGTTCTAAGATAGAAACTGGTGGCGCGACAATTAAAATACATGTATGTCAAATTTAAATTCAATATTAATGAGCTTGAATGGAAATAGTCAGTTATTTGCATTTGATTGAGTTGTCTTACATGTGCTTGGCACAACATTTTTTAAAAAATCATTTGTTCTGCACATTCATCATGTTTCTCTTAAGCGGTGTTCGTATCATATAAGTTCATGTCTTTGCATTAAACATTTTTTTAAAATAAAGCGGATTTTCGTTTAAGAGAAATACAGTTCATGTAAAAATTAAAATCCGAATTCGACTGTATTTGCATACAAACTTTAAATAAATAATATGGAATTCATTAATTACGAAATTGGGAAACGACAAGGAAGCTGGGCCATCTAAAACGTGTTTTTCTATTTGTCAAGATTTTTCTCCGAAAATCAAGCTAACTTGTTCATTATTTCAGTTATAAAACAGTTTTAATCTGGCAATCCTAGTTGTCCCTCATTAGATGTCCCAAGTAATTAATTCCGAATTGTGATTCATCCTTCTCGCTGTTTGAAAATATTTTCCATATTCGAAATTAATATTTTTTTGTGAAAATTTCCTAAAATTGTGAGTTTTTTTTCCAAAAATGGGTCATATGATAAACCATAAATCAATAAAATTTAAAATACTTCACCAAATGGTTAACATAAAACTAAAAACAAGTTTTTTTCGACTAACATCTGCCAAAGTTTTAATCTTCCCATGCCATTTTCAGGGTCCCTTTGTCCACTGTCATCCGAATTTTATGTCATTTACCCCCACAATAACATATTTTCCGCATCAAAAACCAACAAAAAAAATAGAAGTTAGCATTAAATTGTTCATACGTTACGGACATAAACTCGGTTACATTATGGCGGTGGTCGGTGTGCGCCGATGTTATTCTGGTTGTGGTTGATGCCACATTTTATGTTTTCAAATGATGGCAACGATGTCGTTGTTTAGTCCTTTTAATAGCGGGTCATTATGGGCAATTATGTTTAGATATCTCCGGTGATAATGCCCGTACCGCCGTAACTCTGTGCCCGTGTGCCATTGTGTGCCCTGAGTTCTCTGCCTTCTGGATCTGATGATGACAGTGATTATGATGACTACAATGATGCTTGTGACGACGAAAATGATGATTTTTCCTTTTTTTTTTTTGAAATGGTTATGAGTTTTTAACGATTTTTTGCATTTGTGTTTTTTTTTGTTTTCTTCGTTGAACACAAACAATCATGTTGACCTCGATTTTTCAATGACGACATTTCAGCAAACATAACACAGCTTCGACGTCATGTTGGCTTTCCGGCCACGGACATTCGCATCATTCAGCTGCCACTCAAAAGGGACAAAAGCATTTGAAATTAATTGCAGAAGAAATTTCATTAATGCTTTTAATTAGCCCCAAAATCGGTTTTATTTAAATATTCATTAGAAATATTCAGTTATAATTGTGTACATTAGAAATTGCGGCTGTATGAACAAATAATAGTTTATCTGGGCGCCGTTTGTTAATATTTTGGAAAGCCAAGCAGAGATACTTATTTATCTGGCCCAGCAATATACGATTTTTTTGGTGATTCGTTACATGGCCCTGACGGAGATGGCCTTAAGGCAATAGGTCCCGGTAATAGATGATATAAATATCGTGTCCAGTGGGCTGATTTAACAGAAGTTCCCCGTCTATTGCTTCAGGGAAAGGCATATAAAGAGTGTTTTTTATTGGGGTATAGAACTTTAAGTTGGCATCACTTTTTTAACTGGCGGCCATTTTGTCAGCTGTCAAGTGATTAATATTTAGTTTGGTTTGCCATTTCATCATGAACAGGTTGACAAAAGAACAACGCTTGCAAATCGTGCAAATTTATTTCGAAAGTAATGGTCCATTTTATGCCATTACATCCACAAAAACTGACTGTTTGGTGTGCTCTATGGGCTGGTGGAGTCATTGGGCCATACTTCTTCCGAAATAATGCTGGAGAGTCAGTTACCGTTAATGGAGACCGGTATAGAGCCATGATAACCGACTATTTTGTTCCCGAATTGGATGGCATGAATGTGGATGAGTTGTGGTTCCAACAAGTGGTTGAAAATTGGACCTGTAGAATTGGCTTTATTCGAGCCAGCCGCGGCGGCCACATGCCCGAAATCATATTTAAACATTAATGGCATAAAATTATCCTTCCAATAAAGCCAAATTGATGGACATTAAAACGATTTTCTTGTGTTTTATTTCAATTCGAAGTTCTATACCTCAATAAAAAACACCCTTTACAATGAAGAGGTGCTCAGTGGGGTGAAATAAAAAAAAGTCAGACTCGAAAAGAGATGTACTATGTGATTCATAGCACCGTGTTACAAAAAATAGATTTTTTTTCTGTCCTATGAACCAAATGCACATATTCGGAAAGAGGGGAAAAAATAAAAATACACGTGTATCGGCGATTTTCATGTACACGTCAGAATTTTTTTTTTTTTAAGTTTGAAGTATGAAGCTCGTAGTGGCCTGTGTGAAAGCCTTTGGACCGATTTTTAACCCTTTTTCAGTGATCCAATCGAGCTGATTTTTGGCAGGCAGACTCGTGGAAATGTCTGTATCACGTCAAATTTTTAAAAAACAATTTGTATCAATTCTTTGATTGGTGCAATGGTTTCGTTGCTTCTGTGGCACATAGCCACAGAACGATGTCCAGATTAATATCATCCAACTCCGACCATAAAAAATCATTAATCATCTCTCGATAGCACAATCCATTCACCATAACTGTTGAACCCACCTCATTTTCGATAAAGTGAGGTCCAATGACGCCACCGGACCATAAACCACACCAAACAGTCACACGTTGAGGATGGAGAGACTTCTCAACAATAACTCTTGGGTTTTCCGAGCCTCAGATGCAACAATTTTGCTTTTTGACGTAGTCAGTGAGGTGGAAATGGTTCTCGTCATTCGATTGAATTCCCGATCATTTTCATGCATTTCAAGGACCAAATCAGCAAAGACACGACATTGTTGATGATCGGTCGGCTTGAGTTCTTGTGTTAACTGAACTTTATAAAACTTAAGACCCAAATGTTTATGCAAAATACGATGTAATGACGTTTGTGGAATGTCCAATTCCAAAGAACGACGAGGATTGAATAAACCTGGGTTTTCTTCAACACTTTGGGCTACAGCAGCAATATTCTCAGTTGTTCTTTGGCGACGTACACGGGTTTTATTCTTCACATCACTAACTTGTCACAACAGCTCGATTTTTCCACCAATTTCTGTATTGCGGTCCGACAAAAGTGATTCACGACGACCCAAAAATGCTTTAGTTTTGCTAACTATGACTGCAAGATCTTCACCATTTTTGTAGTGAATTTTAATACTTTCAATGTGTTGTTGAAGCCTGTATCGTTCCACTTTTAGTAATGGCGTAGTTTCTACTTGTCAAATGTCAACGAAATAAAAGCTTCAAAAGTGACAGCTACCGAAATACCGGGTGATTTAAAATAACACCTCTTGTTGCAAAACCCTTTACATCTCTTTCCGAGTGTGAAAATTCCAAAAATTCCTCCCCAGTGGACACAGTTACCAATTTAGTTACATATTCTCCATCATTTAAAAAAAAAACCAACTGCACGTTAATATTTCGATGCAATTAAATTTGCCAGCTGACACCGTATGTGCAACATTTGTTGCCATTTCTTTTTTGTTCTTTAAAACACGGGGGGGGGGGAAACAGAACTGAGAACAGAATAAAAGTCAAGCGCAAATAATTCTAATTACTCCAGACTATGCACATGAGTGAGTTTTATTGTGTATTTTGCAATAACTTTACCACTCGTATTATGCAATTACAATTTCAAACCCAATATTATGCAGTCAGAAGATTTGCAACATGACAAAAACCAAAAAAAAAAACAACAACGAAGCAGCAGGAAGCAACAGCGTGAAGGCGGTGTCATGACCAGACCAATGCCAATTCCATGCAATGGAATTTCAACCAGCAATAACGACGACACGACTAGCGAAAGACACAAAAGGGCGAGGCAAGTGTAGAAAAATGTCGCGTACATAAATTAAAACGTAGTTGGCACAAATACGAGGCAAAACCATGAAAATATAAAAAAAAACACTTGGTCAACAGCTGGGCACAACTGTTGCCACAATATCGCCGGAACGTGGCAGGAATATAGTCGGTGCCATTTAACCCTCATGCTGGTTTTGGGGATTGCAAAGAGGCGATTTTATGCACGCTGCGAAAAAAAAATGCCAGCAAACAAATTATGCATCAAAAAAAAATATATATAAAGAGTTATCCATGTGGTGGTTTCAAAAGTATAGGACTGGAGTTCGACATCTGTCAAACTAAGTTGTTAAACCAATTTTGTTTATTTTCAGTTGGAAGTCTGACATTGATTGTTTGTTTTTAAAAAGGTGTAAAAGTAAATGTATTAGATAGTGTGTGTGTGACTATTACAAAAGTAAACTCTGGGTCGAAACCTGTTAAGACAATCAATCATTTTTCAGCAGCTGTTTCCATCTTGTAAATATTGGTGACTTGACGAGTAAGACAGCAATACCTAAGTCATGTAAAACAGCTTTAGACAAGCATTAGCAGTTCGGAGCCGTCCCTTTCAGTGAGTATATTTCTATAATGCACAGCTCACTGATTCGACGCAAGTTCTCCGTCTGTTACGGGACGTAAAATGTAGGCTACGCTTCAGGTGTTCCATTTCCCAGTTTGGCAGACATTTGCCCATATTTCGGCTGGTGTCTCACCAATGAGGTAGAAATCACAGTTGAGTTCACGAAAAAAAAAATTGGAATCTATCAGTTCTGCCAACATTTTCTTAAATCGAAAATGAGAATTATGACCGATAGGGTTTGGGACATAATCCCCATTGTCGGTATGGGGATTTTGAAACTTCACGGGAAAAAAAAATTAGAATCAATCATTTCTGCAAACGTCTTCATGACATAATCCCCATATAGAAAATGGGATTTATGAGCACTATGGTTTCGGTTATAATCCCCATTGTCGGTATGAGGATAATGAATTTTTTCTAAAAACGAAATAATCCCCATGGCGATTGTGTATTATCACCAAGTTAATGGTGATGGGTGCTTAAAAAAACTGGAAACAATATTCAGCCTCCAAAACTATGACTAATGAGTTTTGTTCGACAGGGAGACAAATTCACCTCTCCACATTTATTTTCTATCGAGTTCCATATTGTCCAAACAAAAGAATGGACAGTAACCGGCCGCAGCCCCCATTTTGTTTTTTATTTATTATCAATACAACGTGAATTTATATTTTAATTTTGGGTCCTAGGAAAAACCTGGTGACACAGACCACATGTCTAGAGTTTTGCAGCGACAGATCAAAGCCACTAGCGGGAATCAAACCCATAACCCCACGCTGAAATGAACATTCATTCATTTCGGTTCGGGGGAAGGAATTCTTTTATTTACGCTTCAGTTTTAATTGTGTCTTAAGGGTGTTTCAAACAACTTGTCGTCGTTTATGTGGAATACTTCGATTAAAGATTATCCCCCGTATTAATTAAAATGTCAAAAATGTTTATTAAGAAAAATGTGTGAATATTCTTTTTGTATTTTCATACATTTTTCTAAACAAAGGGTGCTTAAATTTTGGAATTTTTCATAAATTATTTGGGGGATTTTTCGGAATTTTTGGAAAAAATTTCATGTTTACCTTTTTGGGGATTTTTTCACCACTTTGTGGGAACTCTTCATTAAGAGTATTCTTGATTTCTTTCGTGGATTTTTCGTTTGGGATATTTTTTTAGAGCCTTTCTCAAATGATATTCCATTCTATTTGAAAACCTGAAGCAAGGGGTAAACATTTTGGCTCGACTATTTTTTGACACACCGACTATTTTCAGAGCCTTAAGAAAATCTATTTGGAGGAATCACTAAAAATTTAGAAAATTTAATTTAATTTTTAATTTTTAATTTTTAATTTTTAATTTTTAATTTTTAATTTTTAATTTTTAATTTTTAATTTTTAATTTTTAATTTTTAATTTTTAATTTTTAATTTTTAATTTTTAATTTTTAATTTTTAATTTTTAATTTTTAATTTTTAATTTTTAATTTTTAATTTTTAATTTTTAATTTTTAATTTTTAATTTTTAATTTTTAATTTTTAATTTTTAATTTTTAATTTTTAATTTTTAATTTTTAATTTTTAATTTTTAATTTTTAATTTTTAATTTTTAATTTTTAATTTTTAATTTTTAATTTTTAATTTTTAATTTTTAATTTTTAATTTTTAATTTTTAATTTTTAATTTTTAATTTTTAATTTTTAATTTTTAATTTTTAATTTTTAATTTTTAATTTTTAATTTTTAATTTTTAATTTTTAATTTTTAATTTTTAATTTTTAATTTTTAATTTTTAATTTTTAATTTTTAATTTTTAATTTTTAATTTTTAATTTTTAATTTTTAATTTTTAATTTTTAATTTTTAATTTTTAATTTTTAATTTTTAATTTTTAATTTTTAATTTTTAATTTTTAATTTTTAATTTTTAATTTTTAATTTTTAATTTTTAATTTTTAATTTTTAATTTTTAATTTTTAATTTTTAATTTTTAATTTTTAATTTTTAATTTTTAATTTTTAATTTTTAATTTTTAATTTTTAATTTTTAATTTTTAATTTTTAATTTTTAATTTTTAATTTTTAATTTTTAATTTTTAATTTTTAATTTTTAATTTTTAATTTTTAATTTTTAATTTTTAATTTTTAATTTTTAATTTTTAATTTTTAATTTTTAATTTTTAATTTTTAATTTTTAATTTTTAATTTTTAATTTTTAATTTTTAATTTTTAATTTTTAATTTTTAATTTTTAATTTTTAATTTTTAATTTTTAATTTTTAATTTTTAATTTTTAGTTTTTAATTTTAATATCTCAATAGTTTGTAGTTTGTAAAATCAGTTTGGAATAAAATAGAACTTTTCAACAAATGAAAGAGTTCCAGCGAAAACTACCGTAGCCCCTCTTACAGACTTCTTCTTTTAACATTAAAATTACGTACTACCCAAATTTGCCAGCCCTCCTCAACAACACTTTTTTGTTTTGGCTTGACAACCCAACTCCAATTACATATTTCTACAAAACATAAATCAAACCCCACACTTTAGCTCCATTCAATTAACTAAAAATATTCAGTTTCAACCTCTGGCATTACACCCACTCCAACCAAATACATCGAAATGTTTCCGTTTTCTGTCCCATTTTCTACCCAACTTGGAATACAAATATTATAATTTCTGTGTAACTTTAATCATGGGCATAATTTGTACAAGACCCATTGTGACCCAATACAAATTAAATATTCATGTCAACAATTTCATATTTCGGAGGAAAGTTTTCCCCTCTTTGGGTCGGCCGTCTTTATTCATAAATGACACATGTATCTTTATGGGTTTGCCTAATTTATATATTATATTTGTAGATGTTTAGAGAGAACTCAACGGACAAATATTCAATTGAATGGAATAGATTGTAATTAAAATCAACGGGTTGTCAACTGATTAATAAATGGTTAATTGGATTTAGTTAGTTTACTTTGGATTTTAAGTAAAGAAATACAAAAAGAAGAATATTTTTAAGTGGAAGTAAATCACAGTTTAAAGCTGGCCACGAATAACCTTTGGTGTTTTGCGCAGAAGCCCCCACAGAATTTTAATCGAAAATTTCTTCGAATTTGTAACATGATCTCGACGAAAGAATATGACCAATTTTTCCGATAACCCAAGCTATTAAAAAAAAATCAACAATTTGTTGAAAAAAAAGCAATAACTCAAAAAACCTTCTCCAGTGATGTTCAACAGCTTCATTACCCTTCTTTTTAAAAAAAAAAACTTCAGCCCTCTCACTTCATTGTTGTTTAATATTTTTGTAAGTTTGAAATGACTACTTGTTGTTTTTTGCTTTACAGACATTTTTTAATTCACTGAAAACCCTGTAATGTAATAAATTCACATATTGTAGTTGAAATATTTACACATCCTTCAACAAAAATATTTCACTTCCATATATGATGATTTCACATATCAACGAAAGCCATTTTATGCCGTTTATTGAAACATATTTTGGTTTTCATGGTCGTGTGTTAACTCAAAAGTCTGTACCGTTTTTTTAAAAGTTTTCCTTTCACATACCGCCCAACTGCTAAAGAAATTCCGATGTCCGGAAAAGAATTTCTATTGATTTTTAATTGTATGCTGAGGCAAAACTTTGGACTTTAGCAAAATAATTGTTTGGCAAATACAATAGTTTTCGAACAAGAGAGTTAAGGCAAATAACCCCCAAACAAAAACCACGGTGGACAAAATTCTCTACTGCGAAGCCAGATGAAAAGGTCTTGTAAATCAAATTGAATTCCTTAAATAACATAGCAGCGATTAATTAGTAAGGTTTTTTCAAAATTTACTCCATAAATCCGTTTAAAAATAACAATCCGAGAAGAACTTTTCAGGATGTTTGAACAAATTCCCGGCCTACTTTCTCATGTCGCTTCTCGCTCTGAAAAGACGCTCTGGAAAAACCTTTGTACTTTGATTTTTCACAGCCCATTGTCATTCCTTAGTGCCTTCTTTGAAAAAAGTCTTTTGAAACGTCATCATGTTCCCCTTGTAATGAGAAGGCTTCCACCAGACCTGGCAAATGAATACATGACGGAAGGATGTCGCCTAATGGATCGTGTATTTCTTTGTACTTTTTGATGTGAACACAGAATTTACATCTGCTGATCAATATCAAACCTCTGTAATGAATGGACTTGAAACAAACGACATTCAGTTGCAAAACAAATGAATGGGTGAAGACATCATCAAAACAAATGAATACCAAGATATATGAATACCAAGACATAGAGTGACCTGAAACCCAAAGTGGGTAGAGGCTCCAAAAACATGTTTGCAGCTTCTGGACCATGATCAAAGGAGAGCGGTGGTGATGATAGGGGATGGTAGGTTATCCAACTCTATTGTCTCTCTACAGCATCGCCGGAATGTGGGTTGTGTATCGCTATTCGCTAACGGTATCTGTTCGTCGGATATCCGTCGTCTGGTCCCTGACTTTAGAACATTTAGCCGGAATAGTCGGCTATCCAAGGAGTCTCATCCGTTCATTGTCAAATGACCGGTTGACCGGACGACGCACAAAAGAATAATTCGTTCCTCAGCCGAACTGTTCGTATGTGGAATAATCTTCCAGCAAGTGTTTTTCCTGTCTGCTATGACATTATCAAATTCAAGGCAATCATCAACAAACACTACTCCCTTTTTCCTTCCTGCAATGCCCGTCTTTCCTATCGCTTACACAGTGCATTCGTAGGGGGAATTCCCTGAGTGCTAGTCCAAAAGAAAAAAATATTTACAATTTTATAGGTGAATTCCAGAACGTCATGACGAGCAGAGTGTTTCGATTTTACAAACTCTGTTTCTTCTCCTGTAATGTTATAAAAATGCTCGTTATATGAATACATTCACACCAAGTCAAGTCACTTCAGTAGTGTATTGCCCTTCTCCCTGCAAACAATTCGACATTCAGTGGAGGAGTAATGTGGCATGCGAAGAATTTGCGATTCTTTCCCGGAGATCATTGCAAGATTAATTGGGGGAGCAGAAGAATTCGCTCTTTGAGATGAATGTCAGTGATGAAATCAGTGATTGTTTAGTAGTGAATACACTGAGTACACATTGTCATCATTGTATATTCAGTTTATTTTAACGAATCCATACGAATAAACCAAATGCTAGAAGCGAATAAACACTGTACATTCAAGAACATTCACCGCCCTTTTTTGCAGCTTATCCACCATCGATTTCAGAACACCACAATAGTTTTTTTTATCCATGTATCCTAATACCCCGAAATAGTATTTATTAGGTTGTGTTTTCATTTTAAGTCCGATCGAAACATCAAGAATAACAATTGGTCGATCAAGGGCTATATTTTATTTATTGCTTTTCAGCGACACACGACTGGGGATTCGCACATGAATCGCAAACGATGATCGTTGCGATTCAGTTAATCTTCCAGATGAATCGGCGATGACTGATCCTCAAGCGACATGATTTTACTAACAAAATAATTTCTGACGACCTGTTTGTGTGAGACAACAGTGAATACACTGAGTACTCACTGTGAAACTTTAGTGTTGGTAGTATAAACAGTGTACAGTATTGTCATTAGAATAACGGCAATAGTAAATCAGTGTGCACTGAAGCGAGTGCAGTACGGTAGGCATAGAAACGAATGTCTTCATTCAGACGATGTTCAGCATAAGCAAAGCGAATGTAGTGGGTTTAAATATTACACCGTGTTACAAAAAATAGATTTTTTTTCTGTCCTATGAACGAAATACACATATTCGGAAAGAGGGGAAAAAATAAAAATACACTTGTATCGGCGATTTTCATGTACACGTCAGAATTTTTTTTTTTTAAGTTTGAAGTATGAAGCTCGTGATCCAATTTTCCCTTTTTCAGTGATCCAATCGAGCTGATTTTTTGCGTGGAAATGTCTGTATCACGTCAATTTTTTTAAAAACAATTTTTATTATTTTTGAATATTTTTTATTTATTATTAATTACAATACACGTGTATTTTTATCCCCTTTCCGAAAAAGTAAATTTGGTTCATAGGACAGAATGTGTGTAACATAACGGTGTTATGATTTAAAATAAGTTTTTTTCTCATAATTTGCTTAAGTCATCCGAGACTTTTTGGCAGCATGTGGGTAGAAATTCCATATATTTTTTTTTAAAATTATATTAAATTTTAAGAAAAAAAAAATGTTTAAATTTGTACAGTCAACTCGCGGAAACGTAAACTAATTACTGTTGAGAGTGTTCACTTTTTACGATTTCGTTCACGTTATCGAATCCTGAAATTTTAAAACTAAGCCGTCACTGGAATGAACTTATATTAATAAATGCTCTACACAGTAAAGTCTAACTAAAATTCTTTGTCCAATGACGGAAATGTTGCAAATTACAGACGAGTAAAAAGTCAGTTATATTTTATTAGAGACCAGTGTCTGGACAATATGGTGTTCATCCATAAAAAAACTTATTTGAAGACATTTCATGGGACTTCTTTTTCCGCTGCGATATCGAAAAGAGAATCATCCCTGTTCTTTTTTGAAGATTTGTAAACAACATTTCAATTTGTCGTTGGGCATTGGCCTACGATATCAGTCCCCAATTCCAGGGAAATGTTTACAATAATTTAATTATCCACGATATAAAATTCTTAGGAGACCCTTTTAATTTGCCAAAAACAATTTGATATTCCATAAAAGTTTAAGTAATTTCATACTCCTTCATTTACAGCGTCTTATTCTCTTTGAGGGTATATAAGAGTCCAGCTGGAGTTGTGTTCTTACAATACGTTTCCACATCCTCCTGAAAGATATCCCGGAATACCACTTTCAGCTATAACCCCCCCAGTCAACCTCACCGTCATGCTTGTGTCAAACGGAGAATTTGAGAAAGGTTACACCGGACTGACTCAAAAGGTTAACAAGAAATAATTCTTCTGTCTGTTAACGAACGTTGAACAATCCACAAGGAATTTATGGCAACAGCTTATAAAGAGCGGCATTCAGAGGATTGGGGGTCGGCGCACATAGGCCAGAACCAGAAATACATTTCAATGGAAATATCAGCAACAATTATGGTCAATTGGAACAGGAAGGGAAACACTGTTGGCTTCGTATGTGACCCAGCATTACTAAAATGCCTTGTGATGGAATCCTTTACCCTCGTCTTGTGGATATTTTCCAACTGAACCGGCGTTGTACAATGTGTCTCCGTCGCCGTCGCCGTCTCCTTGCAGATGTTGTTCATTATGAATTATTGGGAATTGGGACTTTTTCAATTTGTTAATAACATTTCCGTAATATTTTCATTTGTTTTTTTTTCTTCAGAGTTTCTGGCTAACAGAGTTGTGGTAACGGAAGAGTACACTCCGAGATGCCTTTTTCCCTACAGCAAAAGAAACAACATCAACAATTCCTTTCACTCAACCTCAAAATCAAACCCCCAAAAGAAGAGAATGGAAGAGAGATATTGATTGGAATGGAACATTTTGCAAACAAAGTTACGCCATCAATGTTACATTTCGTCCAGCTGGAGGGTTAATAATATTGGCAAAACCAGAAGCAACAACAATTTCTATTCCACACACACACACCCACACGCACATATCAAAACAAACAGACACACACAATGAAATGAATATAAAACAAAAGAATATTCGTACAGGGATGCACAGTGGTTCGTTACGCATGAGGAATGCAAATTAGGAAATTCAGACGTCTGAACTGTGTGATATCCAGTGTGGGGAAATATTGCGGTGAAGGAATTCAGTTCAGTTGCCCTTTGCTGTTGATTTTACAAATTGACAACGTCGGACCATAAACCGCACCAAACAGTCACACGTTGAGGATGGAGAGACTTCTCAACAATAACTCTTGCGTTTTCCGAGCCCTAGATGCGACAATTTTGCTTGTTGACGTAGCCATCGAGTTGGAAATGGGCCTCATCAGTCAAGATAATTTTTCGATGGAATTTCGGATCATTTTCATGCATTTCAAGGACCCAATCAGCAAAGACACGCAGTTGTTGATGATCCAGGCCGGCTTGAGTTCTTGTGTTAACTGAACTTTATAAGCCTTAAGACACAAGTAATTATGCAAAATACGGTGTAATGACGTTTTTGGAATGTCAAATTCCAAAGAACACCGAGGAATGACCAAACCTGGGTTTTCTTCAACACTTTGGGCTACAGCAGCAATACTCTCAGTTGTTCTTGAGCAACGTGCATGGGTTTTATTCTTTACATCACTAACTTGTCCCCATAGCTCGAATTTGTCCACCAATTTCTGTATTGCGGTCCGAGAAAGGTGCTTCACGACGACCCAAAAATGCGATCGGTGACTGCAAGATTTTCACCATTTTTGTAGTGATTTTTAATATTTTCAATGCGTTGTTAAGGCGTGTACTGACAGCTACCGAAATACCGGTTGAGTCAAAATAACACCTCTTGTTGGACAACTCTTTAGTTCACAGATTACTGAAATCAGTTGGGTGGGCCATAACTTGTACGGTTGACTGGCACACAAATATTCCAAATCCAGGCAATTGCCAATAGGAGTAGATCAGTTTTATATCTAAATTATTCTATGGACAAGTCTGGGTTATCAGATCAATGTCGATCAAATGCCAAAAGTTCCTAAAACATAATATTTCTTTTTAAATGAATAGACCCCAAGCAAAAAGTTCTAATATAGACAAAGCCCAAATTTTCATACAAACTTGTTTCTTTTTAAATGAATTGACCCTTTTTAAATGAATTTTTTTAAAAAAAAAAATTCTTGAAAAAAAAAAATTTGGAAAAAAAAAATTTTTGTAAAAAAAAAAATTTGTAAGAAAAAAAAATTTGGAAAAAAAAAATTTTGGTAAAAAAAAAATTGGGGGAAAACACAATTTCTGTACAAAAAAAAATATTATTTTTTTTATTATTATTATTTATAGAACTAGTAAGTTGTAATGCGCCTATGGCGCCCGTTAATTTGCTTGAGAAAGTATTTGTTACTTAATTTTAAAAATTTTGTAAAAAATATTTTGAGAAAACTATTTTGTAAAGAAAAATTTCGAAAAAAAATAAAATTGGAAAAAAAAAATTTGTGGAAAAAAAATTTTTGCTGAAAAAAAAATTTTTTTTGAAAAAAAAAATGTTTGCTAAAAAAAAAAATTTTTGTGGAAAAAAAAAATTTTGCTGAAAAAAAAAATTTGGTGGAAAAAAAAATTTTGTAAAAAAAAAAATTTGTAAAAAAAAAAATTTTTGTAAAAAAAAAAAATTTGTGGAAAAAAAAAATTTTGGAAAAAAAAAATTTGTAAAAAAAAATTTGGTAAACAAAAAATTTGGGGAAAACACAATTTCTGTACAAAAAAAAAATATTATTTTTTTTTTATTATTATTTATAGAATTATTATAGAATGCCTACTTAAATTCCTACGTACTGCGTGACAGAGTCAGCGAATCAGTGTCGAGGGTAAATATATATTAAGATCCCTTCTCTTTTGTCGGCCTTAACCCCATCGGGGTTCGGAAAAGAAGGCAACGAGATTTGGAAGAATGAATTTTGTTATCAAATCGTATAGATCTTTTGCCAGGTGTTCCACCTAGAGCATTCTGTTAACGACTCAGTCCTCTAACAATGACACGCCATCGATCTCAACATTTTCCGCACCACTTGATGGTAATGACTTCACATGATTCGATTGCAAGGTCCATTTGAATCACCAAAAGGCTTATGATTTCCGGCTTCATTGTCGCAGCTTAGTTTGGACTAAGTAAAATAGATTAGATTAAGTAAAATAAATCTAGCAGCTGCCCGAGACATCTGGATACATCCACTGAAGTAGTTAACATATGGGTGGAATTATCAGCGCTATGGCTCACGCCTGCTCCATTCGCTTGATCCCACAAAAAGTTCCTTTTGCTCACTCCAAGAATTGTGCCCAAAATATTTGTATTTCCAAACACTGTGCGATGCCCATATAATATGATGAATGACAGACGAGGCGCGATGATGCAGAACGGTGGGCCTGGTCATTGTGTGTGAGTGTATGTGTTTGGTTCATTTCGGTTTTTTTCCCCCAGCTTTTTTTGGGTTGCCATGTCAATTGGGCGTGCAAATGTTTGTATATATTTACGGGGACGAGCATGTACATTTGGGTTACAATAATACCGAAAGAGATTATTTTCTCTACTGCTGGGGTTTTTTTGTTTCTTCTTTTTTTATGAAGTTTTATTGTATTTTATTATATTTTTCCTTTCGTTTTGTGTGTGTGTGTGTGTTGGTAGTACGCTGTAGTCCTGACAAAGAAACGGGATGAAAACCAATAACTGGTTCACCACCCAGGCATCGAACCACACATCCATCCATCTACATCCGCATATATCTGAGAGGGCAACATATTCAAATAATCAAAATATTCGATATTGAAAAAATATACAGGAAAACAGCACACAAAACATTTGAAGTATTAAATTTGTGAAAAAAAAAACAACTGGGGTTTTAAAGCTGATTTCCACATGACCACAGATAAGCAAACCATGGACAAAGGCATTACCGGGCGAGCGCTTAGATTCAATATAAAAGTACATGCAATCCTTTTAGGAGCCTAGGGTAAAAAATCCAAACGAGAAGGTTTTTTTTTGGATTTTTTGTTATGAGGATAACAAAAAAGTTGTTCATATTTTTTAATGCTACGAATGCCTTGGCTGTTATCTCTCCAAAACTGAATATCGCTTTAATTGATTTTCGACAAGACACAGAAAAAACTACTAACGCCACTTGTGTTGAGCAGGCTAGTGCTTCTAACCACTAACATGGTGAACTGATCGATGGTATTTGGGCGCATAGTGATTACTAATCGTAATAATTGCGAATAAAATTACATTTTTTGTAGAGGTTTTCCAGACTTATAATTGATTACACTTACAAAGAATCTAAAAGTAATAAGGATTACTGCCGATTACCATAAATAATCCAAAATAGTCAAAAGTAATCAGACAATAATCCGATTACTTCCAAATAATCTAAAAGTAATCAGGATTACTGCCGATTATCATAAATAATCCAAAATAATCAAAAGTAATCAGACAATAATCCGACTACTTTCAAATAATCTAAAAGTAATCAGGATTACTGCCGATTACCATAAATAATCCAATATAATCAAAAGTAATCAGACAATAATCCGACTACTTTCAAATAATCTAAAAGTAATCAGGATTACTGCCGATAACCATAAATAATCCAAAATAGTCAAAAGTAATCAGACAATAATCCGACTACTTTCAAATAATCGAAAAGTAATCAGGATTACTGCCGATTGCCATAAATAATCCAAAATAATCAAAAGTAATCAGACAATAATCCGACTACTTTCAAAGAATCTAAAAGTAATCAGGATTACTGCCGATTACCATAAATAATCCAAAATAATCAAAAGTAATCAGGCAATAATCTGACTACTTTGAGAGATTTCTTTTGATTATTTCAGATTATTAATAGTAATCGGAAGTAATCCTGATTACTGTCATTAAAAAACATGGTGATGCAAATTTTTGGCCACACCAAATTCAACCCGTATTTGGTTTGAGTTATATTTTTCTTTGCCGGTATAAATTGTATACGATTTTTTTATAATTGATTACAATTTCAAATAATCTAAAAGTAATCTGGATAACTTGATGAATCAAAAGTAATCAGGCAATAATCTGACGACTTTGAGAGATTACTTTTGATTATTTCTGATTATTAATAGTAATCGGAAGTAATCCTGATTACTGTCATTTCAAAAATATACACATTTTTTGGCCACATCAATTTCAACCCGTATTTTGTTTGAGTTATATTTTTCTTTACCGTTAAAAATTGTATAGAATTTTTGTTTGTAGGTTTTAAAATTGGGAGGAGTATGGAAAAAGTGCAATATACGAATTTTTGTTGTACATTTTTTTTTTTTGCAAAATTAAAATAAAATTAATTATCTCAGTCGGGTTATTTACATAGGCCTCTCACTTAAAGCACCATGGAAGCTCTTAACCGAAATATTGTTACTAAATAGACTGACTTAATGGAAAAAAAAAAAAGATAGTGTGTGCGACTATCACACAGAAGAACCCGAGTTCGAAACCGGGTAAGACCATCAAAAACATTTTTCAGCGACTGTTTCCACGTCGTAAATGTTGGCGACTTTACGAGTAAGAGAGCAATCTCCAAGCCATGTAAATGTTCTGTAAGCTTCCCGGTAGGCGAGTTGGTGGCGTGCTTGCCTATCAGAGTGGGGATTGTGGATTCGATACCCTCCAGAGGCTTTGGTCGCTTCAAAAATCTGTCACCCGGTTAGTATATAAATTTACTTTTACTTATATAATTTACTTATATAAATTTACAACTTCTCTAGGAAAGCATTGACCGTTTGTTTAATCAGTAGGTCCCGCTCAGTGAGTATACAAATTATATCGCTCACTGATTCAAGAGACGTTCCCCTTCTGTTCCTTCATGGAATGTTAAGGGAAATGTGTAATAGACTTCCAATTTCATATACAAACATATTGCCGATATAGTGGGTCCGATCTAACTTTTAGACAATATTACGAATTATCGACATCTTCTTTTTAGTCTCCACCACTCTTGATTACAAATACCAAAACTATTCTATTGAATTCTATGGAACCTGATAGCCATCAAAACTCGCAGCAAATACCGGCCACTGTGCGTTTTGTTGCAAATCCATTTGGTTAACCTAACAAAACAGTCCCCATTGCATGTGCTCTGCAAATGGGGGTCTGGATAAAAACAACCGCAGCACCAAACACCTGTGTTTTGCTATAAAACTTATTTTTTTTTTCGTTTGTTTCTGTTGCATTTGAAGTCAAAACTATTATTTGAATTTCATCAAAAGCGATAACAAAGAAAAAGGCAAACAATGTACCGTAGACGAAGAAGAGGGTGAATGATATGCAGCAATGTAAATGTTAAATGTACATTAGTTGAGGCACCCCCGGTATCATATTAAAATGTAGATTGGTATACTTTTTGATTGCTCTCTGTGCTGGTGGAGGTTCATAAGAGACAAAATGAAAAAAATTCTAATAACAAAAACTCGCCGGAGGATACAGAGCACCAAAAAAAAAAAGATGGCCAAATTGTTAAATAATAATCAAATTTAACCCTTTCACTCTTAGTTGTGTGTTACTTTTGTTTCCTAATAAAAAAATAGATCGTATTTCAAATCCAAATGGACAACAGCCACCACGAAAGGGCGTCGTCGTGGAAGACCAAGACTCTGGTGAAAGGGCCAAGTGGACGAAGACATGCTGATCCTTGGTATCACGAACTGGAGAAGGCACACACAAGACCGAAGTGCTTGCAAATCATTTATTAAGCGGGCTAAGAACGATGTTTTCATAGATCACAACAAAAAAAATATATAAATATTTTGCCAAAAAAAAAAAAATAAAAAAAATTAAATAACTTCCATAAAACGAATTTGTTCATTCGTTCCAAGTCCTCAATATGCAAAGCGTTACAAAATGAATTTCAAAAATTAATCAATTCTTGTTTTCAGTTATATATTTGATATCGACATATTAAACACAATCTTAAAATAATAATCTCTTACTAGCCATACAAATTAATTTGATTGCCCATTACACCGTGTTACAAAAAATAGATTTTTTTCTGTCCTATGAACCAAATGCACATATTCGGAAAGAGGGGAAAAAATAAAAATACACGTGTATCGGCGATTTTCATGTACACGTCAGAATTTTTTTTGTTTTAAGTTTGAAGTATGAAGCTCGTAGTGGCCTGGGTGAAAGCCTTTCGACCGATTTTTACCCTTTTTCAGTGATCCAATCGATCTGATTTTTGGCAGGCAGACTCGTGGAATTGTCTGTATCATTTAATTTTTATCAATTCACAGATTTTCCCCAATTTTTATTATTTTTGAAAAAAAAAAATATTTTTTTCACTTTTCTTAGCATAACTTGAAGAGACTCTAAATTTTTAAACGTTACGAAAAAAAAATGTTTTTTGACTGAAACCTTAAAAAAAACGATAACCATTTTAAAAAAAAATTTAGGAAAATCTGAGAATTGATAAAAATCTATTTTTTAAAAATTTTTACGTGATACAGACATTTCCACGAGTCTGCCTGCGAAAAATCAGCTCGATTGGATCACTGAAAAAGGGTTAAAAATCGGTCCAAAGGCTTTCACACAGGCCACTACGAGCTTCATACTTCAAACTTTAAAAAAAAAAATTCTGACGTGTACATGAAAATCGCCGATACACGTGTATTTTTATTTTTATCCCCTTTCCGAAAAAGTAAATTTGGTTCATAGGACAGAATGTGTGTTACACGGTGTTATGACAACTTATAACGAACGAACAAATTCGTTTTATGGAAATCGCCAATAAGATGTATTTTGTAACAGAATACAGTTGTATAGACTTTAAAATAATCCCGCAGTCCTGGCCTACAATTTCTTGAATTGTTGTCGAAGGGAAACGACTCGGAGTCCATCAATATCGCAGGTACTCATTTAAATCGTTAGTACCCGCTAAATCGTCACTATCACTATAATTCTATTTTCAAAAATAAATCACAACTCCTCTCTCCCCCTCTCTCTATGTCTCTTCCTCACTCTCTGAAAATGATTTGTAGCCCTGTAGGAAACCGATAGTCCTATCCAGCTAAAAAAAATATAATGACCCAAATGAAGAACTTTCATATTTTCTTCGCCTTGGTATCACGTCGAAGAAAGCTGGTGAAGACAAGCAAGAACAGGTTGTAGACTGAAGTCAACAAGCTTCATCAAACTATTGAGTGAATTTCTACTGTGACAAACTTCAGATTTTTCCCCAAGCACAATAGTTTTTACTAACTTGTTTCGAGAGTTTACATAAATTCATCATCAGTCGAATTGAATAATTTTCATCAACTCAATAAAATTTAATTGGTGACCTATTTATATTGATTTAATAAAGGATTTGTCAACAAGAGGTGTTATTTTGAATCACCCGGTATTTCGGTAGCTGTCACTTTTGATGCTTTTATTCTTTGACATTTGACAAGTAGAAACTACGCCATTACTAAAAATGGAAAGATACACGATTCAACAACGCATTGAAATGATTCAAAGTCACTAATAAAAATAGTGAAAATCTTGCAGTTCGCTAAACTAAAACATTTTTGGGTCGTCGTGAAGCACCATTGTCGGACCGCAATACAGAAATTGGTGGACAAATACACAGAAAGATTCTATTCCGCCCAAGACAGAACTGTTAACTTGAATTTTAGATTGTAGTATTTTTTCTATCACCGTAGAGTGAACTACAATCAGCCAATGACTGAATACGCCTGAAGGCTTTCTTCAGCATAGTCAGAACAGATATGTGAAACCATCCGATAGTATGGTACAATAATTGTACAATCATGACGTTGTAAGTCATTTTTGAATTACTTTTTATTCTAGTTCGGCTTGAGGTCATAGAAAAACGTTGTTGTTGTTTTTCATGTATTTTATTATTAATTTTTTCCCAATATTTCGATTGTCCTTGGCAACCATCATCAGGGGGTAATCAATATTAAGTAATTTTAGCGTTAGTGTCATTGAAAAAACATTTAGTTTTTTGTTCCTGGATTTTTAAAATGTTGATGCAATGATGTTTTGTTTATTAAAAGCATTAATACATTCCACTGCGTTTTCCTCTAGGCCATCGATTTAAAAAGCGATCAGCCACTTCGAAACTAATATGAATTGTGTATTTTGAAGCTTTTAACTTTAGCTTTATAATCACCTGTTACATTTCAGTGAACGATGACATGTGGCAGCCCAATTCACCGCGCCTGGCCCAAGCTGCACTACTCATGTCTGAATGGCTGGCACTGCACCGAACCAACCTCATGTCTCTACCTTTCAGCATTTGCCACAATGCGGGCTAGTGTTTTTTTTTTCCCCACTCACCCATTATTAAAAGTTTACTTTACTTTTTGACAAAGTTTAAACACAACAAAGTCATTGTTTGAAAGTATTCACGCCTAAATGCCCGTGCACAGTTTGTTGGAATGGGTTCCATTTAATATGAGGACGAACGATTTCATCATCATTATCCTAATTATTATGCAAAATATTATTTAATTAAGTTGCAACACTTACTTATCATCTTATGCCGCCTCAAGTGAAGTTAATCCTTTTTCGTTGAGATCTGCAAAAAGGATGCGAGTGTGAACGGGTGTGCGTATGAGTGCGAGGTTTGGGTGGTTGGTGTGAAAACTTGAGTTATGTATCCTTTTTTTTCGGAAATTTCTTTTCAGCGGTATGCGTTCGTAATTCGCTTTGTTATTGTGGCTGGGTAATCTCGGTTGGTCAATGCTCCCGTCTCTTTTTGTGTTCTATTATTTTAATGGAATTATTTACTTTTTTTTGTATGCGCCGGAATTTGCCTTAATTTTCACTAATTAGCACATGAGGGCTATAAATATATATATTTTTTTTTTGGTTTTTCGGTTTTCTTTTGCTGGATTATCCTCAGATCTTGTAGTAAATCACAAACTTGCTATGCCCTTCTGTTACGTACTTGCCCGCTGTAGCAATCCTTTTTATTTTCGCTCTTACGATTTTTTTTCAAGATATTTTACAACTTTACAGAAAATGTTTTGCCAAAATTCTCTTCTTGTTCGTTTCTTTCGTTTTTAAATTCGTCGTGGGGTTTTTTCTATTTTTTTTTTTTGTTGTTGTTGCACAAAGGGAATAAAAATGCTACACCGCCGCCAGCACGCAAAAAAGGTGGTCGGTCGATGATGGAACACTGCTAACAAAAACGGCAACAACAAATTGTTGTATATTTTTCGATTAAAGGTATTAACTGTATTTGGGTGCGTGTGCGTGTATGTGTGACGAGTAGTTGTTGCAGGATATACGATAAGGACTTGATGTACGCGCGTGTGTTTGTGTCAGCATTCACTACAATTTGCTTGCAAACTTTGTTGCCTTTTCTTGGTGGTTTTAATTCGGTTCTCAGGAGAAGGATTTCCGCGTTGCCGTTGTAAACAAGTCGTTGCCTTTAAACAAACTGTGTGCGTATTTTGCGAACGCTTATGATTGTTGCTAGTTTGCCATTGTCTAACTGTTATACACGTCGACATTTGCTCACGCAGTTCCCCACGGAGAGAGCTAACTGTGAGAGCATTTCTCAGTGAGAGTGGCAGAGTGAGAGAGTGTGTAAGAGAATATAGGCCAAAAGGCACTAAATAAGTCAGGAAGAGTCAGAGAGACATAGAGAGAGAGAGAGAGTGAGCGAGAAGGTCTGTACATGTTAAGCATCCCTAAAAAAAAGGGGGACACTAAAATAATGAACAGTGTTCGAAAAGAAGTTCTGAAGGGACACAACATTTTTTTTTTTATTCTGGAAAAACAAAAAGTAATTCCAACCGAAAAAACCAAAACAAATATGTGGTAGAAGATCGATAATGTAAAACAAAAACCTTAACAATCTTACTGGTCAATATTGTTCCTGCCCTCAGTTAGAGAGTTACATCACGAGGGACGAGGTAATAATCTAAATATGGATCTTCTCAGTCGGCATGTCAGCTCTTTAAAGACTTATTGCTGTGGCAATTTTTTTTTAGGCACAATCTTTCAGCATGTGTTTTTCCTGTCATCTATGACATTTTCAAATTCAAAGCAAACGTCAACAAACGTACCCTTACGTCATATCGCTAACACTTAGGGAATCCCCTGATGTTAGTCAGTTAAAAAATCTATAATTAGGTCGCTTAGAGAATTCAATGAAGTATGTAGTAAATTTGAAATTGATTTGATTTCCTACAACATAAATGAATTCAAAAAATTGTTAGAACTAATTTATTATTAAGCACTAGTCTGTAAGGAATTGTATTTCCATAGACGTATTTTCCAGAAATAAAAAAATAGTTGCCTTTTGAGTTCGGTCATATTCATTATTTAACCGGCGGGTATGATACAAATTACTGTTCTTTTCGGCAAAATTATGCCACTGAGGACCTTGAACACAGAATAATCGACGATTGCATAAAGAAACTTCAATACATCCACTAAATCTAGAATGGATTTTGGTAGGACGGCGTTGTTACGGCTAAGCGCAACGGGAGTCACCTCACTATATCGGTCGAAACAATGGACTGTTCGTTTTTAAATTTGATTAAATTATGATTAGATCGCCTACATAACTCTAAAACATACGAAGATGGGTTTCTGTATATATGGCTGGCATGAAAAGAAACACAGGGTTCTCCAACAGAAGATGTTTTTTTTTTGGTATTAAAAGAAAAATGAAAATTGTTTGAAATCCAAATCCTCATCATTCTAGGATTTCCACGTTTATCTTGTAGATCGTATTGCATTCAGATATCATGTTGTTCTGTGAAATTTTCAAGACTTCTGCTCTTGTCTTTTGGGATTTTCCGCCATTATCTTTCACCAGCCACAAATCTAAAGCAACTCATGTCTTAATATGTGGGACACTAACAATGTCTGTAAGATGCCCAACATGCCAAATACAAGAATGTCATTTTAACAACCCACAGGCATTACTTTCGGAGCCATCACATTAATGTTGGCCACCTACAAACATATTGTATT
The DNA here is from genome assembly GCA_958296145.1 of Hydrotaea cyrtoneurina. Taxonomy (NCBI): domain Eukaryota; kingdom Metazoa; phylum Arthropoda; class Insecta; order Diptera; family Muscidae; genus Hydrotaea; species Hydrotaea cyrtoneurina. Next base: position 99,976,921 of record OY282512.1, read on the forward strand.
ATGTTGTTGTTAAAATTCGATGTTATACACTATTCTCGGGCATTCTCTTCCATACACCTGCCTGAGCTGCTTCGGCCTGATTCGATTTCACAAGATCTGGTTGTTGTTTCACATGAAAGATGTGTAGATGCTGGGGAGTTGTCACTTTACACTCCTTTCTTCTTTTTTAAACTCAAGCCGGTCTCGTGTTTTTTTTTCAAACTTATTTGATTTTATTTATATAACTTCAAGTTTATGTTTTTTATTCCATGTCCCTGGAGAGAAATAAATTCCATTTGTTGTGTGTCATTTGTTTTCATGAGCACAAATATGTTCGTCCATCTTCATTTATGCAAAATCTTTTCCTTTTGATTTGTTATAATTGTATTTGTTAAAATGAGATATCTTCGGCCTTTGTTCAGCTGCCTTCGCCCGTGAAAAGGCAGCGTTGCGCTTTTTTCAACTCTCGTCCTTCCTTGGTCTCCCCTTTTCACTCTCTCTCTCCCTATCTATGTCGCTGCCTCTCTCATTGTGCTTCTACGTTTAATGGGATGGTTTCTCAATAATCTCCTTTAATTCAATTTGGTTGCGTTACTGTTGCATGGTCCGTATACTTAACGGGACGAAATTCACATCATCCATACGCCGCACTGAACTTTCATTAACCAACATTCTTTGCTGTAATAAAAATACAAAAAAAAAAGAAATTTCCCGACATAACTCAAAAAAGACGCTCGTATACACTCACAACCACATATCTTCACCGATATATCTGAAACGGGTATAATTCAAATTTAATGTAAATGCGTATTTCGACGAAATTAAATAACAACAGAAAATGCCAACAAATTGAAAAACGAATAAAAATGTCGACTACCTCATAAAAACTCGTACATTTTTTGATAAAATATAAATTGATTTTTTCTACAAAGAATTCATAAAATTTCAACGATTTTTATTTATAAAAAAAAATTGAAATTTTTGTAGAAAAATTATAATTTTTTAATACAAAATTGTTACTTTTAAAAAAAATAAAAATTTTTGTAGAAAATATTAAAAGTTTTAAACAAGAAATTTAAATTTTGTAGAAAAAAAAATACGATTTAAAAAAAAAATACAAAATTTAAGAAAAAAAATTATTAGTTTTGTAAAAAAAATAAAATTTTTCTATCAAAAATTAAAATTTTTGTATAAAACATTAAAAATTTTGTATTAAAAATTAAAATATTGGAAAAAAAAAAAAATTTTTGAATAAAAAATTAAAATAAAATTTTTGTATAAAACATTAACATTTTTGTATTAAAAATTTAAATTATGGGAAAAAAATACAATTTTTGAATAAAAAATTATAAATTTTGAAAAAAAAAAAAATAGAATTTTAAAAACAAAAATAAAATTTTGGTATCAAAAATTAAAATTTTTGTATAAAACATTAACATTTTTGTATTAAAAATTTAAATTATGGAAAAAAAATACAATTTTTGAATAAAAAATTAAAAATTGTTAAAAAAAAAAAATTTTTTTTAAGAAATTATTACTTATTACAAAAATAAAATTTTTGTATAAAAAATTAAAATTTTTGTATACAAAATTAAAATTTTTGTATTAAAAATTTAAATTTTGGGAAAAAAAATAAAATGTTTGAATTAAAAATTATAAATTAAAAAAAAAATTATTACTTATTACAAAAATAAAATTTTTGTATTAAAAATTTAAACTTTGGGAAAAAAAATACAATTTTTGAATAAAAAATTATAAATTTGAAAAAAATAAATTTGTTTAAAAAAAAAATTATTACTTTTGTAAAAAAAAATTAAAAATTTTGTATAAACATTAAAATTTTTGTATAAAAAGTAAAACTTTTGGATAAAATATTAAAAAAAAATTGAAATAATATGAAATTACAATAATTCCACAGAAAAGAAAATTTACAAATTTATAAAGGAAAATGTTTTCTTGAAGAGAATTAAAAGAATTTCGTCGAAATTTTCTGAAACAAAATTATCAAAATTTAAAAGACATTTTGTGTAAATAAATTAAAAAAATTTCAAGGAAATTTTCTATAAAAAATATAATAAAATGTCGATGAACAGTGTTGATATATAAATCTTCTAAGACATTTTCCATAGAAAATAATAAAATTTCGACAAAATTGTCTGTAAATGAAATGTTACAGAATAGAAACTTTAAAGAATTTCTACGATAAATTTCGTAGAAATTCTTTAAAGATATGAAACTGAATAATGTAAAAGAAAATTATTTCGGGGAAATATTCTACAAATGAAAATTATTTCGACGAAATATTCTATTAAAGAAAAATATTTCGACGAAATATTGCATAAAATAAATATTTCGACAAAATTTTCTATCAAAGAAACATAATAATATTTCGACGAATTATTCTATAAAAGAAAATCATTTCGACTAAATTTTCTATAAAAGAAAATTATTTAGACGAATTATTCTGTGGAAGAAAGTTTTTTCGGCGAAATAATCTATAGAAAAAAATTATTAAGACGAAGTATTTTATAATAGAAAATTATTTCGACGAAATATTCTACAAATCAAAATTATTTCGACGAAATATTCTAAAGAAGAAAATAATTTTGACGAAGTATTCTATAAAAGAAAATTAATTCGACGAAATATTTTATAAAAGTAAATTATTTTGACGAAGAATTCCTGAAAAGAAAATCACTTGGGCGAAATATTCTGTAGAAGAAAAACGTTGCGGCGAAATAATCTGTAAAAAAAAAATATTTCGACGAAATATTCTATAAAAGAAAATTATTTCGACTAAATATTTTATAGATGAAAATAATTTTGACGAATTTTCTATAAAAGAAAATTATTTAGACACAATTTTGAACAAAAAAAGTATCACAGATTTTCTACGAAGTTTTCTATAAGAAAAACATGAAAATAACTTCTAAATATTCTGTAAAAGAAAATTATTTCCGGGAAATGTTCTATAAAAGAATAATAACCAAGAATAGCGATGAAATGTTCTATAAAAGAAACTTAATAATATTTAGAATATTTAGAAAAGAAATATCACACGAAATGTTTTATAAGTGGAACTAATAACGTTTCAAATTTTCTATAAAAAAAAATAAAAAAAAAAATTTGGATAAATATTTTTTAAAAAATTAGAATAAGAAAAGTCATTAACTTGTTATGAGAATCCTACAAAATCTAAAGTAATCAAATATCAATGCAAGTTATTTACACAATTAGTTAAAATTTTCGATAACAAATCCAAACGTCAACTGAATATTTAAATATTCTTTTGTTTTATGACTTAAACTGTTTTCCAAACTCTCGTTGCATATTTTCGACTTCACAAATTCGACTTTGAATGTAAGGATGGTGTGTATGTATGTATATGTCGTAGCGTTTTATTTTCCAAAAAACCATCTCAAGTATTTCGGTTAGACGACAAACAAAAAAAGTCTTGATTATATTAAAAAAATTTAAGATGAAGACAAAAAAAACTGGAAAACTTAAAACTGAGTGCTTGTGAATTATGCCGAAACTCAAGATAGAACAAAGACAGCAGAAAGAAAAAGCACCAGCAGCAGCAACAACGCCGTGAACAACCAACAGCGATGACAACTACCAACTGGCGAAAACACAACATTAGCGATGAGCATAAGAAGGACAAGAAGGCGGACAACAACAAAACAGCTCTTAAGATTAGTCTTAAAGACTTAAATGCGTACTCAAGCCCATTGGGTAAAATTACCACTCATATTCACGTACCAAACAACACACACACACTCATACATATACAGAAATACTCACATGAACAAACACACTCTGCCATCCATACAAATTTTGCAGAATTCACAAACGCACACACACAGACTCATCCAGAGATAGACGTAAAACAACAGCAACAAATTGTTGCTTCTCTCGCAACAGTTTGCTGCTGTTATACACTCACTCTCCTTCAAACATTCAACACAAAACTGTGATACTCCTCAACACTACTCATAAACACAACAACACCAAGCAAATAAACAAACAAACTGCTGTTCTACAACTGGAGTACTACGGATATCTTTGCATGTGTGTGTGTGTAGTTATGGGTATGCCTCTGGATGTTTTTTGTGCGAGTGTGTTGTGGTACCAGGAGTCATCTGTAGTCAGAGATGGAGAGAAGCTGGCGAAAGAGAAAAAAAAGTGTACTTCAAAGTTATTTGTATTGTTGTATGGTGTGTCTTCAGCGAACGAACGAACATGTACCAGAAATGCCATCCTCCAGCAGAAGCCAGCAAGTAGAAGATGAAGATGGAAGCAGATCATTCAGCATAAGACATGAGACAGTGCAATGGGATAGTATGAGAATAGGACATAATTGAGCTTTTGTTGCAGGCCCTTAATTATCAACCGCACTTTTTGCTTACGAGAGTATGCAGGGTAATTAAGTTTCACATCAATTTAATTTGGACGTTCCCCTGAAAGAACGTATATTCTGAAATTCTACATTAAATGCGATATTCCTATAGAAATGGTAGACAAATTTTTGGAAATTCACAAAAACCCATGTTTTTGCCATATTATTAGTTTATTCGAAAAAGCAAACATTCCCATTAGCGATATTCGCCTTAGGGGCCCGATTCGGTCCTTCACAGCACGCCCACACAAAAACACGAAGTCCAACGGCGTCAAATCACAGCCTCCGGGTAGCCAATTGAGATCGCCAAGATGACCGATAACACGATTACGGAAGAAATAAGTTTGCTGTGTTTCTTCACGTATGTTGAGGCGTAAATGGATTCATTTCATTCCGAATTTCCGCCAAGATTTCAAGCTGATTATTTTCTCGTATTTCACAGAGGTATATCACCTCATAGGTATGGAAGATGTATCCATTTACTTGAATTCCACCGAGAAGTTTTTTGAACACCTACGACTTCTGTTTTCTCAACTTCCCCTTGGTTTTTGTTTTCTATTTTAAACTAGTAAGTTGTAATGCGCCTATGGCGCCCGTTAATTTGCTTGAGAAAGTATTTGTTACTTAATTTTAAAAATTTTGTAAAAAATATTTTGAGAAAACTATTTTGTAAAAAAAAATTTCGAAAAAAAATAAAAATGGGAAAAAACAAATTTGTGGAAAAAAAAATTTTGTTGAAAAAAAAAATGTTTGTTGAAAAAAAAAATTTTTGTTGAAAAAAAAGTTTGCTGAAAAAAAAATTTCTGTTGAAAAAAAAAAATTTGGTTGAAAAAAAAATTTTTGTGGAAAAAAAAAATTTTGTTGAAAAAAAAAATTTTTGTTGAAAAAAAAGTTTGCTGAAAAAAAAAATTTTGTTGAAAAAAAAAATTTTGTTGAAAAAAAAAAATTTTGTGGAAAAAAAAAATTTTGTTGAAAAAAAAAATTTGTGGAAAAAAAACAATTTTTGGAAAAAAAAATTTTGGTAAAAAAAATTTTGGGTAAAACACAATTTCTGTACAAAAAAAAATATTATTTTTTTTATATTATTATTTATAGAATTATTATAGAATGCCTATTTTTTATTTTATTTATTTATTTATTTATTATTAATTACAATACAAAGTAAATTTATATTCTAATTTTTGGGTCCAAGGGTAAACCGGGTGACACAGACCATATGTTTAGATTTTTGCAGCGACAGACCAAAGCCTCTGGTGGGAATCGAACCCACAACCCCCACGCTGATAGGCAAGCACGCTACCAACTCGCCTACCGGGGCGCTTAGAATGCCTATTTAAATTCCTACGTACTGCGTGACAGAGTCAGTGAATCAGTGTATCAGTGAATCAGTGAATCAGTGTCGAGGGTAAATATATATTAAGAAGATTGATTTTTAGAATGATTCTGGCATATGATGAATGGACCTAGATTTCCATCCAAGCTTAGTGATGACTGCGATTGACGGTAGACAGGCAAGAGTTGATAGACTGTCAGCACTTTTTCAAGCTGCATCTTTTAGACTTTCAGCCACGAATATATTCCCTGACGGCTCCTCTACGACATTCACAGAATGGATATTCTCATAGGGACAGGGTTGAGGAATCTCTTTAAAGCGAGATACGGATACGGAGGATTTGCCCAATTCAAGTACTGATGGTAAATGATTTAGAGGCATATCCTATACAGCTCCATCAATACGAGTGTGGTCTGTAAAACGACTACGCTCCTCTGTCAACAGGATGCCATAGGATGACCCTAAGCCATCCACACCTAAACGAAACACACAGTCTGAGTATAAAATTAAATCTCTTCTAGAAGTTCGTAAAACAACATAAATGTTAATGGCAATTATATTCCAAGAAAAGAAACGACTGATGGATTATTACGATTATAAGTAAATTGTTTTTGTTTGTGTGTTTATATTAGACACACCGAAAAACAGCTGAAACTTTTTTTATTAACAGCAACTCCAACCCCTGCCCCGAGCGTATTTTAAATTTCTTTGAAACTGTGAAATGTACACGAGACGGGATGACTCGATTTCAGAACACTGTGCCGACACAGTACTTAAAACAGATATCAATGATGCGGTGTTGCTCGGTAATGTTTGTTGTTGTTGTTTTTACTGTTTCTACTCATACACGATGGTGAATATGAAGATGAAGTATAACTTTTACATTACAATGCTGCTGCTGCCGATGGTGCTGCTGCTGTGGCTTGCCCGTCGTTGGCTTTGTTGGCACAAAAGCCGGATAAAGGGAGCGTATTAGCAACAGGAGCATCAGCTGCTTTCTCATGCCACACCAGGCGGAGCAGTAGGGCGCACTAGTAGTACGTACTTCGTACATCCAGTCAGTCAGTCAGTCAGTGTGCCGGTCAATGGGTGGCAGGAATGCCAACGGGATGCTGTGCGCGTACATGGCAAGCTAGTCATCCACTCTTGGCTTTAATAAAACACAACCATTAACCGCAGCAACAGTTTGGCGGCGTTTTTGCCCAAGAAGAAATCAACAACGTATCGTCTTCATCTCAAGTATACCATGAGCAGCGTTCGGTTGTATTGGAGAGGGTTGCAAGATAATGTTGTGCCTTCTCCTTGGCAAATGAGTGTAGAAGAAAACTTTTCCCACACACACACACACACATATCTGTGTTTACTTACTCACGCACAAAAACATTTGTGTTTGATTATAAGGAAGAAGGAAAAGTTGAACAGAAGGTTAACTCAATACCGAGAACATAAAAGTAGGACTGCAAAAAGATGTCTATGGGAGGACAATGGAACGCCAGAAAAAACCTCAAGAATTTATAGGCTTTAACAAAAGGTCTTTAATATAAACGGACGTACACACACACGTAGACACAGCCACCGATACAGTCGTAAACTTTCACAGAGACACTGACATAACCACACTGTACAGTGGTGAAGAAAGGACTCAAATGGAGGATATTAACAAAACAAATGTGAACGTTGTGAAAACAGAAACTGAGGCCTGAAAGTGGCAACGAGAAGTGTGAGGAGAAAAAAAACACTAAAGTAAACTCCCATTTATTTGAATAGGTCAAGCCTAATCGATGCAGAGATGAACGCCGGCCTTTCTATCCGTAAACCATTGATGTATTGCCTAAACTGGCCAACTCCATTTCTATCGGTTGTATTGTGTGCGACTCCAACACAACAAATTCAGGTTTAAATCCAAGTTAGAGTAGTTTAAATCCAGGGCTGTGGGAGTCGAGCCAATTTTGGTCGATTCCGAAAATTTCGAAAATTATACAGGGTTCTCCAACAAGAGGTGTTATTTTGAATCACCCGGTATTTTTGTAAGTGTCTCTTTTGAAGCTTTTAGTAAAGGGTGTTTTTTATTGAGGTATAGAACTTCGAAGTGAAATAAAACACAAGAAAATCGTTTTAATGTCCATCAATTTGGCTTTATTGGAAGAATAATTTTATGCCATTAATGTTTAAATATGATTTCGGGCATGTGGCCGCCGCGGCTGGCTCGAATAAAGCCAATTCTACAGGTCCAATTTTCAACCACTTGTTGGAACCACAACTCATCCACATTCATGCCATCCAATTCGGGAACAAAATAGTCGGTTATCATGGCTCTATACCGGTCTCCATTAACGGTAACTGACTCTCCAGCATTATTTCGGAAGAAGTATGGCCCAATGACTCCACCAGCCCATAGAGCACACCAAACAGTCAGTTTTTGTGGATGTAATGGCATAAAATGGACGGAGCTTGCGGTGAACTTCGCGAACTGAACCATTACTACCGAAATAAATTTGCACGATTTGCAAGCGTTGTTCTTTTGTCAACCTGTTCATGATGAAATGGCAAACCAAACTAAATATTAATCACTTGACAGCTGACAAAATGGCCGCCAGTTAAAAAAATGATGCCAACTTAAAGTTCTATACCCCAATAAAAAACACCCTTTAGAAACTACGACATTACTAAAAATAGAACGATATACGCTTCAACAACGCATTGAAATTATTAAAATTCACAACAAAAATGGTGAAAATCTTGCAAAACTAAAGCATTTTTGGGTCATCGTGAAGCATCTTGTCGGACCGCAATACAGAAATTGGTGGAAAAATTCGAGCTGTTGGAAGAAGTTTGTGATCTGAAGAATAAAACCCGTGCATGTCGCTCAAGAACCACTGCGAATATTTTGCTGCAGTAGCCCAAAGAGTTGAAGAAAACTCAGGTTTGTCCACCATTCCTCGTCGATCTTTGGAATAGGACATTTCACAAACGTCATTACACCGTATTTTGCATAAAGACTTGGGTCTGACGGCTTATAAAGTTCAGTTAAGACAAGAACTCAAGCCGGCCGATCATCAACATCGTCGTGTCTTTGCTGATTGGGTCCTTGAAATGCAGGAAAATGATCCGGAATTCCATCGAAAAATCATCTTGACTGGCGAGGGCCATTTTCAATTATTCTTTGAATACCAAAATAACGCCTCTTGTTTGAAAACCCTTTATATTAATAAAAGACATCTTCTGTTGAATTTCATATTTTTTTTTTTCAAAAAAAAAAAACAATTTGTATCAACTGATTTTCCTTTTAGCTCATTGGGACTAATTCAATCTCTTCCATCAAAATATTGTACATCTAATAGGATTCATACATTTTAACACCACTATCGTCAATAACCACTGTGCAATATATTCAGTAGACAGCCTCTTTTGGCCTGTGTGTGTGTGTGTTTGCGTATGATGATGATCAGAGTGTTGGTGTTCGTTGGGACTTCAGTGTGGATGGTGTGGTTGGATGTTGAACAAACACACAATAACAACAACAAAATCCGAGAAGACCATTTGAAGTGCGAGGAGTTGCCTCGGCAGAGTTGTGTTGCTTAGTGCCGCTTTGGCAATGGTCATATCGCTTTAGCTGTGGCAACCACCTCCTCATCGCCATCGCCATCACCATCGTCATCGTCGGCATTCTCAACAAGAGGCATTAGCATAATCAAGAAGGATTGAAGTGGTGCTTTTTTTTGTTGTCATTCATATTCAGACTTACCGCAACGGAGATGGCCAAACCCACAGCCATAATTTGGCATTGACTTTGTCCCACCAGTGGACGCCACACAACTATGGCAATGGCCAATATTGAGTATTCCTGAACGGTTTCTAGTGAAAGCACATAAAATGCAAAAGTGCTCCACATGCAGAGACTTCATGGACGCCGTTGGCATTTAGTCAAGTTCGGGAATTATGTATTAGTTTCAATTCGTGGTCGTCATGAGCGGGAAACTTTCGCCAAGTATGGGCGATTTGTAACTAATCGTAAATTAACAATTGGCGTTTTGAGGAATTGTAGCTGTAGTAGTACAGACAGGCAAAAACCAGTATGAAATCCATGTTCAGTTCTACGAAATGTTTAACATTCATTTATTTGTCATCCATTTTGTCCAGGGGATAACATTTTCTGGAGTATTCCGGCGTCATAAACTCCGGAAAAAATATATATAGAAAAAATGTTCATGAATTCATTTTTATTTTTTAAATTTTCTTTAATAATGACATTTTCCTGACATTGACCTTTATAGTTTTGGAAGGACACATTCGATCGAAGAAAAAAGCACAGCAAAGCGAATTCAAGATAATTATATTTAATAATTAGTTTTTAATATAATAGTTTTATTGTAGTGATCTTGGATATATATTAGCAAAATTGTCGCATCTAAGGGTCGGAAAACCCATGAGATATTGTTGAGAAGCCTCTCCATCCTCAACGTGTGACTATTTGGCACGGTTTTTGATCCAACCTTTTCGAAAATGAGGTTGGATCAACAGTTACGGTGAATGGATTGCGCTATCGAGAGATGATTAATAATTAATAATAATGTATGGGCTGTGCCACGCCCCTTCATCCGATTATGCCCTAATAAGGCCCACAGTAAAATACTGTGAACATTCTATTACAATATTTACATAACTAAAAAAATATGGTTCGCTTCTTTATGAGCAGTGAGGTGCCTACTGAAGGACTCAAAGATCTTTAAAGACAATCAGCGATAAACAGCCGTTTGAGAAATCCGGACCAGGTTAATTTAATTTGATGTTCGATTTGAAAAAGCACGCTTTTAAAAATAGCCTAATGTATCTAGCGGAATTAGTCATGTCGGTCGAACCGAATTTTTCTGCGATCTAGTGAACAGGATATGTGGTTCAAATCGAAGTAGACTTTTTCTTTTGAATTGATCTCTTGTTTTCTTTCTGCCATTTGTTACATTTAAAATTTGAATTTGTATAAGTTTTAATAAAATGGTATTATTTGTAATTAAAAAGTCGAAAAGTCGACTTTTTTAAATTTTTTGGAAAGTTCGAAACGTCGACTTTTGGTTGCAACTATATAACCCTAAAATGTAATATAAATTGAAAAATTCAGGGCGATCCAACTATTATTATGGCTGTTATAAAGAATTTTTTTAAAAGCGAACTCTTATCAAAAAAAATTCAAATATTTTGCATCATATTGATATGAAAAATCCAATCTCTCATAGGGTATTACATACTAGTAAGTTGTAATGCGCCTATGGCGCCCGTTAATTTGCTTGAGAAAGTATTTGTTACTTAATTTTAAAAATTTTGTAAACAATATTTTGAGAAAACTATTTTGTAAAAAAAAATTTCGAAAAAAAATAAAATTTGTGGAAAAAAAATTTTTGCTGACAAAAAAAAATTTTGTTGAAAAAAAAAATTTTTGTTGAAAAAAAAAATTTCTTGAAAAAAAAAATTTGGAAAAAAAAATTTTTGTAACAAAAAAATTATGTAAGAAAAAAAATTTTGGAAAAAAAAAAATTTTGATAAAAAAAAAAATTTGGGGAAAACACAATTTCTGTACAAAAAAAATATTATTTTTTTTATTATTATTATTTATAGAATTATAGAATGCCTATTTAAATTCCTACGTACTGCGTGACAGAGTCAGTGAATCAGTGAATCAGGGAATCAGTGAATCAGTGTCGAGGGTAAATATATATTAAGATGGCTCTTTCATATTTTGACGAGTGTCGGCACGCCCACTAAATATATCGACAATGCAAGAACCCTATTTTCAATACCGGCCATACAGCTGTTTTTTTATATATAAAAAAAGAAGTTTCAGAAAATATCCAGTAGTTTTTTTATAGAATTTAAAAAAAAAAATATTTGGCGGGCCCTGTATTTAAATTAAAAGAGTGCAAAAGTACCAAGTAGAAACAATTTACCGAACTATTACAATTCCTTTATGATCTGTATAACAAACAATCAGTAGAATTTCGAACTGTTACAACTTATGCAAATTCACCACCTACACGATATCCAAGACACAAACCGGAGCTTTCGCGAATATCAGCGAAAGTTCTAAATCGCATGCAGATGTTGCTGGTAATGTATTCCCTGATGGTGCGGAAATTCACTAATATTAAATCCGCTTGAAATCAGCAATTTCAGGCAACAAATAAAGAAAAAAAACTTTTGGAGAAATAAACAAAAAGTTTTCACAAACATAAATCGATACTCTCCAAAAAAAAGTTATAATCCTGTCCAGACAGACAAACACAATAATTCCATTAACAAAAATCTACAAATAGAAAAATATATCAATTCACTTACCTTTTGTTACACTAAAATCGATGATCGCCATTTATTTTGAAGCAACCGAAGGTGAATGTAATTTAACTCACAATCTTTACAATTTACATTGAACGAACGAAGGATGAAACATTTTACAAACACTTGTTTTGATTTTACTAAACATCACTACAACCCTTCCGAAAGAAAGCTGACCAAACACTTCAACTGTTGTTGTTGTATCCTCAGTCATTGTCATGTGTACAAACCGAGTGCGCATCGTTCATACACAAACGCCACACACACACATACACGCGAACACATTCTTGCAGACAACTAAGAACGACCGATACATTTGTTAAAATTATTTTCCTTGAGGAATTTTCACACCGGACAATAATGTTGATATACTTGCGACGTTTAACAATTGTCTTTTAATTTCTACAACTTTTCATTTGATGTTTTACAATGTTTCACTAATGAGCTCCGATTTTTACGTTGATACACGAAAAGCGCGGCGATGCAACTGATCAACTGAACTTCTTGTAGTTTTTCTTCTTCTTAGACCAAATACGAAATGTGCATGGGTGGGAAAGAGACAACTGTATGTCTTCACTTGCAATAGGATGAGGATACTCTAAGTTGGGGGAAATCGAAGTTGTTCTAAGGAGGGTGTTGCCATATCGATTGATGGGGAAAAGTGTTTGCTGATATTGACGTTTTTGCGCAATCATTGACGTTGGAAGTTATACAAAAGGCATCGTAACGATGAATTTTGATGAATCTATGCAAGTTTTTTTAGGCAACACGGAAATCTTTGACAATTTCTTTTAAATGTTTGGGGAGTCCCCTTTCAAGAGGGTCCGTTAAACTCATACAACCACAACATGCGTTGTGTGAAGATAACTACAGCGAAATCGAATAAAGTGATGACGATGATTGCATTGCTGATAATCCAGTAAAGAAAATTACCGCAAGTGAGGCATTTGAAATCTTTGACAAGGGCTTGCAATGGGTAGGAGAGACAATGGTGGGCCAAAGTGACATGAATGCACTCAGACGCTTAAGGGAGAAAGCAGTATTCCAGCTACTTGAGAAGAAAAAACAGCAGAAAAAGATTACGGACTTCTTTAATGGATAAATTTATTCCAAAATTTATAAAGGGTGTTTTTTATTGGGGTATAGAACTTTAATTTGCCATCACTTTTTTAACTGGTGGCCATTTTGTCAGCTGTCAAGTGATTAATATTTAGTTTGGTTTGCCATTTCATCATGAAGAGGTTGACAAAAGAACAACGCTTGCAAATCGTGCAAATTTATTTCGAAAGTAATGGTTCAGTTCGCGAAGTTCACCGCAAGCTCCGTCCATTTTATGCCATTACATCCACAAAAACTGACTGTTTGGTGTGCTCTATGGGCTGGTGGAGTCATTGGGCCATACTTCTTCCGACTAAAACGATTTTCTTGTGTTTTATTTCAATTCGAAGTTCTATACCTCAATAAAAAACACCCTTTACATTAAAGAAGTCCGTATGTTTGCTCTTTATTTTCACACCTATGGATGTTTTTGGGATCTCGTTTTCCTTTTTTTGTGAATTTTTATCACTAATTTAATTTGCTTTATAATTCCATGCCCACTGAAATTTTTACGATTTCCTTTTTTACTTTTTTTAAATGAAATTGAATTTATAATTTAAGTTTTTAATATTACTAATGACTATAATAAAAAAACTACCACCCTAGAACGTGTTAAACTCCTGAATATAGTAATTTAAGGCTATTTTTTGTTCTGAAATTCAACGTTGGCTAATTTTTGGGTTCTTATTTCATATGAAAGAAATCTCCAATCTCCCAAATGAAATTGAAATAATTCCCTAATCATTAGTTCCTCTGAAATAAAACCCCATTTTTTAAAATTAAATAGATCTCCAATAGTTATTCAAAATCATGAAACAAATTAATTCCCTCTTATTTACAAAATGTGTTAAATTTCAACAAATTAATTGACTTTTTATTTACAACTAGTAAGTTGTAATGCGCCTATGGCGCCCGTTAATTTGCTTGAGAAAGTATTTGTTACTTAATTTTAAAAATTTTGTAAAAAATATTTTGAGAAAACTATTTTGTAAAAAAAAATTTCGGAAAAAAATAAAATTGGAAAAAAAAAATTTGTGGAAAAAAAATTTTTGTTGAAAAAAAAAATTTTTGTTGAAAAAAAAAAATTTTGTTGAAAAAAAAAATTTTGTTGAAAAAAAAAATTTTTGTTGAAAAAAAAAATTTTGTTGAAAAAAAAAATTTTTGTGGAAAAAAAAAATATTTTGCTGAAAAAAAAATGTTTGTTGAAAAAAAAATTTTTGTTGAAAAAAAAATTGTAAAAAAAAAATTTTGGAAAAAACAAAAAATTTGGTAAAAAAAACAATTTGGGGAAAACACAATTTCTGTACAAAAAAAAAATATTTTTTTTTTTATTATTATTATTTATAGAATTATTATAGAATGCCTATTTAAATTCCTACGTACTGCGTGACAGAGTCAGTGAATCAGGGAATCAGTGTATCAGTGAATCAGTGAATCAGTGTCGAGGGTAAATATATATTAAGATAAGTGTTAAACTTAAACAAAAACAAATGAATTCACTTTAATGTTCAATATTTTGTATTGACCTTTTTCAATTATGTCGAATTAAGTTTTTTTAATGAGTGCCAGATCGAGGTCGGGAATTTTTAATAAAAAAATTATTTTATTTAATTTATTTTTCCAATATTTCGTTCTTCTTTGAAGAACATCATCAGGAAGTCTACAAATAAACATTTCAAAATAACTGTATATATACATACAAAGTAAATTCACAACATATTAACATAATAACTTACACAACAACAATAAGAATTAAATAAAACACACGCAATAGAACGTAATTGTTTCTTCAACTTAATTCACTTTTTATTTACAATAAGTGTTAAACTTACACAAACAAAAACTTGCATGGATTCATCAAAATTCATCGTTACGATGCCTTTTGTATAACTTCCAACTTCAATTGCATTTACAAAATCGCCAAATTCATATGCCCATGATTGCGCAAAAACGTCAATATCAGCAAACACTTTTCCCCATCAATCGATATGGCAACACCCGCTTTAGAACAACTTCGATTTCCCCCAAATTAGAGTATCCTCATCCTATTGCAAGTGACGACATACAGTTGTCTCCTTCCCACCCATACACATTTCGTATTTGGTCTAAGAAGAAGAAAAACTACAAGAAGTTCAGTTGATCAGTTGCATCGCCGCGCTTTTCGTGTATCAACGTAAAAATCGGAGCTCATTAGTGAACCATTGTAAAACATCAAATGAAAAGTTGTAGAAATTAAAAGACAATTGTTAAACGTCGCAAGTATATCAACATTATTGTCCGGTGTGAAAATTCCTCAAGGAAAATAATTTTAACAAATGTATCGGTCGTTCTTAGTTGTCTGCAAGAATGTGTTCGCGTGTATGTGTGTGTGTGGCGTTTGTGTATGAACGATGCGCACTCGGTTTGTACACATGACAATGACTGAGGATACAACAACAACAGTTGAAGTGTTTGGTCAGCTTTCTTTCGGAAGGGTTGTAGTGATGTTTAGTAAAATCAAAACAAGTGTTTGTAAAATGTTTCATCCTTCGTTCGTTCAATGTAAATTGTAAAGATTGTGAGTTAAATTACATTCCCCTTCGGTTGGTTCAAAATAAATGGCGATCATCGATTTTAGTGTAACAAAAGGTAAGTGAATTGAGATATTTTTCTATTTGTCGATTTGTGTTAATGGACTTATTGTGTTTGTCTGTCTGGACAGGATTATAACTTTTGTTTTGGAGAGTATCGATTTATGTATGTGAAAACTTTTTGCTTATTTCTCCAAAAGTTTTTTTTCTTTATTTGTTGCCTGAAGTTGCTGATTTCAAGCGGATTTAATATTAGGGAATTTCCGCACCATCACGGAATCATTTGCTTTCGATTTAGAACTTTCGCTGATATTCGCGAAAGCTCCGGTTTGTGTCTTGGATATCGTGTAGGTGGTGAATTTGCATAAGTTGTAACAGTTCGAAATTCTACTGATTGTTTGTTATACAGATCATAAAGGAATTGTAATAGTTCGGTAAATTGTTTCTACTTGGTACTTTTGCACTATTTTAATTTAAATACAGGATCCGCCAAATATTTTTTTTTTTTAAATTCTATAAAAAAAAACTACTGGATATTTTCTCAAACTTCTTTTTGTATATAAAAAAACAGCTGTATGGCCGGTGTTGAAAATAGGGTTCTTGCATTGTCGATATATTTAGCGGGCGTACCCACACACGTCAAACTATGAAAGGGCCATATCTAATACCATATTAGCGATTCGATGGTGAGTCATACTGATGTGATGCAATTTTTTTTTTTTTTGGATAATAGTTGCATCGCCCTGAAATTTTCACAGAATGTTACAGTTTACTTTGACTTTTTCAAAAAATTAAAAAAATCCATCTTTCGACTTTTCAAGTTTTTGTGAACTACATGTCGATTTAACTCGACTTTTTAATTGAAAATAATACAATTTTATTAAAACAAATTCAATTTTAACTCTTTGACGACAAATGGAACAAATATGTCCCATTTGGTTTTTTCGTAATTACAAGCATTTTTTTTAAATAGATTTTGACCAAATCGGTGGTGTTCGATAAAAAACAAATGCATTCTTTGGATTTTATGCTATAATTAGGTCTTTGTTGTTTTAATTGGGTTTAGAAATTTGTATTGTTTTTGTGCAATTTTAGTTTCTTTATATCTCGGGTTCTAAATGATACTGCTTGATAAACGTTTAAGATTAGATGTGCCGATACCTTAAATTAATTTATTAATCAACGCATTCTAAATTAAAAATACTATGAGACAGATGTGTCCCATTCGTCATCAAAGGCGAAAATAAAAAATACTTTAGTTAAATTTTTTAAAATTTGAAAAACACAAACAATTCAGTAAAAAACATAAAGTAAAATTACGAGATCCTATAGGTTTAGATAAACCAAGTCTCAAATCGAACTGAGCTGTGATAAATTTCTAAGAATTCCAGCCCTCCGTAATGCACATTGATTTTTTTTTTCAAATACTGAGTTCAAATGATTTGTTACTGGTCTAATTGTAAAGGCTCGATCGTATGATGGGTTGTCACTGCATGGCTGTTCAGCATTGTTAACAAAATGTAAGCTGGAAAGAATGTTTTCGAAACGATCTCGAGTCATAACATTGGAAATAAACGGTACTGAATATATCTTAATATATATTTACCCTCGACACTGATTCACTGACTCTGTCACGCAGTACGTAGGAATTTAAATAGGCATTCTATAATTCTATAAATAATAATAATAAAAAATATAATATTTTTTTTTGTACAGAAATTGTGTTTTCCCACAATTACCAAAATTTTTTTTTCCCAATATTTTTTTTTACAAAATTTTTTTTTCCAATTTTTTTTTTTCAACAAAATTTTTTTTCCACAAAATTTTTTTTTAAAAAAAAATTTTTTTTTCAACAAAATTTTTTTTCCACAAAATTTTTTTTTAAAAAAAAATTTTTTTTTCAACAAAAATTTTTTTTTCAACAAACCATTTTTTTTTCAACAATTTTTTTTTTTTTTCAATAAAATTTTTTTTTTTCAACCAAAATTTTTTTTTTCAACAAACATTTTTTTTTCAACAAAAATTTTTTTTCCACTAATTTTTTTTTTCCAATTTTATTTTTTTTCGAAATTTTTTTTTACAAAATAGTTTTCTCAAAATATTTTTTACAAAATTTTTAAAATTAAGTAACAAATACTTTCTCAAGCTAATTAACGGGCGGCATAGGCGCATTAAAACTTACTAGTTTCTTATATCTGGCAAACTGTGGATACTCATTGATATGTCCCATGACTTTTCACATAAAAGGAGTATAAATTTTTACATTTTGACAACACTTTAGTCTTGTATCACTGTGTTGACGAGTAAGAATCCACAATAAAATTTTGAAAATGTTTAGTGGACAATTCTTCATCGTCAAGAAGTATTTCTTGCAACGTTTTAAACAGACTAAACACTTGAAGTCTTCTATCGACACTTATAGCGAGCATTACCCTCTTTTCTCATGCCCAGAACATCAAGAGTGTCTGTTCAGAATTGAACATGAGGCATGTACTAGACGTATTGTCAAATTCTATTTTATTTAAGTGAGTGTTTCGGTTTGAAGAATAAAATCAGTATTCTACAAGTACTCAACGCGTAATGAGTTTTATTTCTGATGTTAGGTCTTTACATTTGGTCCTTTGAACCGGATTCTCTTTACAGTGTCTGAGTCGTCGATATCCACACCACACATAGATATGATCAGTGGAACGTTTGTGTGACAACAAATAGCCCTTTGTTTAACATGTAGCGATACCTGTTCATTTGACCCTACTTATAAATTATCTCCAAATCGATATGAATCGAGCGAAGGTTTTACCGACACCAAATGCAATAAGTTTTGATATGAGTGCTCCGTGTGAGACCCTAACGAAAGCCTTGGAAATATGCAGAG
This sequence comes from Hydrotaea cyrtoneurina, assembly GCA_958296145.1. NCBI lineage: Eukaryota > Metazoa > Arthropoda > Insecta > Diptera > Muscidae > Hydrotaea > Hydrotaea cyrtoneurina. The sequence continues at coordinate 99,995,499 of OY282512.1, forward strand.
CCACGAGCTAGCTTGCACCAAGGCGGTGAATGGATCGACTCCATCGTTCACAAAGAAATGACATCAGGTCTCCAGTAGATTGGTTTCTACGGAAGCTATACAACCTCCGGGAGCGCAGAATATTTTTAAATTGAACGCTAGTTAGCAGGTTTTATAACCTCACTTTTCTTGGCTATACATTGGCCACTTTCCAACGTGAAGACAAAATACCAGCAATGGACAAACTAGCTTCGAGTACCTTATCTATAGGACAAGTTCTGAAATATCATTTGAGCCCGCAATTTGGTTTACCACCTTAACCCCACGTGTTCGAACAAATTTCTAAGGCGTCGAACTAGAAATCCCAATATTTGAAAAAGAAAAAAAAATGTTTTTGCCTGTAATTTTGGGCGCCATGAAATAAGTCCACTAACAAAAAATTAAATAAGTCCCCAAAAAAAAATTACAGAAAGCAACAACAACGTTTTTCGGGGATTTTTTTTCATTTTGTTATCACGAGAATGAAGAACAACAATATAAGGAATTCCAGGTCCTAAATCAAATAAAGAGCGATTGCCAAAATCTTGCAGGAACGCTAGGAGGCGACAAGATGGCAATGAGCTCTATTAGATCGTCGTTCCCTAAGATTTGTCACAGGTAAGAGCATATTGGGAAAAGTTTTATTATTTAAAACCATAATTTTAATTGTTAATTTAATTTCCAAAAATTCAACCAGGCTTACAGTACATCGTAAGCAAGGCTTTAATAACATCGCCTAAGAATGTGGTTCTAGTAATTGAATCATTTAACTTGGAAAATGTTTGGGCAAAATTCCGCATATGTAAAGATGAAGCGAACCCAAGGCATTTTTCCATTGCATGTATTTGTTTACATCGCAAAAAAGTATTGAGTTGGTTAAAGGAAATAGGAGATATCTAATGGACGCTACATTTAGAATTGTCCCGAAAGGCTGTTCTAAGCCGCTTTTAGTTATAAATATTGAGTACTTTGAAGAGGTAATTGTTAACTATACTAGAAAATGTTTTTATTTCTTTAAATATAATTTATTTCTTAGTTTTTTACAATGTTTTTTGTTCTTATGTACAAAACAAAAACAGAAACAATATACAGCTTTTTAAAAATATATAAGACAACGTATTTGATTTGGAGCCAGCTCTATTCATAACAGACTACGATCAAGCTATGAGAATAAATATTTGCAATATTTTCCCAAGGGCAAAGACTGTTGGATCCTGGTAAGTAAAACATACATAAAACTATTATTGTATGTTTCTGTAACTTAGAAGTTTTTTTTTTTAATTTTTTTTTAGCGTAAATTGTCAAAAAATGAAAAATTGTTAGATTGATTCGTAACGAGGAATTTTTTAAAAGTAGACATTTTGCCATATTGTGCGTAGGTGGAGGTACGTTTTAACCCTTTGACGATGAAGAATTGTCCACTAAACATTTTCAAAATTTTATTGTGGATTCTTACTCGTCAACACAGTGATACAAGACTAAAGTGTTGTCAAAATGTAAAAATTTATACTCCTTTTATGTGAAAAGTCATGGGACATATCAATGAGTATCCACAGTTTGCCAGATATAAGAAACTAGTAAGTTTTAATGCGCCTATGCCGCCCGTTAATTAGCTTGAGAAAGTATTTGTTACTTAATTTTAAAAATTTTGTAAAAAATATTTTGAGAAAACTATTTTTTTTTAAAAAAAAATTTTTTTTTCAACAAAATTTTTTTTCCACAAAATTTTTTTTTAAAAAAAAATTTTTTTTTCAACAAAAATTTTTTTTTCAACAAACCATTTTTTTTTCAACAATTTTTTTTTTTTTCAATAAAATTTTTTTTTTTCAACCAAAATTTTTTTTTTCAACAAACATTTTTTTTTCAACAAAAATTTTTTTTCCACTAATTTTTTTTTTCCAATTTTATTTTTTTTCGAAATTTTTTTTTACAAAATAGTTTTCTCAAAATATTTTTTACAAAATTTTTAAAATTAAGTAACAAATACTTTCTCAAGCTAATTAACGGGCGGCATAGGCGCATTAAAACTTACTAGTTTCTTATATCTGGCAAACTATGGATACTCATTGATATGTCCCATGACTTTTCACATAAAAGGAGTATAAATTTTTACATTTTGACAACACTTTAGTCTTGTATCACTGTGTTGACGAGTAAGAATCCACAATAAAATTTTGAAAATGTTTAGTGGACAATTCTTCATCGTCAAAGGGTTAAAACGTACCTCCACCTACGCACAATATGGCAAAATGTCTACTTTTAAAAAATTCCTCGTTACGAATCAATCTAACAATTTTTCATTTTTTGACAATTTACGCTAAAAAAAAATTAAAAAAAAAAACTTCTAAGTTACAGAAACATACAATAATAGTTTTATGTATGTTTTACTTACCAGGATCCAACAGTCTTTGCCCTTGGGAAAATATTGCAAATATTTATTCTCATAGCTTGATCGTAGTCTGTTATGAATAGAGCTGGCTCCAAATCAAATACGTTGTCTTATATATTTTTAAAAAGCTGTATATTGTTTCTGTTTTTGTTTTGTACATAAGAACAAAAAACATTGTAAAAAACTAAGAAATAAATTATATTTAAAGAAATAAAAACATTTTCTAGTATAGTTAACAATTACCTCTTCAAAGTACTCAATATTTATAACTAAAAGCGGCTTAGAACAGCCTTTCGGGACAATTCTAAATGTAGCGTCCATTAGATATCTCCTATTTCCTTTAACCAACTCAATACTTTTTTGCGATGTAAACAAATACATGCAATGGAAAAATGCCTTGGGTTCGCTTCATCTTTACATATGCGGAATTTTGCCCAAACATTTTCCAAGTTAAATGATTCAATTACTAGAACCACATTCTTAGGCGATGTTATTAAAGCCTTGCTTACGATGTACTGTAAGCCTGGTTGAATTTTTGGAAATTAAATTAACAATTAAAATTATGGTTTTAAATAATAAAACTTTTCCCAATATGCTCTTACCTGTGACAAATCTTAGGGAACGACGATCTAATAGAGCTCATTGCCATCTTGTCGCCTCCTAGCGTTCCTGCAAGATTTTGGCAATCGCTCTTTATTTGATTTAGGACCTGGAATTCCTTATATTGTTGTTCTTCATTCTCGTGATAACAAAATGAAAAAAAATCCCCGAAAAACGTTGTTGTTGCTTTCTGTAATTTTTTTTTGGGGACTTATTTAATTTTTTGTTAGTGGACTTATTTCATGGCGCCCAAAATTACAGGCAAAAACATTTTTTTTTCTTTTTCAAATATTGGGATTTCTAGTTCGACGCCTTAGAAATTTGTTCGAACACGTGGGGTTAAGGTGGTAAACCAAATTGCGGGCTCAAATGATATTTCAGAACTTGTCCTATAGATAAGGTACTCGAAGCTAGTTTGTCCATTGCTGGTATTTTGTCTTCACGTTGGAAAGTGGCCAATGTATAGCCAAGAAAAGTGAGGTTATAAAACCTGCTAACTAGCGTTCAATTTAAAAATATTCTGCGCTCCCGGAGGTTGTATAGCTTCCGTAGAAACCAATCTACTGGAGACCTGATGTCATTTCTTTGTGAACGATGGAGTCGATCCATTCACCGCCTTGGTGCAAGCTAGCTCGTGGCTCTGGATATTTCCAAGGCTTTCGTTAGGGTCTCACACGGAGCACTCATATCAAAACTTATTGCATTTGGTGTCGGTAAAACCTTCGCTCGATTCATATCGATTTGGAGATAATTTATAAGTAGGGTCAAATGAACAGGTATCGCTACATGTTAAACAAAGGGCTATTTGTTGTCACACAAACGTTCCACTGATCATATCTATGTGTGGTGTGGATATCGACGACTCAGACACTGTAAAGAGAATCCGGTTCAAAGGACCAAATGTAAAGACCTAACATCAGAAATAAAACTCATTACGCGTTGAGTACTTGTAGAATACTGATTTTATTCTTCAAACCGAAACACTCACTTAAATAAAATAGAATTTGACAATACGTCTAGTACATGCCTCATGTTCAATTCTGAACAGACACTCTTGATGTTCTGGGCATGAGAAAAGAGGGTAATGCTCGCTATAAGTGTCGATAGAAGACTTCAAGTGTTTAGTCTGTTTAAAACGTTGCAAGAAATACTTCTGATTACGTAAATTTTTACACCACCTGCATGTCAGCAAAAATGGAATATAACTCCCATATATGGGCAGGGGCTTCAAAGACATCTTTGCAGCTGCTTAACTTTGTACAGAGGGAAGCCTGATGATCATAGGGGATAGTAGGGTATCCAACTCTATTTTCTTTCTTCGGAATCGCCGGAATTTGCATGGCCTATTGCAGTTCTATAGAAATTTTAATGGCATCTGCTCTTCAGCCGGGATGCGAGACTCTCATAGGTTAATTGTCAAATGGCCGGTGGATCGGACGACACACTACAAAGAAAATGATTCCTTATTACATTTCAGTTCTTCAGAAACTTCATATTGTATTAAAAACAATTAACTCGGTACGACTGTTAAAGTCTCTCTAAGGTGGACGAATATGACCAACCCCATCTAATGTCCTTACAGTACATTCATTTCTTGACGTCATCACAAAGGTTCATTCATTGAACTTTGTTAAGTAGAGAACAAACAAAAGTTGTACGTTTATTATTTGTTTTATTTATTTTAAAGTATAAAGTACTGCAAAATGAAGAAGTTATTCCACTACACTCTTACTTGTTAATTATAACTTTTTTTTTGTTTTGTTGTTCGTGAGGAAATGAAGAAAACTCTAAAGTTTTGTAATTTCTCGGTTTGCAGGCAAATTTCTGTGATGTTTGTGATGATTTCGAGTGAAAGATTCAATAATGGGCCATTGCGTTTTGTCGCTGACAAAACAAAAATATATATTTATGTATTCCAACAATTGCGGTAGTAACACTTAATATCACCGGAAGTGAGTATATATTATTTAGGATATTCATGAACTGTACTTCAGATAATCTCCATTCAGCTGGATACACTTAATCCAATGGTCTTACCATAAGACGATCATTAGAAAAATTTAATAAAGCCCTGCGGGTAATACGCAAAATTCAAAAAAGTCACACATGACACAAATCTGTAACTGTCGAGTCATTACAGTTGGATTCACAACTCAAGGGTGTCGCAAGGGGGACCAAACTGGAAATTATGGTTGAAGGTTTTGTAATTCGTAGGTAAATTCAGGAAATTTTATGGAATAGTTTGTTTTGGAGAAACGCAGAAGTTATCACGGAGAACTGTGGCGTATACAATAATGAGTTTTCCAACGATAGGTGTTATTTTGAATCACCCGGTATTTCGGTAGCTGTCACTTTTGAAGCTTCCATTTTTTGACATTTGACAAGTAGAAACTACGCCATTACTAGAAATGGAACGATACACGCTTCAACAACGCACTGAAATTATTAAAATTCACTACAAAAATGATGAAAATCATGCAGTCACAGTTCGCAAAACTAAAGCATTTTTGGGTCGTCCACTCCTCGTCGTTCTTTGGCATTGGGCACAAACGTCATTACACCGTATTTTGCATAAAGACTTGGGTCTTAAGGCTTATAACGTTCAGAACTCAAGCCGGCTGATCATCAACAACGTTGTGTCTTTGCTGATTGGGTGTATGAAATGCATGAAAATGATCCGGAATTCCATTGAATACCAAAATAAAATCTCTTACTTGAAACCTCTTTATAAAAAAAATTCTATTTTCCAATAAATGATCTAGAACTCGAATAACAGAAACAAAAATAAAATACGAAAAAATTAAAAATATCGACGAAACATACGTTTTTAAAGGATTTTTCTAACCAGTCCAACTAGTTAAAATTGCTCTTCGTTTTCGACCCATTCCTATGTACCTACGTACAGTGGAATTTGTCAAAAGTCATAACCAAATGCCAACTACAAAATTGGGCCGGATATCAATCGTACGAGAATTGCCCGAGTGTCTCATTAATGCCTTACGTCAAGTGGATATTTCATGTGACTGACTGTCCAATTGAATGCCTGTCAATTCAGTCGTTCGTTCGTTCGGTCGTCCATTAATTTATTCACACTGTGATGATGTCCGCGGGCGTAATTTTGTGTCATCACAACATTTGTTAACCGTGGCCATTTTCACACCCACCTCCAGCTCATTTGCACTTTCACCGGCCGTAGATTTGCTCATGGAAATTTATGTTAATGCATTCAAGGGTGGCTGGCATGGGCCGAGGCACTGCCGATGTGATGAGTCTTGATTTTTGAGTGTTGATGGGGCAGTAGGAGGGGAGGGCTTCAGAATACAATGTCGGGTAATTGCTTCAATTTATGGAAATGGAGTAGTAATCACATTTTCTACAATTCCATTCTATGTCACACTCTCTCCTCTCTCTCTCTCTCTATTCCACACTACGCAAAACTAACCGTACACCCTCTGCACTCGTTACTTGTTGAATTCCTGATGGATGGGGCGGGGGGAGTGGTAGGGGTAGGGGTAGGGGTATGCCAAAACGCAAAGGCTTTACGCTTAATATTGTCCCATTTAAAATTTGATTTAAAATGTCTTCTGTTCTTCAACTGGCACGCACCACTGCTGGCGATGGAACAGCATATACGCTTAGATGTTGAGGCGGAAAAGGAAAGTGCCCAAGGAAGATGACGAGATGGAAGGAAAAGCCGAAAGCAGGGAGAAAAAAAGGGTGCGGCCCAGTTACCTTTAAATTAAATTTACATTTACTTTGGTTGACATCAGCACATTCGTTGCGTTCTAAATGTGTTTGAACATTCTGTTTGAACTGTTTTGTGCCGTAAGATAAGCATTTGGAAACGTTTAGTGTTTCTCACACGCACACACAATCTCAGTCTTACACACACACACACAGGGACATTAACATATACCTGTACAAATATATATATATGTATAGATAAATCTATATATGGGCTACTGCCTACACAATGTTTGATTTAATTTATAACTCTTAGGTTAGACTGCACAAACTCAACGTACGTGTTCGAAGCACAAAATAGAGGTGAATGAGGAAGAAATACAGGACAACTTCAATTAATGATTAATCGAGGAATTGGTTGTACACAGAACAAATATAGACAAATATTCACCGATAGAGGGGAATACTATTCATAATATACCCAATGTCAAGGGAAACCCGTAAAGAAACTATGTGGTGATAGGGTAAACATAGACCGGGTCCAGATAGACAAAAGCAACTCAACTGAGATAGACCTGTATGACTTGATCCGTGTCGTTGAAGGTTGACTCACCATCAAGCAGTACACCATGTAGCCTTGTCGCGGCTCTATCAACGCTGAAAATAGACGGCGGTATCAGGTGACTTCTTCTTACAAAAAGGTCGTCAGACTTAACAGGATTTGGTCGGCCGGGACACAGAAGGATACTCGTATGTGGGCCGTGATGTGATTGACAGTGTGTGCGACTATCAAACAATGTGGTGAGACCTCAAACTTTATGCAGCATCCATTTCAAGACACCGTATAGTGGTCCAGAATCTAAACAGACATCAGTCAAAAATCGAAATCTTTTGATTTGATCTTTTCGAGTTGTTCAGAACAACATGGTTACAACATGGTTAGAAGTGAGGGCTTATTTTAAGATATTAGCATTTGTCCTTATTCTAAACCACTGTCATTTTATTTGACAGCTGTAATTTTATTTGACAGCTGTCATTTTAGTTGACAGCTGTCATTTTAGTTGACAGCTGTCATTTTAGTTGACAGCTGTAATTTGATTTGACAGCTGTCATTTTGTTTGACATCTGTCATTTTATTTGACATCTGGCATTTGATTTGACAGCTGTCATTTGATTTGACTGCTGTCATTTTAGTTGACAGCTGTCATTTGATTTGACTGCTGTCATTTTAGTTGACAGCTGTCATTTGATTTGACTGCTGTCATTTTAGTTGACAGCTGTCATTATATTTGACAGCTGTCCTTTTATTTGACAGCTGTCATTTTATTTGACAGCTGTAATTTGATTTGACAGCTGTCATTTTATTTGACAGCTGTAATTTGATTTGACAGCTGTCATTTTGTTTGACATCTGTCATTTTATTTGACAGCTGTCATTTTATTTGACAGCTTACATTTTAATTGATAGCTGTCATTTTATTTGACAGCTGTCATTTGATTTGACAGCTGTCATTTTATTTGACAGCTGTCATTTTATTTGACAGAAGTCATTTTATTTGACAGCTGTCATTTGATTTGACAGCTGTCATTTTATTTGACAGCTGTCATTTGATTTGACAGAAGTCATTTTATTTGACAGCTGTCATTTTATTTGACAGAAGTCATTTTATTTGACAGCTGTCATTTTATTTGACAGAAGTCATTTTATTTGACAGCTGTCATTTTATTTGACAGCTATCATTTTATTTGACAGCTGTCATATTATTTGACAGCTGTCATTTTATTTGACAGCTGTCATTTTATTTGACAGCTGTCATTTTATTTGACAGCTATCATTTTATTTGACAGCTGTCATATTATTTGACAGCTGTCATTTTATTTGACAGCTGTCATTTTATTTGACAGCTGTCATTTTATTTGACAGCTGTCATTTTATTTGACAGCTGTCATTTTATTTGACAGCTGTCATTTTATTTGACAGCTGTCATTTTATTTGACAGCTGTCATATTATTTTACAAATGACAGCTGTCATTTGATTTGACAGCTGTCATTTTATTTGATAGCTGTCATTTTATTTCACAGCTGTCATTTTATTTGACAGCTGTCATTTTATTTGACAGCTGTCATTTTATTTGACAGCTGTCATTTTATTTGACAGCTGTCATTTTATTTGACAGCTGTCATTTTATTTGGCAGCTGTCATTTTATTTGACAGCTGTCATTTTATTTGACAGAAGTCATTTTATTTGACAGCTGTCATTTGATTTGACAGCTGTCATTTGATTTGACAGAAGTCATTTTGTTTGACATCTGTCACTTTATTTGACGGCTGTCATTTTATTTGACAGCTGTCAATTTATTTGACAGCTGTCAATTTATTTGACAGCTGTCATTTTATTTGACAGCTGCTCATACATTTGAGAGGATTTCCCCCATCCGTTTACCTATCAAAGACCACTCCTTCAATGACATCTCGAACGGAATGACCCATATGCGTACACAGTCATTGGGATGTACTACAACAATATATCAAATATACACACACAAAAAAAGGTGGATTGAAGGAAAAGTTGCTGGATTTAAATTCAAACGTTTAATCTTCTAGTAAACTGAGTCACCGCATGTGTAAATGTATGAATGTGTGTATTGGCGTAAGAACATACAATCCACAGCCGACATTTAATGGCAGAGCAGCGTTGTACAATCCCTAGCCCAGGATGACACCAAAACAAAATCAATAATTCATTCGGGTTTCGATTTAAAGGATTTACAAAATGTCTTCATCAATAACAGTTAAGGGGTATCAATTGATAATTAAATTTTTTTTTTTTTTTGTTGTTGTTCCTGTTGGGTGGCCTTATGGCAACATTTAGGTTGACAGGTGTTGCATAAAAATGAGGTCGTTAAAAAATTATTAGGCATTTTACTGCTATCACATCCTTAAAATTGAATTTATGGGGATAATTTGTATGGAAAACAATTGCGTATTCGAGCGATTATAGTAATTATGAAGGAATAGGTAAATAGACAAAACAATGTTAAACGAACAGTAATCCCACCCTTGATTTTTTCTCTCTGAAATTGCCAAGTGTCTCTTTCCCACAGGGTTATTACATTTCAAGTCAGATATTAAATAGGAATCCTTTCACGATTTCTTTTACATACCACAAAAAACAGGTCTTTTTCAGAGAATATTCGAAAAGATCCTAATTTGTTTTCACAAAAAAACACAACAACAGCAAATCTTCTGCGACATTGCCGACCGATCCACATCCACCATTGTCATAATTCTCCCTTTCCAGGATTTACTTTAATTTTTCAACACATCCCACAAGACCGATATTTGTCCACAAGGACATAATCATATAATATTAGCGAATTTATGCCATTATCCAATACAGCGTGTCCATGAGTGGCAGGCGTGCAAGGGAGGTCCATCGTCATAAGCAGGACATGGTATGTGACCAACGTACATAAAGGATAAGCAGAGAAAAACATTAAAAACATTGTCATGTCTGATGAGCAGGACGAGTAAGTAAATAAAAATGATGATGACAACGGCCAGGACGATGACGATGATGATGTTGTTGTCAGCGAGCGTACTCCACATTGTTGGCGGAGGTATTGTGTCTGTGGAACTGGTAGTACAAACTATGCCATTTGTACTCCCAACGCATTCATATACACGAGCATCCGTAAAGGATAAGATTCGTACAGTGGCATCGGGCGGGAAAAAAAAAACATAAAGGACAGATCATAATGGGAGATGTGATTGTCCTCTAGCGTGGAATGTGGAATCTGCGTTCCCAAGTGTGACAATTTTAGAAAATCCTTTAAATGACTTAAATATTTGGATTCATAACAAAGTTTTTCTGTTTAATAGTGGATTCGATTTTGGATCCATTTCTTTTTATCCACCACATGTCTATGATCTTGGACTTGATTTGCAGTTGTGTGCGGCCTGTTTTCCTCTATACAAAAATGCGAGTTGCCAGAGACAAAAATTACCCAGAGACAATCTAAAGGACAGATGGTGGAATTCCTGTAAGAGAACAATTGACATCGGGAGTTTGCAATATGTTCTGCTCCTTTTGCCATACAAAACACGACAATTGTTTGGCAATTCAAAATCATATGGTACCCAATTATGTAAAGGGTTATCCATTTTGCATTTTAAAAGTAAACGTAAATTAAATACATTTAAATAATTTGTCTTCATGATATTTCTTTTTTATTATAAAGTTTGAACGTTGACATTATGTGTGAAACACTGCATCATTTAAATGACCACCACGCGAAGTATTGCAGGCATTGATTCTTTTGAGGTCATTTTGGACCACTTTTTGGCACATATTGGGCGGTATTTCAGCCATAACTTGACGAATGTTGGTTCTTAGTGCTCAAGAGTTAAAGGTTTATCTGCATTAAAACGGTCTTTCACGTAGCCCCACAAAAAAAGTCTAAGTGTGTCAAATTGCGTGATCTTGGTGGCCAGTTGATGTCGCCACGACCAAAAGCGACCAAAAAGCGCACCAAACAGTGACTTTTTGTGGATGTAATGGCCTCTCTTCAATTATTTGAGGATTCTCATACCCACCGAGTGAGAAATGTGCTTCATAACCATAAACCATAATCTCCTCTTATATGTAGCACGATATGTGGCTGTGCCAGAATCACCATTTTTGTAGTATTTTTTTTAATAATTTTTACGCGTTGTGTGATAGTTAAACGATCCATTTTCGTCAATGTCAGACTTACAACTGAAAATAACAAAAATTGGTTTAACAACTTAGTTTGACAGATGTCGAATTCCAGGCCTATTCTTTTGAAACCACGAAATGAATAACCCTATATATATATATAAAATTAAAGCTCGAACATTTCTCATTTGAAATGATGACTCAACGACTTTGAAAATGCTTTATATTGACCAACTTGTGCTTTAAATACGGAGAAACTCAGAAAATCCGAATTTTTTCGCAGAAAACCTTTTCGAAAAAATCTGAAAAAAATTCTGAAAAATACTTTACATCATAAGCTATCAAAATTATTATTCACTGTTACGTATTTCTTTTCAACTTTTTTCCATCATGCCATGCTGTCATGACGCGCATGACCGTCCATGAGACCTATCGATATCGATAACACTAGTCAACAGTCAAAATGTACTCGGGATGCGATAATTTTTTCTGTGTAGATAACCTTGACATGAGCTCGAAAAACGCAATAAAAAAATTTTTTTTACTTTGGTTTTTGTTTTATTTTTTTTTTTTAAATTTTAAAAAATTCTTTTTGGTTAATTTGTTTCGTCCGGCATAACTCGGGAACCACTAGCCCGATTTAATTGAATTAAATTTTAAAAAATTTAAAATTACAATTCCCTTAATCTGTTCATATATTGTTTTCCTATACAAGCAACAGTTTCCAAGTTAAAAATGAATATATAAAGGAAAAAACTTATTTTTTGCCTAAAGATTTAAATTTTTTTTTTTAAAAAAATCCATAAAAAATCCAAAATGAAAAAAAATGTCAAATCTTATTACTTTTACGTAAAGACACATAACCTATGAGCAAAATGAGACAAAGATCATGAAAATCGAAGAACGCGTTTCGCTTTTATTCGCAATTGAGTAAAGGTATGAATTTCAAAAATTTCAAATTTTCATATATTTTTGTCACCCAACCAATTTTAATTTTTTTTGTAATAAAAAAGAAAAAACCTTACCATAGACAAAGTTGTGCATAGGTCGAGCAAATTTTTGAAATTCATACCTTTAGTCAATTGCGAATAAAAGCGAAACGCGTGCATCGATTTTCATGATCTTTGTCTCATGAGTACATGAAATTTTTTTCATTTTGTTGAGTAGTGATATCAACGACATTTGGTACCAATAAGACGGCTGAACTTCTAAACGCTAAACGATCGACTTATTGCAAAATCGATTTAGTGACAACTTTTTTTTCAGAAGTGGCGATTTATTGGGGCTATGTTAAGTCATAGGTCTATGCCGCCAAACCAGCAGCTCTTGATGCATTGGAAGCCAATATTCGAATGGACTTTGTAACCCGAAGCAATGGCGTGGATACTTAAGAAATACATTCCATGGAATTGTCTACCGTATTGTAATTAAAAAAATTCGTTCTACTAATATTTCTGTCTTGCATTGTCATTCGAAGTTTTCGAGCTCTAAAAAAAATCACCAAATTCCCCAAAAAAAATTCATAAAAAATTGGGGAGTTTTTCTTAGTTTTAAGGTAATGAAATGTTAATTGGACAATGAAAAATTCCCCAAATTCGGGCCTGTTTTTTTTGCACATTTTTGTTATTGGGGATATTTTGCATTGGGTAATTTTTCATAAACTTTTTGGCGGATTTTTCAGAATTTTTGGAGAAATTTTCATATTGGTCATTTTGGGAGGATTTTGGGGCCTTCTTAATTTTTTTTGGGGAATTCTTTATTTGGTTCATTCTTAATTTTAGTTTGGGGGGCGTTTCTCATTTGGCACCTTACAATACATCAATAGAAACATTTATCTGTGTATTGGCACTACGTATACGTATTCAACCTTTTCATAAAGGCATAGACGAAAAATTCTCGCAGCTCATTAATCCGGCTCTAAACGGCTTAAGAATGATTGATGTTGTCACAAGGATATGTTGCTGGGTTTATTCAGACAGCCACACATACTCTCTCCCAACTAGAAACCAATTCAGAATTCATAAAAATTACTGGAATTTGTATACAGCGCTACTGAATTTTCACAGTAATGGATTTACAAAGTCTACTGATTTGCTCATTCTTGCTGACAATTTCTGCCCGGGTAGCCAAAAAAAAAACAGCATCCGCCCTTCGAAGTCAATCAGCAGACACTCTAATTGTATTGCGCTGATATATGTGAGACATTTTTCCAGTCTGTTACTTGAATTAGTACTTAAATTATAGCAAAATTAAGTACTTGAAAAGTTTGATGCCGAAATGTAAGCTCAAATCCCTGGTGACTGGTCAATGCCCACTGTAACCGAAGACAACGATGGCCAAATTTCCACACACACACACACCGGCTCAAATGAAAACGGATACGTGAGCTGCGTACAAAGGATATTCGCCCATTTGAAGGATATGCCATCGCCACTGGCTCTGTCTGTTTGTCTGAAATTGAATGTTAGACGGAATGATAAAATAACACATTGAAGGCAATCGAAAAGGCCGCAAGGACATTGGACGAACATTTGCCGTTTCAGGTCATTTTTCTTGATTTCCCCTCACCTTTGCCAAGATGTTTCCATTGAATTTAAGGTTTTAAAACAGTTTCTCTACCTTCGGACATTATTATTTATGGGGATATGTGCGAGTCTAGAACAGGAAATGAAAACAAAATGTTGCCAAACCCACGTTGAAAGGGGATATCTGTGTGTATGTGTGAGCGTGTATGCGTTTAAGTGAGTGTTAGTGTATATCCGTCTGGCAGAACCGATATTATTTGTTTAACATGAAGTAAAATTCATTTAAGCGAATGGCGGAAAAAGGTAAAGGCAAACGACTGCTTTATGGAGTGTCATTAAGGACAACGTCATTGACCCGCAGCCACGGACACGGGTTGTCTTCTTCTTTGTGGCACATCTGAGGCATTTGTGAAAGGGCCAATTGATGAGCAAACCTGTTGATATCCTTTGATAGTCGTTAAATTGCGAGAAGGCTTTATTAGTGGCCTTTAATGATTGGCAATCAATTTTGCGTGTCGTATTGGTTTGGTGGGTGAATCTTTAATTTTTTCTAATTGACATTTGGTGGAATTTCGAAATTTTTAAAATGCTTTTCCCTTTTGTTCAAATTTGTACTTGGGCGACATTTAATCCTTTAAGCACAACTTTTAACATTTTTATCCGTTGTGCAGTTTTTCTTTATTCCCTGCGGCCACCGCCTTTTGTGGTAAACAACTTTGTCCGTCTGCCCGCCTTTATGTCCACGTCTTCCTGAGAGCTGGCGTATTGATTGGAGTGTGTTTGTTTTAAGCTTTAATGATAAAAGTTCACCATCGTCAACATTTGTTTCAATTCGGTACTGACACATTTCTCGGTTACTTGCATGGTGCTCCATCCACCTTGCGTCGCTCCTGCACCTCTTGCACCAAATGTGGCAAACAAAAAACTGGCGGTATATTATCCTGGGGTTTGTATTTTTGTTCATTCTTGCTTTTGCTGCAACACTTGGCTGGCGATAAGAAACTTTCTTTTGTGCAATTTTTTCCACCTCAACACATGCAGGGTGGGGGGTGGAAAAGTTATATTTCCTTCCTGTTGTCTTTCCCCTCGCCCCTGCTACCCCGTGGACTGTGTGTGTGTGTGTGTGCAGACGTGTGCATATGTGTGTGAGTGTGTCATAATAAAGGACAATAAGATCTGCAACAATTGATGTTCTTCGTTGCGCTTTGTTTGGCTGCATCCTATCGGCGTCATCCCCCCTTGCCTACCGTACCCATCCAGTGCTTGACGTTCATATGTGTTTGGCATTCATGTGTGGTCATTAATGTCCTTTCGGTATCAGGTTCCCTGCTATCTTACTGTCACCCTGTCGCTGCCTCTCCTTCTCTCTGTCCCTCTTTGTCATCGTAGTGTCTTTGATTTGCGTGTCTGCGGCAAGTTTAACTCTTCTCTTGTCGTTACCGTGTTTGTTCCCCATTGGCGTTCTGCTGTGAAATAAAGGTGAACCGTATTCACTGACAGGGAATTTGTTTGATTTCAACACCATAATCGTTTTATGGGTATACGTATACGTACACCTATACATATAATGGACTATTTCAGGAGAGTATATTCTGTTATGGCTTAAAGTGTTTACATACATATTAACCGTGTAATACTTGGTCATAATGATTACCATCAAATGAGCGGATATTGTGGCAAATTAACACAATTGCAATGAGCACATGAGGATAAGGATCAAAGAGAGAAATTGTCTTTCGAAAATAATAACAAGCACATGATTCAAGCTTTTGGTGAATTGTCGATATTAACGAAATGGGCTTGGTTAGAAACAATTGAGGTTCTTATTTTTTTCAAATAGTTCTAATAGTCCATATGCGGGTATATGGGGGTGTAACGACAAAAGTCGGCGTCCTTACAATACCAACTACAACTACAACTACAACTACAACTACAACTACAACTACAACTACAACTACAACTACAACTACAACTACAACTACAACTACAACTACAACTACAACTACAACTACAACTACAACTACAACTACAACTACAACTACAACTACAACTACAACTACAACTACAACTGCAACTACAACTACAACTACAACTACAACTACAACTACAACTACAACTACAACTACAACTACAACTACAACTACAACTACAACTACAACTACAACTACAACTACAACTACAACTACAACTACAACTACAACTACAACTACAACTACAACTACAACTACAACTACAACTACAACTACAACTACAACTACAACTACAACTACAACTACAACTACAACTACAACTACAACTACAACTACAACTACAACTACAACTACAACTACAACTACAACTACAACTACAACTGCAACTGCAACTGCAACTACAACTACAACTGCAACTGCAACTGCAACTGCAACTGCAACTGCAACTGCAACTACAACTACAACTACAACTACAACTGCAACTGCAACTGCAACTGCAACTGCAACTGCAACTGCAACTGCAACTGCAACTGCAACTGCAACTGCAACTGCAACTGCAACTGCAACTGCAACTGCAACTGCAACTGCAACTGCAACTGCAACTGCAACTGCAACTGCAACTGCAACTGCAACTGCAACTGCAACTGCAACTGCAACTGCAACTGCAACTGCAACTGCAACTGCAACTGCAACTGCAACTGCAACTGCAACTGCAACTGCAACTACAACTGCAACTACAACTACAACTACAACTACAACTACAACTGCAACTACAACTGCAACTACAACTGCAACTACAACTACAACTACAACTACAACTACAACTACAACTACAACTACAACTACAACTACAACTACAACTACAACTACAACTACAACTACAACTACAACTACAACTACAACTACAACTACAACTACAACTACAACTACAACTACAACTACAACTACAACTACAACTACAACTACAACTACAACTACAACTACAACTACAACTACAACTACAACTACAACTACAACTACAACTACAACTACAACTACAACTACAACTACAACTACAACTACAACTACAACTACAACTACAACTACAACTACAACTACAACTACAACTACAACTACAACTACAACTACAACTACAACTACAACTACAACTACAACTACAACTACAACTACAACTACAACTACAACTACAACTACAACTACAACTACAACTACAACTACAACTACAACTACAACTACAACTACAACTACAACTACAACTACAACTACAACTACAACTACAACTACAACTACAACTACAACTACAACTACAACTACAACTACAACTACAACTACAACTACAACTACAACTACAACTACAACTACAACTACAACTACAACTACAACTACAACTACAACTACAACTACAACTACAACTACAACTACAACTACAACTACAACTACAACTACAACTACAACTACAACTACAACTACAACTACAACTACAACTACAACTACAACTACAACTACAACTACAACTACAACTACAACTACAACTACAACTACAACTACAACTACAACTACAACTACAACTACAACTACAACTACAACTACAACTGCAACTGCAACTGCAACTGCAACTGCAACTGCAACTGCAACTGCAACTGCAACTGCAACTGCAACTGCAACTACAACTACAACTACAACTACAACTACAACTACAACTACAACTACAACTACAACTACAACTACAACTACAACTACAACTACAACTACAACTACAACTACAACTGCAACTCCAACTTCAACTGCAACTCCAACTGCAACTGAAACTCCAACTGCAACTTCAACTTCAACTTCAACTTCAACTTCAACTTCAACTTCAACTTCAACTTCAACTTCAACTTCAACTTCAACTTCAACTTCAACTTCAACTTCAACTTCAACTTCAACTTCAACTTCAACTTCAACTTCAACTGCAACTCCAACTCCAATACAAAACAATTGTTAGGTCTTATATTTTAGATTTTCTTAACCAAAACATAATTGCACACATATTCATTAAACTTAATTGTATGAAAAAAATACAATTTATTTGTATTGCTTTGTATTTTATTGTAGTGCTCTCATGAAGGCTTGTTGGGATAAATGTACAAACTGAATTCACTTCAATCGAATAGCATCCTTTTATTTCGATTTAAATTGTAATAGATTTCTGGATGACATCTCGAATATGTGGATATCCTTTGTGTTTTACGTCCAGAAAATATCCTTAACATACCTTTGAACCGTTTGTGAAGGGTGGTTAAAAAGCATGACGTTATTGGCGGAAAGCTTCATTTGAGGCTTTTATATGGCGAAAGCTTCTGACTATGTGTGTATGTAGTACTTTAGCAGCGACATAAACCATACAACTGTAGTCGAACCAATGGAATACTTTTGTTCAAACTACCGCTGTACTAGGACGTCTTAGTTAACCATTCGTTGGTGAATGTCAATTTTGAAAGAAGTCAAATTTACGATTTTAATTTCAACTTTAAGATTTTTAATTAAAATCTGCGAGTATATTCGAATGCAGGGCAACACTCCACTCCAATTAGGGGGTTAATTCGAAAAAGCAAACATTGCCATTATTTATAGAACTCGATTTCATTCAAGTGGCTGTCTCCGACTGGCTTCGCCTCCTTAGTAGGGCATCCTTTACTATCGCCTTCTGGCTGAATGGTTCATAGATTGTTGGCCTAATTTCAGTCCTTAACAGTACACCACAAAAGAAGTCACTGCTCTGATGTAGCCAATTGACATCTCCGAGACGACTGATAACACGATTACCGAACTTGGTGGGCGAGATTAAGCGATTATGGCATGGTCTGTCTGACATGGCGCTCCATCCTCCTGAAACCAAAGATTGTCCAAGTTCATGTTTTCAATTAGCTGCCACAAAAAAATGGTTTATCATGCTCTAGAGCGTTAGGCGTTAACCGAAATGGCGTCTCCAGCTGAATTTTCAATTAAAAAAGCGCCAATGATGCTACCGCTCGAAACTGTAACTCTCTAAGCGTGCATTGTCTTCTGGATGATCAGGTGTGGATTCTTCAAAAAGGTTAATTTTTTCATGGAAAATCGTTGTCCACTTTGAGCTGCTCGAAGGACCAAACTGAGAAGCGATAAGGAAGCCGATGATCTCCAATGGATCTGAATAAAAAAAACATTCCGTTTAAAAATGGACTTAGCACTCTTGAACTCTATGTTGGCGTTCAGTCCTTCGTTGCCAGAAGAGTCCTTCGTGTCTCCACAAAACAAAAATTTAAAAAAATTCCCTCTAATGTCTCACATTTTCTGAAGATATGACCCGACATAAATGGCTATTCTAGAGTGAGAACTTATTGCTCGTTTTAAGATCTGACCAAAATTGTGCTTAAACCCATGGACTTAGAAAATGTCTTTTTGTAACTGGCGACATGTGGTGTCCGCATTTCTTTCCCCTCCTACAAAATAAAACAATTGTCGTACATAATTTCAATTTTCCAATTTCAAATTTATTTTGAACTTAAATTTTATTTCAATTTCTTTTCTTTTCAAGAATTACAATTAATATTTAATTCATATTTTTTTTTTCATTTTTCATAAGTTATGGGTAATAATAATCGTTAAGTTTAAATATTTACAAGTTGAACAAAGTCATTCAAACACTTTGAATTTTAAATTTAATTTTTGTTTGTTTTTTACTTTTTGTTACATATTTTTCTTGTATTTAATTTGGTTTTAGAAATTTATTTATTAATAATAAAGTTTCAGTAGGTGGTTGAGATGACAGGTTTTGTATTTTCTTGTCTGTCTATGTGTGTGTTTACAGATATATCAGGAATTATTTTGAATTGTAGTTCTACCAATTTCGAGTTTTTTCTGTTGTTTTTTCTTGTTTTTTTTTTTGGTGGAAAAATGCTTCTTCTTAGTTGTAGATGTATTTGATTTTATTTTATTATCATGTGGTTTTCAATAATTTCACTATCGTTTAGATTTCAATTATTTTTTCTAGACACTTATTAAGTTGTTGTTTATGTTTATTTTTGGATTCTATTTAGTTTATATCAATGAGATATTATGTCGTATAGTTATAAAAATACATACATATCTTTTGAATTAACAATGGGAGTTATGAAGAGAAGAGTATCTGGAGTTGGCAGAAATCCAATTTACCAAACACGAAAAACATTTGTTTGTTTGCTTGCTTGCATTTCCTTTTTTTTATTGTGTATCAAAACAAATTGCAAGCCTGTCAGAAGTTTTGATGTGATTTTGATTTTTCCTAAAGTATTGCCCTGAATAAATGAATAGAGAGAGGCTTAATAAAGGTTGCCCCTTATATCAGCTGACATTTTTTGTGTTATGGTTTTCTAAACACCCAACCTGAATAATCGCTCAGCGTGTGCATTAGGGTGGAGTGAAATAATTAATAATTTACACTCGGAAAGACTTGTAGTTTGCGTACGTAAGAAAACAATTTTAGAGATCGCGCCACGTACTTAGGAAATTCTAGAAATTTTGGTGTTGATTTCAAAATAATTTTTTGTTGTTGAAATTTTCGAAATTTTTTGGTGTTGATTTGAAAAAAATGTTTGTTTATTATTTTTTATACTTTCCGTTCAATAAGTTTTCACAATTTTAATACCAAAAAAAAAGCCGCTAATGGAAAATTAAATAAAAAAAAATGTTATGGAAACAAAATGTAAAGTCCCTTATTCAAAAATCGAGACCAAAGCTACAAACATTAGTCGATCATCCTCTTCTTTGGCCACAAATACTTCTGGTCCAATATTGACGATTTGTAACGAACGAACAAAATCGTTTTATGGAAACCGGCAGTTAGTCTTTCAAAATATGGAATCTTTTTTGAAGAAAACAATTCGAACAGTTTTCGTGGACAAAAATTATTCACCTTGTGTTTTTTGTCATTCTGTCATTGAGGAAATCTCGGATAAATTGTTTAATATTTAATGTTTTACATGAATTTACAAAAAAAAAATGGAAATATATCCTTTGGCCACAAAACATTTTTCTTTTGGGTGTTCAGTGAGCCTACGCCGCACAGTGGTCCTGACTCCAATTCCAAGGGCCCCAGGTCTCTAACTTTTCATCTAGTATTTGAGTTCTGTACACAATTTGTTGTCGGCAGGGAGTGAGGGTTTATTTTAAGGTATTAAATTTCAAAATCCTCTAATTGGATATATTTTGTGAAATATTTTGGTATTTTTCCATTCCTTGCACACCGCAACAAAAGTTCCCGGTTTTTGGCCAACGCCATTCGATTCTTTACCACTGTTTATCGTTTTACTGAGTATACAAATTAAAAGTCGAAAATATAATTTTGTTTCTATCAAAACTAATTGATATCTGCTTTAGTTTTGCTTGTGTTTATGTGTTTTCTCTTGTTAATTCAGTTACAATCATTCATAACGCCCACTCTTGGTTTTCTTATTGTTTAATTAATATTCTTAAGAAAATGTAACAAAAACTTAAAGATGATGTGAACACATTATTTACCATTTTGCTTATCGATATACATTTCATTTAAATCATTATTTTGTTTAGGTTTCGTCTTTTTTTTTAGTTTTTTTTTTGTGCTATACCTGAGATCACCTCCTCCGTTTTTATTTAGAAAAGAAACAAACAAAAACAAAATATTTCGTTTTTATTTAGAAAAGAAACCGACTATTTCCATACATTCGTTCATTATATTGTTAATAACGAATTCTCTAACAAAATAGGTGTTTTTAATTCACTGAAGAAAATTTAAACATTTAATGTATTAGAAAAAAAGTCTCTCTCTCTCTTGTCACTTTTTTTAAATACACATTTTAAATCCCGACGGTGACTTATAAAACTGTAAATGGATTTTGGCCAAAAGTTCCTTTTTGTGGTTTTATTGGAATTTTCAGTATTCAAATTCTATAAAGACAAGAAATTATGACTGCTTACTTAATGCTTCCACTTCAGTTGTATGCAATTTGGACTGGGACTTTTTTAAATACACATTTTACTGTCAATTATCAAAAATTTAAATGAAATTTTGCCGGGAGGGTTTAATTTGAATTCCAGTAAAAAAAATATTTATGAAATCAAATTCTATAAAGAAAAGAAATTATGACTGCTTACTTAGTGCTTCCATTTCAGTTGTATGCAAAATCATTTTAAAATTTTAGATTTTTTTTTTTTTGTAAATTAATTACTCTTTGTAAGGCATGAGAAACAGTAGGTCAAATCAATCAAACCAATTGATTTGTAACGAATTTAATGTAAAATTTCATTGATTCGATGAAAATGGTCTAAAATTCCTTTGGTTTTTTTTATCAAAAACAATAAGTTCTTGTAATGTTGTCATGATTTGCGATTCCACTATTAAATATTCAATTAAATTTTTTTGAAATTTTACACGAAAGCCAAAATTCTTTGCCTCGTGTTTTATTCGTATGTCGAGCTGTTCACAAAATACACAAGTCGATGTTTTTTTTGAAATTATCACAAGATCAAATTCAAAAAAACAAAACACTATGACAAAAATCGGAAAAGACGATATATACATTAGGAGTGAAAAAAATCACAAAACGGAAAGGGTCGCCAAATAACTTTTTTTTTGAAAATTCTATAACAAAAAAGCTACTGGATATTTTCTCAAATTCCTTTTTTTATTTGAAAGTACAATCCTTCCGGATGGCCATGCAGTTGCCTAACGACATCAGCTCTGCGGCTGATAATGCGATCTTCAAGAACAGGTCGCAAAATATCGAGTGTAGCTTCGGCTGTGTGGCACGTAGCGCCGTCCTGTTGAAACCAAATGTTGCCAATATCCTCCTCTTCAATTTTTGTAAACAAAAATTCGTTCGACATGGCCCGCTAACGAAAATAACGAAAACGAAATAAGCACTAGTTGACAACAAAAAAAAACGTTAGATGGCGGACCCTTTAGTTGGCGATCCATAATAAGGGAGACAATACGCAAAAGAGACTTTGAAAATTTCACACATAGAAGGGAAAAATAAGGACGATTTTTTTACAAAATTTCAATTTGATTTTGAAAATTTTACACATTTAGAATGAGATGTTGTTTGGGATCCATAATAAGGGAAAAATAACGAAAAAAATAATTAACAAAAAATAAGGAAGATTTTTTATAAAAAAATTCAATTTGATTTTGAAAATTTTACACATTTAGAAAGAGATGTTGTTTGGGATCCATAATAAGGAAAAAAAATAACAAAAAAAAAAAAATTAACAAATAATTATAAAAAATAAGGAAGATTTTTTTAAAAAAAATCAATTTGATTTTGAAAATTTAACACTTAGAAAGAGATGTAGTTTGGGACCAGTAATAAGGAAAAAAAAATAAAAATTATTCGTGGCATTTGAAATATGGAAATTTTCGAAATTTTGGTGTTGATTTAATTTTTTTTTTTTCACAATTATAATAAAGATAATGGCAATTAAAAAAAAAACAAACATAATTTTTTTTTTAACTTTCCATTAGTGAACATTTTCTGCAAGAAATTCTAAAAAAAAACATTTTTTAATTGCAAAAATTTAAATTGAAAATTTTACAAAAAAAAATCTGGTTGCCAGTTTAATTGTAAACATACAACAATTCTAAAAAAAAAAAAAAAAAATGCAATCATTTCAAAATTTCAAGGGTCTCGCATACATTTTTGTTTTCATTATTTTGTCCTTATTAAGGACACTTTTTTCCATTTTCTGTTATTTTTTTCAAAAACGGACTCTTTAATATCAAACAGATAAACAGATAAAAAACATTGTGCGACCATATTTTTTTAAATTTTCCATTAGCGGTTGTGGTTGTTATGAAACTTGTGAACATTTTCTGACTAGAAATTCCAAAAAAAAAAACTTACATTGCAAAAATTTCAAAATTTGCAGGGTCTCGAATAATTGTTAAATTTGTTTTTTTCGTTAGTTTTTCCATTAGCGTTTCTGTTTGTATTTTTTGAAGAAGGGAATATTTAATACCAATGTACCAAAAAGAACCACTAAATGGGAACTTAAAAAAAAAACAAAAATCGCTCACAATTTTAATACCAAACAAAACCGCTAATGGAAAATTTAAAAAAAAAATATGGTCAAACAATGTTTTTGTAAAATTTTCATTAGCGGTTCTGTCCCTTTTAATTTAAAATTTTAATAGTCCCTTTATAAAAAAATTAACAGAAATGCTAATGGAAAAAAATAATGAAAAAAAAATTATTCCAGACCCTTCAAATTTTGAAATGATTGCAATTTAATTTTTTTTTAGAATTGGCCAGAAATTCTAAAAAAATGACAGTGTGAATATTTAAAAATTTTAGGGGTCTCGATTAATTGTTAAATATTTTTTTCGTTTTTTTTTTCCTTATACAGGATCCTAGTTTTTCATTAGCGTTCCTGTTAGTTTTTTGAAGAAGGCAATATTTAATGCCAATAAACCAAACAGAACCGCTAATATGAATTTTAAAAATTAAAAATTTCAATATTAAACCAAACCAAACTAATGGAAAATTTAAAAAAAAAATTATGGTCGACCATATTTTTTTTTTACTTTCCATTAGCGTTTCTGTTTGGTATTAAAATTATGAACGACATTTTTTTTTTAAATTTTCCATTTGCTTTTCTGTTTGGTATTAAAATTGTAAACATATTTGGCCAGAAGTTCTAAAAAAAAAATGTAAATTGCGAAAGTTTGAAGGGTCTCAAATAATCTCTCTCATTTTTTTTTTCGTTATTTTCCACTAGCGTTTTTTTTTTTTTTTTTTTTTTGAAAAAGAGACTATTTGATACATAAAAGAACCGCTGATGGAAAATTAAAATTTTTGGATTCATTTTTTTTTTTAAAAAAACTTTCCATTAGCAGTTCATTTTGGTATTAGATAGTCCCGTCTACAAAAATTTTAAATTGTATTGTTTAAAATTATTTAAGAAAATCCAATTCATTTTTTTTAATTTTGCATTAGCAGTTCATTTTGGCATTAGATAGTCCCTTCTACAAACAATTAACTTAACATTTAAAACGGAAGCTACGACAATTGGTCGGTCCTCCTCAAACCAGATCAACCTTCTAAATTTTAAATAAGTTGATTCATTAATTTGTAGGATTTCTTTTTTACAAATTAACACAAGGGTTTTTGAATTTCCCGACCTTTTTGAACTCCCAACGTCTTCCCGGGACGGGAAAATATGATGAAACAAAAAATAAAACATTTCAAAAAAAAAGAAATGTTCCTGGGAAACCCGACCGAAAATATGGGGAATGGGGAAATACAAAATCGGTATATTACCCGAGAATACCCAGGACTATTTTTTTGAATTTGAAATTCCCATTGAATTTCACTCAGAAAGAGATGTAGTTTGGGATCCTTAATAAAGGGACACAAAATAGTTATTTATTTATTAATTACAATACAAAGAAAATTTATATTCCAATTTTGGGTCCAAGGATAAACCACGACCATTTGGCTAGATTTTTGCAGCAACAGACCAAAGCCTCTGGTGGGAATCGAACCCACAACACCCACACTGATGGGCAAGCACGCTACCAAATCGCCTAACGGGGAGCTTAAGAAAAGAAAATATTTTAACAACACCAAAGTCTCAGTTAAATTCTAATTCAAATGTTTTTCTTATGTATTTTTGTGTGTATTGACTAATTGGATTCGTTGGAGTTATAGAAACACAATTCAGTTTCGTTTCGGCTCCAGACGTTTCTGTTCGTCTCAGAAGTATACGTTTTATAAAAACAGGCCATATATAGATCAAATTTACTCAATTTGGGTACGTGTTCCTGGAATTTAGTATTTTTCTTTTTTTTCAGTGAATATTCATAAGAAGAAGGAATTTTTTTCTATATTCAAATGTAAAATATTAATCCCAAAAAGATTATTAAAAAGTATTTTGGAATTTTCCAAAAAAAAAAAAAAATTGGAAAAAATAAATGATCTCAAACTGGGCTAATAGAAAAATGAACAAAGCGCCCCGGTAGGCGAGTTGGTAGCGTGTTTGCCTATCAGCGTTGGGGTTGTGGGTTCGATTCCCACCAGAGGATTTGGTCTGTCTAGACATATAATCTGTATCAGCCGGTTCACCCATGGACCCAAAATTAGAATATAAATTTACTTTGCATTGTAATTAATAATAAATAAATAAAAAAAACCTCTTAAATTTGAGAAAATTTGCTGGTAGGCGTATCTTCAAAACTGACATTGGGCACAATCGTTTCTGTATTTTTTTTAAAAAGCTTTGAAAAGGATATCGATTGTGTGAATGGCGTTCGATTCAATGCCACCCCTGGTATATTTCAGAACAAAAAGTATTGGAATTTATTGGCAAATTGTTTTTAATGAATAACCAAATTATTTTTTTTTTTAAAAAAATGAAATTTTTCCAGGCCCTAGTTGTCATAAGTGGAAAACGAATTGTCCGATTACTTTGAAATAAATTTTAAACAATTAATCACTAAATTATTTTTATATCCTGGCTTTTATACCTGAATCAAAGAGCTTACAGAGGGCAGACATCGCAAGTCGTTTTCGAATGCATTAGTTCGGAAGCACACTCCAGATGTCACTAATGGGCATGGCAAAATTTGAAAGGTTTTCAAAGCAAATAATGTTTTTTTTTTCAAAAACAAACTTTTTCAAAGTTATTAAAAAAGTAAAGTCGAAAATTTATTTTTTTCCCAATGTTATGATTTTTTTTTGATCGTCCGTATGACATTTTTCCGTTCATGCGAACCAAAAATTAAATGAAACAAAAAAGCTCTTGTTTATACTCAAAAAATATGTTTAAAAAACCAAAAATCAATTTTGTTCGGCATTTCACGAACGAAACGTAAAAGAAGTTAAAAAAACTGGCCGGTTTTTTTTATTATTTTTTTTTTATGAACAATTTTACGATTGCTTTGAAATAAATTTTAAAAAAATGATCATTACCTTATTTCGTCTTTAGTTCGTGCATATCCGACTGACAGTTTCAGAGTCATTAACAAAGTTAATTAGAAAAAAAAAATTTTATTAAAAAAAAAAAAAAAAAATCGAAAATGTCAAAAAAGTGGTGATTTTCAGTAATCTATTGATTTCTTTGAAATTTTAAAAAAAAAATTATTTAAAATCATCGCCTATGGTGCGTTTTTTTTTATGAGAATGAAAGTTTCAAAGTTATTAAAAAAGTTGATTAAGAAAAACTAGTTTTTCCTAATTTTTTTTATTAAAAAAAAAATCGAAATGGACAACAATGTGTCCATTTTCAGCAGTTTATTGATTGAAATTTTAAAAAAAAATTATTTAAAATCATCGCCTGTGGCGCATGTTTTTATGCGAATGAAAGTTATTAAAGAAGTGGATTAAAAAAAACTAGTTATTCCTAATTTTTTTTTATTTTTTTTATTTTATATGAAATAAAGTTTCAATAAAAATATTTACTAAATTATTTAAAATCCTGCATTCGGCTACAGTTTCAGAGTTATACAATTTCAACATTTTGAGTTATGCAGTTGAATATTTGGACATGAACGGCTTATAATCAAAATGGGTGCCGCGTTTGCTGTCTCATCAAGACAATGGATCAGTTCGAGCAGCTCTGTTTCAATAGAGAAATGAAATGATTTCAAGAAATGGCTTCGCCACTCAACCTATTCACCATATCGTAGGAATATTTTCTTCTTTGCCAATGGAAAAAAAAATTACTTCATCGTTAAACGATTCGATTAACCCATTCATAGCCAGCGAAAAGGAATTCATAAAGTTAAAAGTGTCAAAGAATTCGAACTTAGGACAACTTTTTTATAAAATATAAAACTTTTTTCTAAAAACGTCTTGGCATGTATCGGTTAAAGATAGAAATGTTCATCGAATCGAAAATATTTCAAATTTTAAAAAACATTAACAGATTAACGTGTTTTCAAGACATTTTATTTATTTTATGGCAAATGTAAGTAAATAAAACTCAGAGTCGGGGGCGAGCAAATTTTTCGTCTCCGTCTCCATGTGTCTGGACACGCCTTTTCCAAACTGGCTTACAGCGAAATGTAGTTAGCTGCATACACGTTCGATTGAGAATTTAAGACAATCGATGTCTGTAATTACATTAGCCTGAGGTTTTTTTTCACCGTCAAACATAGGAGCGATCATTAGCTGCAAACATCTGTTCATGCCACAAAGATCGTATTTGTTTTATATTTCCTCGATATTGTAAATCTATTTCGAAATGAGACCTGCCTCCCCCATAATTCTTATCATTGTCCCTGTACAGAGTTAAAGCTCAAAATTCAAAAAAGCTTTACAAAACGTTGATGGGTGAATGGTATGGAAATAGAAAAACAAATTTCAGAGTTAAAGGGGTATTCACAAAAAAAAAAATATGCATAAGAAAAATGTGTGAAATTCAATGAAAATACAAAAACAAGTTTTATTTAACCCATTCACAGCCAGTGATGCCATATGGCACAGAGAAAAGGAGTTGGTAAAATGTTAAAAATGTCAAGGGATTTGAACTCAGGACCCATGTTTTGTAAAAAATATAAAACTTTTGTTAAAAAATGTCTTGGTTATGAATGGGTTAAAAACGTTTTAAATTTTCCTCTATGTTTTACTTAACACATGTTTTTTTTCTCTAAATATTTATGAATACGGGACTTACTAAGTGAACTTACTACAAAATATTAATTAAATAAAATAGAATCCATAATTATTTCTATTGTTAGTTTGACAGTCCAAATTAACATACATCACATACAGTGGAACTTCCAAAAGACGAATTGTCGAAGCACTTCTAGTTGCAGTTAAGCAGGCAAATTTCCTTAAACAAGTCTCCCTAAGCCGAACTTTTCAACCGGATAATGGTGGTTTGAGTTGTGGCAGTTGAACTGAAATTCACAAAATCCCTTTAATCACTTTGGTGATTTCTAAAAATATTAACTTTCTGTATAGAAAAAAAATTCTCTTCCCTTTAACCCATTTAAATGTTAAACATCAATTGTATTTGTCCAAAAAAAAAAAAATGAAAAATGAATTCTCTAAAAAGAACTAAAAATAATTGTGCTAATTTTAAATTGATTTGAAAATAATTTCGAATTTATTTAGATTTTCTTCTTTCTCACTTTTCAAACTTATTTTGTGGTTGTTTGTTTTTTTTTTGTTGTTGTTGTAGTTGTTTAATTATAAATAAAATTATATCCATCTGATTTGTTGTTGTTTTTAATTTAACAATTACAAATTGTTTCCTTTTGTTGTTGTTTTTTTTTTGTTACGTTATACGTATGTGTTTAAACTAAAATTATATATTTACAAGTTTTATGTTTTTCTCTCTTTTGCTCTTTAAATAAGTTTTACAAAAATTTAATTATTGATTTCTTAATTCCTCCAGTGTGATTTTGTTTACTCAAAATTTCTTTTGTTGCAATCCGTTGTTTTTTTAAATATTTTTTTCTTTTTAATTTGTTTCCATATTTAACAATTTATTTTCGGTATGGTGGTGTGTGTGTGTGTGGGTTATATTAATTTTTTAGTTTTTTTCCAAGTCGAGAATTTGGGGGTTTTGTTTTTCTTAGAAATTTTTGCTATATCTTGTTAATACACTTAACAACTAATTAGAGCTACTATATTATTGTAATTATTGTTGTTGTTGTTATTTGTTTAGGGGGGTTTTTTTTTGTATTAATTCTTCTTCTTTTAGCTAATCTATGTAAAATATAGGCGACCAGATGTAACCTGCAAATAGAAGACAAGACACGAATGCATTAGTAAATTGTGGTATAAAATGTGAAATAAATAAAAGAAAAGAGAATAGAATAGAACAGAACAGAATCCTTCAAAAGTTGATAGAATGACTGTAAGCTGAAAGGGTGGAAGTTAAAGTACAATAGGAGTGCAATACAAAAAAAAGGAAACAAGACAGAATCCCTAAAAAGTTGATAGTTATTTAATACAGAAGACACAACTGTTATCAGCTAATACTAAAAACAGCTGTTCATCTCATAACACCGTGTTACACACATTCTGTCCTATGAACCAAATTTACTTTTTCGGAAAGGGGATAAAAAATAAAAATACACGTGTATCGGCGATTTTCATGTACACGTCAGAATTTTTTTTTTTTTATGTTTGAAGTATGAAGCTCGTAGTGGCCTGTGTGAAAGCCTTTGGACCGATTTTGTAACTCTTTTTCAGTGATCCAATCGAGCAGGCAGACTCGTGGAAATGTCTGTATCACGTCAAATTTTTTAAAAAATAGATTTTTATCAATTCTCAGATTTTCCTAACATTTTTTTTTTTTTTAAATGGTTATCGTTTTTTTTAAGGTTTCAGTTCAAAAAACATTTTTTTTTCGTAATGTTTAAGTAGTTTAAAAATTTGGAGTCTCTTCAAGTTATGCTAAGAAAAGTAAACAAAAATATTTTTTTTTTCAAAAATAATAAAAATTGGGGAAAATCTGAGAATTGATAAAAATTGTTTTTAAAAAATTTGACGTGATACAGACATTTCCACGAGTCTGCCTGCCAAAAATCAGCTCTTTCCCAATCTTTCCGAATATGTGCATTTGGTTCATAGGACAGACAAAAATCTATTTTTTGTAACACGGTGTAATATCCGAATATTTGGACAGGCAAATGCTATGCCCAAGGTGGGTGCCGCGTTTGCTGTTCATCCAGTTATTGATTTGTTTCTTACAGAAATTATTTTCCTATAATAATACTAAAAAGTGCCGCTGATCTCGTAGCAGCTGAACCTTGCGACAGGAAAGGGCTTTACCCAAAATGGGTGCCGCGTTTGCCAATACTTTGAGAGATTGCATTAATTTACCCAAAAATATTTTCTGGCAGCCGAAAAGTGTTATTCATCGCAAAAAGCTCAACAATTGGCCATAAAAAGGCTATGCCCAAAATGGGTACCGCGTTTTCTATACCTCACGACATTGCAACAGTTCGCAGAACAAATATTTGCAGACAACTGAAAAAAAGTGCGGTTCATCGCAAAAAGCTCAACAATTGGCCAGATAAAGGCTATGCCTAAGATGGGTGCCGCGTTTGCTCCGGTTCATACAGCATATATTTTCAAACAACCACAAAAAGTGCTGTTGATCCCATAATATCCGAACATTTCGACTGATAGCTGAACATTTGGACTGGTAAAACTGGTAAACTATGTCCACAATGGGTGCCGCAAATATTTTCAGACAAAACCTTTGGGGTGAGTGATAAAAAAACAAGTGTGTCAATCACACTCAAGACCACAACTAGAGCTACAAAAATTCCAATCAAACATAAATATTTCCCCAACATGGTGTGTCATTTTGAAATATAGAAATGCCCAAGCTGCCCTCATTTACCGCCACATGTACCTCTGGTGGAGGCTATTAAGGCTACGCATCGCTTACATATTCAAACTTAAATCTCAGTCGACACTTTAGCCAGATATGCCAGATACAACGACTTAATTTAATTACCCCAAATAATTTCAGCACGCCATCGTCCCCAAATGTCCCTTCCAGAGCAAAACAAAACAAAAAAAAAACAAGAAGGAAACAAAACTAAAGTGATAAAAAATCACTAAACCTTTGACAGCATTTAAGGTGATGTTTACCATGAAACTGAAACTAAGGCAACACGCTAAGGACACGGATAACGCAAATAGATGAAGCACCCCAAACCATCCACCCCCAGCTGTATGCTGACGTCAATGCCACCCGGTTGTCGAACAAACATCCACCCAATCAAATTTAACTGAAGGTTTAACATCATTTATTTATTGAGTTAATTCAAGCAGAATTTATTAATGATGTTGGCACATACCAGCACCAGCAAGTGCCAACAGGGAAAATTGCTGGGAAAACCAAAAAAAAAAAACCGACAGCAAAAAAATGTGAAAGTTTGGCAGAAAAATTAAAATTTTATCATCAAATTAATATCGACTTAAGTTATTTTTGCTCTCAAACATCCCTTCATCCCCCCTTCTACCCGCTCATGGCTAGATTGTCAACTCAAAGGACAGCCGACCCGACCGATGGAGAAGACCAACAACGGAAGAAAAAAACCCGCTACGCCTCACTAAACATTTCCAAAAAAACAAAAACCATGACAACTTTTTCATAAATATTTTATTGAATTATTCTCGGAATTGAAGTGACAAAAAAAAAGCGAAAAGTTTTCATCTCTTTCCTCCCCTTCCGGCACACACACATCGCCAGCGTAAGTGTAAGAATTTCATTAAAATAATGAAACGCTCGCATATTTGAGGCAGCGAAATGATGTTAATTTCAGCGAACGTAACGAAGCGACGACGCAGAAAATGTCAAAGTATGCAGTTGACACTTGAAGGTATCATTCAAATACTTGAAACTTTGTCTTGTGTGTATGTGTGTGTCTTACCTATGCCGCGTTGGGGATAAATCAAACACTTCAGCCAGCCAAGACGGAAAAGGCCCTTTGGTAGTCAAGCATCATAAAAAAGTAGTTATGGGTGATGCAATGTATTTTCTGAATGATGATTTTTCAGCTTTGCTTCTTTTTTTGTCATCAACTTTTTTTTTTTTTTTTTTTTTTTTTTTGTGTGCCAACGTTGCCTTGGGCTACAACAAACGTTTGCCTAAGCAGTCTTAATTTAAGTGGGTGACAATGTGTCATTGGACGTTTTCATGCACACGCAGGTGGAGCAGGTTGAGCAGGCAAAAAGGGGGGCCCTAAATACATAAAGTGCAAGTTTTTGGAAAAAATAATTATTTAAAAAAATAAATAATAAAGGACAGTAGTTTTGAAAGATTTACATTTGTTCCGATTTAAGCCCTTACCCTGAAAAAAGGAACTGTACATCAAATCAATGAAAACGATTCGTAAATAGTTCTATATTTAATTGATGAAGACATTCATTGACTTGCTGAATAAATTCTTCAAGCAATCAATGTTCATTAAATCGATGTACCACGTTCATCAAATTGATTTACAATTTTCATCAAATTGATATACAATTTTCATTAAATTGATGTACCATGTTCATCAAATTGATGTACCATGTTCTTCAATTTGATGTAGAATGTTCATCAAATTGATGTACAATGTTCATCAAATTGATGTACAATGTTCATCAAATTGATGTACAATGTTCATCAAATTGATGTACAATGTTCATCAAATTGATGTACAATGTTCATCAAATTGATGTACAATGTTCATTAAAGTGATATACAATTTTCATTAAATTGATGTACCATGTTCATCAAATTAATGTACAATGTTCATTAAATTGATGTACCATGTTCATCAAATTGATGTACCACGTTCATCAAATTGATTTACAATTTTCATCAAATTGATGTCAAATTTTCATCAAATTGATGTCAAATTTTCAGCAAATTGATGTACCATGTTCATCAAATTAATGTACAATGTTCATCAAATTGATGTACCATGTTTATCAAATTGATGTACAATGTTCATCAAATTGATGTGCCATGTTCATCAAATTGATGTAAAATTGTCATCAAATTGATGTACAATTGCCATCAAATTGATGTACCATGTTTATCAAATTGATGTACAATTTTCATCAAATTGATGTACCATGTTCATCAAATTGCTGTACCATGTTCATTAATTTATGAATTGAAGAAAATTTAAGAATTGAAAAATTATGTCCAAATTCATCAACTTGATGTAAGAAATCCATAAATTGATGAACCGTTTTGTTCTGTCTATCGCGAAAGAGACTTAAGCGTCATTTCTCCGAAACTCGCTTTTTAAAGAAATTTGTTAGAAAATTTTCCAACGCTCTTAATTCTAAAATATGAAAAATGTATTAATATATTGCTCATTTATTTCATTAGTGTCACAATTCAAAAGTCACTTGAAAATCTCTTATTTCAGTTTCTGTATCATAAAGGGTTCTCCAACACGAGGTGTTATTTTGGTGTTCAAAGAAAAATGGAATTTCTTGAGATAAATGATCGGATGTTTATTTCATAATAAAGAGGAAGGTATGCCGTTACTAATGAAAAACAATATCAGCCAAATGGCCACCACGACCACGCTTACAGGACCATATCGTTTTCATGAAATTTTCCATAACCAAATCGCAAACTGGCTACCCTATGTCCACGATAGCCTCACGAATTCTATCCTTGAGGTCTTGAATCAACGCTGGGCTGCTGGCGTAGACCTTAGCTTTCACGTGGCCCCAAAGGAAGAAGTCGCAAGGTGTTAAATCACAAGATCTCGGTGGAGGTGTGATCTTTGAGAGATAACACGGTCCGGAATCTTTTTAGTTTTGCGAACTGTGACTGCAAGATTTTCAATATTTTTGTAGTGAATTTTAATAATTTTAATAATGCGTTGTTGAGGCGTTTATCGTTCCATTTTTAGTAATGGATGATTTCTGATTCTCAAAAGGCCTCACTAATACCTGTGGCCCTTTTTCTCTGCTTCATCCCCTCGCACCACCATTCCTTTTTCTAGGTGGGGGGGTGGTGGTGAATTAAATACGCTCTTGAGGTTCGCGATTTTTTGTCGTCTTCTTCTTTTTTTTCTTTTTTCTAAACAAAACCAAATCCATGTCAACTTTTCATTGTGGTTTCGTTAAGTTACCAACGCTTGCCGTAAGGGGGAGCACAGCATTGTTTGGCTTTTTTTTTTTTGTTCTTTAGAAAATTGCTACAAGATGTTGAATTAACAAACCCACCGTCACGCCACCGTCAGCATCACCGTCGATTTCATTTTTTGTTGGGTCCTGTTCATTTCATTTCCTTCTTCTTTTTTTTTCGTCTCTGTGTTTATTAAGTATGTGGCATATTGGTGTTGCTGTTGGTGTTGTAAAATTGCAAAATTATAACAATGTTTCACCCTCCCGCCCCTTGGTTTTCAGGGACTACAACAGCGGACGGCCACAAAAGAAACAAAAATGAATCTGTGATAAACAATATGTGGGCGCACGTGGAGAGGCTGACGTCGGTCCGTGCGTCTGTCCTGAGAGTACCTTATACTGAACGAATGACTGAATGAATGAATGGTGCGCTTCCACCATCTGAAGGTTTATTAGCACCATGACAACGTTTAATGGCACGATTTGTTACAACAACTTTGGCAAGTTAACGTTGACATTTATAGTCGTCGGTGTTGCGTTGGGCGCTCAGTACGCTTCCTTTCTCCTTTTTATGCTGTGCGCTGTTTCATTTTTTTTTTTTTTTTAATAAGCCAATAAATTTTGTGGTAATACAAGTATGCCCGGGGGAGTGGAACGAAATGGGAGTTTGGTGTGCTTCCGGGCGAACAGTGTGTGAGTTGTAAGAAACAACATTTCAATTTTCGAAATTAATTTGCTTTTAATGATGATGGGGCTGGTAGGAGGGGTAGGGGTACGTGAGCCGAAGAAGGAAACCCCAGAAATATGTATGTGTACACTTTAGTAGGGCTTTGGTTGACATTACAATGGCTGGCAAGCAATGATTGAATTGCCATAAATGTCATATTAACATCTTATTTACTCTGCTCTATGACATCAATCCATAAATAATTGAACTTTTCTTGTTAGATGTAGTGCCACAATGGTTATGGCAAACAAATCATGCGGAAGCCATTGTGCTCGTTCAACAGATGTGAATTGTCCTGAAAATGTTCTTTAGAATTTCAACTCTTCTTCTGGTGTATAATTGTTTACAGAAAGTGTCATCAGTCGTAAATCCCTTAAGACACTTCTCCGTCTTTATCACTTCTCCCTGCCCCAGTTGGGTTGAATGTTCAAATTTGTAATCACTTGTGCAATGGCCACAATTACCAAACAATCAATGCCACATTATAGACATGAACTATTAGTATGTGCAGTATGCTAGCAGCAACAAGTTGCTAATGCTGATACACTGAGGGAAAAAATGAATTTGATCCAGGGGAACGATGTAAAATGTTGCAACCGAATTTAACCAGTTGTTTGTCAATTCCCTATTCCCGATTTGCCGCCTGCAATTCGAGAGGTATTTGAACCTGAAATTGATTAACAATAAAAACGGTTTATGTGTAAAACTTGTTTCAGAAAATATTGTTTATCGGTTTACTTGTCCATTGACAGCGATTTTCTTAAAAACTCGTTTAATTCGTTAAAACCGGTTTTAAATAACCCAATGATATTTTGGTTCAAACACCTCACATACAAATAGACCGAAACAATGGCATTAATCCAAAAAAAAAATGTTTTTTCATATGATATTCAAAAAACCGGGTTTTAAAAAAAACCGGTTATACAAAAAACCGATTAATTTTTACATATGCCCAAATAGACCGAAACAATGGCTATTAATCCAAAAAAAAAATGTTTTTTCATATGATATTCAAAAAACCGGGTTTTAAAAAAAACCGGTTATACAAAAAAACCGATTAATTTTTACATATGCCCAAATAGACCGAAACAATGGCTATTAATCCAAAAAAAAATGTTTTTTCATATGATATTCAAAAAACCGGGTTTTAAAAAAACCGGTTATACAAAAAAACCGATTAATTTTTGCATATGCCCAAATAGACCGAAACAATGGCTATTAATCCAAAAAAAATGTTTTTTCATATGATATTCAAAAAACCGGGTTAAAAAACCGATTAATTTTTACATATGCCCAAATAGACCGAAACAATGGCTATTAATCCAAAAAAAATATTGTTTTCATATGATATTCAAAAAACCGGGTTTAAAAAAAACCGGTTTTACAAAAAAAAAACGATTAATTTTTTCATATACCCGAAGAGACAGAAACAATGGCAATTATTCCAAAAAAAAAAATATAATATTCAAAAAACCGGGTTTTTAAAAAAACCGGTTATACAAAAAAACGATTAATTTTGAAAAACAATTTCTGTTTCAGTCCCCACCTATACTTTAAAATAGCACCAGTCAATTGTAGGATTTTGTTCTTAAAATGTTTTCAACTGCAAACCGGTTTTAAAAAACCGATTAAATTAACCCATTCATTGGTATGAAATTGGTGGTGCTAACACCTGCAGTACTCTCAATTGGAAATGGAAACTTGTACGAGTTTCAACGAATACTGTTGCGGAAAAATGCTACATTGAACCTAAAATTCGGTTTTTTCTACCGGTTATACAAAAAACCGATTATTTTTTAATGAAATTCTGGTTCAAATCCTTCTCGAATTGCAATTGGCAACGAGATTAATAGATTTTTATCAGAGCGAAGGAGGAGATTGAACCAGAATTTGACTGCCTTTAATTGGTTTTTGTGTAAAACCGGTTTTTTTCCGGTTCACTGAAAAACCGATTAATTAGTTTGCAATTGCTGGTGCTAACACCTGCAGTACTCTCAATTAGAAATGGAAAATTTTACGAGTTTCAACGAATACTGTTGCGGAAAAATGCTACATTGAACCGAATAATCGGTTTTTCTACCGGTTATACAAAAAACCGATTATTTTTTAATGAAATTCTGGTTCAAATCCTTCTCGAGCGAAGGAGGAGATTGAACCAGAATTTTACTGCCTTTAATCGGTTTTTGTGTAAAACCGGAGTTTCAACGAATACTGTTGCGGAAAAATGCTACATTGAACCGAATAATCGGTTTTTCTACCGGTTATACAAAAAACCGATTTTTTTTAAATGAAATTCTGGTTCAAATCCTTCTCGAATTGTAATTGGCAATAAAATTACGAGATTTCTTTTTAATGTTATTCTGTGAACCCGAAAAAAAACCGGTTATGTACAAAAACCGCTTAAAGGCAGTCAAATTCGGGTTCAATCTACTCCTTCACTCTGAAAGATGTACTCACAATTATACGAACTTTTAAGAATATTGTTTTTAGAAAAGTGTAACCAAAGAACTGGAAATTCGATACAAATCAATAACCTCTGCAATAGAAAGAGTTAATTAAAGGAGTTTTTAAGAAAATTGCTTGCAATGGACAATGAAGAGGAAAATATGTTTGGTGCACGTCATGCTAAAGTAATCAAATCAACAATATCCCACTTCGAAAGCAATTTGTTTACAATTTGACTAAATTTTTCTATTTAAAAAAGGTATTGGAATTTGGGAATTTCACAAATGATCCGATTATGTGTATATCACGAAATCTTTCCTCTAAATTTGAACATTTACGCACCAGTCGTTTGTCTCAGTGTTAGCAGACACAATTTATACTTCTTACAAGGATTTTGTGTTTAAATCTGGTCGATTATGATGTGAGAACATTAAAGACTGCAAATACTCCTCGGAACACATGAACGAAAGTCATAGCAGGATGTTGCCTGGCAGAAGTGTTTAAATCAGTTAAATACACCAACCAACCAGCAGAAGCACAAACCGAAACGACAACAACAGCAGCAGCAGCAGCACACACAGAAGACTAGACAATCTTGACAAGCTCCTTAAAATCCTTAAGGACTTAGGTCTTCTTGCCACACCAAACAAGTACAGGGCTCATAGTGCTGTAAGATACAACACGACACCGAGCACTTGGCGAAACATGTTAAGGGATACGATACGGGAGGAGGGAAAAAGGTTTAAACACTTGTTGCTTGTGTTTCGAAGGATAACAATGTTCGGGTTAAAGTTGAGGCATTAAAATGTCAAAAGGCGAAATGGTTCAAAAACCTGATTTTCTTGCACAGACACAGACACAGCAACACACCGAGCAGTAACAACATTAAGGAGTTGTTAACATGAAAGACAATAGAACGACAAGTGCTCAGGCACAACGGGAGGACTACAAGACTGCGAGCGAGCTGGATATGTGAAATATGAAATATAAATACACACACACACGCTTTGCTTTAATAATGTAACCATATGTAATTGTGCGTGTGCGTGGGTGGGTGAGTGAGTGAGGAAATAAAGTGACTGACGGTGGGTGTATGTTAAGGATATGTTTACCAGCCAACGGTGTCGATTGTGGCGAAACAAATAAACCCTTCACAGGATATGCCACTACATGGGCGTCTACTGCCATTTATGTCTGTATGAGTATGAGTACGAGTGCGAGTGTGTGTGTGTGTATTTTGTAAATTATATATTTTCTTCCATTGCCAGAATGTGCATGGTTGTCTAAGGGAAAATATAGTAAAAGGTGCTAAGCAAACAATGCATAAAAATTTTATACACTGAAGTACACATAAATTTTGCCACACGTCACTCAACAGCCAACAACCACCCATCCACCTCCTTTTCCCCGAACACCGCACTCGCATTTAGGTGTTTGTTTGTTGCGTTGCGAATCGTCTTCAAACCACAACATTTTTGCAATATTTGTTGAGCTGTCAACCGTGTAATTTGTATTTGATTACCGGGAAATTTGCTCGTAAATATGTGCTCTGTTTTGCAATGCATTCCAACATATTTTCACGTTAATAATTTATGAGCAATTTCTCTAGGAGAAAACATTTTTTCCTTACGATCTAAACTGGAACTGGTTGCTCTAAGTAAATGTTCACTTAAGGCTAAAATATGAATATTAAATTGACCAAAAAAAAAAAAAAAAAAAAATGGGAAATATATTTAAGAGTCTGGTCGTCAGTGAATTTCAGTGAATATTTAAAGTAGACAATATCGATGTGTAAAGCATACAAAGTTTGTATTTTGAAGCAACTTGAGCGTTTTGGAAGAACAAGGCCATGATAATAAGCAGTGGTAGGACCTCAAAGATAGAGGACATAGGGCAGTCACTTTGCGTTTGGGTTATGGAAAATTTCA
This sequence comes from Hydrotaea cyrtoneurina, assembly GCA_958296145.1. NCBI lineage: Eukaryota > Metazoa > Arthropoda > Insecta > Diptera > Muscidae > Hydrotaea > Hydrotaea cyrtoneurina. The sequence continues at coordinate 100,035,066 of OY282512.1, forward strand.
TGAAAAGGATATGGTCCTGCAAGCATGGTCGTGATGGCCATTGGGCTGATGTTGTTTATCATTATTAACGGCATAGCTTCCTCTTTATTATGAAATAAACATCCGATCATTTATCTCAAAAAAATGTAATTTTTCTTTGAATAACAAAATGACACGTCTAGTTGGAAAACCTTGTCATTTAAAACAAGGTTGTTAAGAATCATGTGTGAAATTTATTTTTGTATTTTAACACAGGTTTGTGCAGCTGTTTGAAATTTTTATGAAATTTTATGATTTTCTATGACAAGACAACGGTTGCAACTCGCTGTTGTGAGATGAGTCCCCGCGTATGTTCATTTTTTGAATACTAAAGGGAATTAAGAAACTAGGAATAGCTAACAGTCGATCTACCAAATAATATGAAGGTTTTTAAACACTAGCAGATTTTTAGACATCTCTTCATAAAGTTAAAAGTGTCAAGGAATTCGAACTTAGGACCACTTTTCTATAAAATATAGAACGTTTTTTTAAAAATGTCTTGGTCATGAATGGGTTGAAGATAGAAATGTTCATCGAATCGAAAATATCACCGTGTTACAAAAAATAGATTTTTTCTGTCCTATGAAGCAAATGCACATATTCGGAAAGAGGGGAAAAAGTAAAAATACACGTGCAAATTTTTTAAAAAATAGATTTTTTTTTTAAATGGTTATCGTTTTTTTTAAGGTTTCAGTTCAAAAAGCATTTTTTTTCGTAACGCTTAAGTAGTTTAAAAATTTTGAGGCTCTTCAAGATAGCTAAGAAAAGTGAAAAAAATATTTTTTTTTCAAAAATAATAAAAATTGGGGAAAATCTGAGAATTGATAAAAATCTATTTGACGTGATACAGACATTTTCACGAGTCTGCCTGCCAAAAATCAGCTCGATTGCATCAATGAAAAAGGGTTAAAAATCGGTCCAAAGTCTTTCACACAGGCCACTACGAGCTTCATACTTCAAACTTAAAAAAAAAAAATTCTGACGTGTACATGAAAATCGCCGATACACGTGTATTTTTATTTTTTATCCCCTTTCCGAAAAAGTATGTATTGTATTTCAAATTTTAAAAAACATTACGAATGTTTGTCCGGTCCAATAAGAATGAGGAGTCCCAAGGCGAGGTTTTCTATATGGCTGGTCCTTAAGAGCTTCTAGTTTACAATATATTGTTTATTAATTTTATCAAAACAAATTGTGAAATCCTTTACAATTTATTTATGTGCTATGATGAAACTTGTCATGTTAATGGCTTCATATTTAGAAGAATATTTTGTATTTGCCACAGAGTCATCTACGTCTATTTTCGTAGAGAATTTACAATTTGTATAAAATTTTTCTTATCAAAATTTGAAGAATATTTTAATTTTTCACACAGTCATCTACGTCCATTTTCGTAGAGAATTTACAATTTTTACAAAATTTACAAAATTTGTCCTTTACAATTTAATTATGAACAGTTTTATATTCGAAAGAATATTTTAATTTGCCACACAGACATTTGCAATTTTCAGAAAAACAACGCTCTTCAAATTCTGAAATTGTTGCTATGTTGATTTGAAAAAAAAAATCCTAAAACTCAATAAATCAACTTATTTAAAATGTCCATGTGTAAGTTTGTTCAGTACCCAAATAAAAGTGTATGAGGCAAAGAAGAGCATGATCGACCAATATTCTCAGCTTTGGTATCCAACTAAATGTTAAGTTAATTTTTTGAAGAAGGAAATATTTGGGGAATTTTCGATCAGACAATTATTTTTTTTTTGTATTTTCCATTATAAACATTTATTGACCAGAAACTCTAAAAAAAAAAAAATTAAATCAACACCAAAATTGCAAAAAAAAATTTAATTTTCAAGGGCGTGGCCTTATTAAGGATCCTTATTAAGAATCTATTTGCGAGTGAGAGTTTTTTTTTATTTCAGTCCACCCTATTAAATATATATAGGTTTAAACTAAATGTAAATTTCATATTGGTGTGATAAAAACTGCACAAAGGCCATGAGCCAATTCGGAAGTTTTTAAGTACTTGCAAAATAATAAACCTAAAGTGATTTAACAAAAAAATTAAGTGGATTTTAAAAAAGTATCCCTTGCATCAATTGCCATTTACATTACCAAAAAGTCTACTTCCTACAAATGTCCAATAAATACAGATCTAAATCCAAAAAAAAAAAACGACATATCAAACCATAACTGACACAAGCCTACTCTCAGGCCATTGTCCTCCTTAAAATATGCAAATCTAATGAAATCATTTGGCTACTAAATGGTCTTTGATAACTGCTGAATATTAATGTAATACTTGTCACTTTACTGACTCAATCTCTGCCCGTCCCCACCCCCATCGCCATACTCGTCTCTCCATGGTGTTAATGATAAGCAAATGTGACAACACAACAGAAAAAAAAAATATTCATGAGCTGCTCAAGATAAGACGACAACTGTAGACGAAGCGAAGGGACCACAAGCCAACAACCAAAATATAAAAAAAAAAGAAACGAATGTAATTTGCATATAAAATATGCCTAAGTGTAGTGCTAACGCAAGAATTCATAAATAAGCGCCAAAAATTATGCCATAAAATTTTAGTACATTCCCGCACGCCGTGAATGAGAATTACTTTCGCACGCTTACTAAGTGTTGCAATAAACATAAATTGTAAACAATTTCGAATAATTTTCCATTTTTCTTTTTTTTTCTTTTCGTGTCGTAAAATTGTGAATGGAGATTTTTTTCGGTGTTTCTGACTTTTAGTTATGGGCCGTTGTTTTAGTTGGAGTTTTATCGTCAGATGACATTATTTTCTGCGAATTTTCTATGGCAGAGTCATACATTTTATATCAGTCTGCACATAAATATTAGTTTTTATGTGAAAATGCGAAATTGATTTTCATTTATGTTATTATTGATAATAGAAGATCTGAGCAGAATAGGTTAGGTTTGGTCGAATGGATTGCCTCGAAAGCCATGATACCCCTGGTTCGTGGAGCAGAAGGTAAAGGATTGCCGGAGGGAGGGGTATGATGAAGTAAAGGCTTCGAAACATTAGGTACTTTCGATGAATTCTCTTAAGTAAGTCAAAGGTACACTGGCCAGCTGTTCGAGGCTGTAATTACAAATATTGTACATTGCTACAAAAGTTCCAAAGTGGACGGACAACATCCAGAAGGAGCCTTCGCTAAAAGCGAATATCTTCCACCGATATTAATGTAAGATATGCGATTTTATGATTAACTACAGAAAAGTAATACATTTTGAAAAGAATGAACTAAAAAATAAAGAAAAAACGGGACCAAAAAAATGGGACGCTCCTTGAAAAGGAGACGCACAGCTTTAAAATTTCGACATTCTTGTGTAGAAAACTTTGCCCAAATTTCAACCTGGAAGTTTTTCCACAGAAAACTTGCTTAGGGTCGATCCAGAGACCATCTTCGTTTCAAAAACCTTGTTCAGATTCCAAACTGAGACAATCTAGGTGTAGAAAACTTGCAGAGCTTCAAGCGTAAGACACCCATCGTTCTACAAACACAATCAAGTTCAAGCAACAAACACAATAGCTCAGATTCACAACCTGAGAGAGTTTTTTTGTTCAGAACAATTCGTCAGGTTTTATCCTGAGATATACTGTGTAAAAAAAAAATTGCTCAGTTTCGAACCGATGACTGGAACTTTCTCACATACTAAACTGGGACATTTTTGGTATAGAAAACTCCCTGAGCTTCCAATCACAAACACTTTTTGTGTAGAAAACTTGCTCAGGTTGCAACCGGAGAAAACAGTTTCTCACCCAAAATGAGTTACTTTTCCATAAAAAAAAAACTTTCACAGTTTTAAACCCGACGCAGTTTTCCCATAAAACAGAAGTGGACAATGACTGAAAGCCAACAATGTCCTTCCCATTGTTTAAATGTAATATTTTTTATTAATATTTAAATTGTTCACGACAATTGCAATGCAATAGAAATAGAAAACTTTATGATAAGAAATTACCATAATTCCAATTTAACTGTCACTTAGACAAGACGAAAAGTTTTCACTTTTGCTTGCCACCGCCTAATCTTAATACAAAATTAAATTGCAACATTTGTAATTCCCCCTCACCAAGTCCACAGGAGGTGTAGACCTGACTACATCTATGTGTACCCCTGGAATTAATGCACACAAATCGAATTTGAATAAAACAAAAAAAAAGTGAACAACTTTTTGCAGCTCTTACTGCTTCCCTCAAACATTTAGATTTTGTTTTTTTTTTTTTGAAGCATGATTTGTGTCAAACTTTTTCTTTGGCGCAGAAAACTTTACGACACTGCTGACAAAAAAAAACGAAACGAAAGGACAGATCCGGAATTCCTTCAACTAATTGTTGGATTACACAGTGTTTTAACGGAAAATTCAATTTGTTGGCCAACATTGTAAGCCAACTTTGGCCAAGGAGCAACTTTTTTACGACACTCTGCTGTGAGGAAAAATTATATGAATAAAAAAAAACGAAAAACTTTTTCACACAAAGCTGTAAAATAAGAAGAAGACAACATTTAAGAAAAAATGCGTACTGACAGCTAACAAAAGTTGCGAAGAGAGTTAGGCGAAGGACAGTAATGCAAAAAATAATTGAGACAGATGGTCAATGGTGATAGCATGTGACCCTACCTGGGTCAGCTAAGAAACGGTTCTGGCGGCAGGTTCTGTGAAAAAGTCCAGCTAAGCTGTGAATAGATATTTTTTTAAAAGGAAATGTTTGAGGTCGATTTTGGATCTACGCAGTCCGATGATGACCTCAGTTGATTTCAATATTCGGAGATCCAGCGCCATAGAAATAAGTGCAGCTAAGTCGTAAATAGAAAATATGAGATGTAGCAGATAAAATTTTGTTAAATGCCATTTGATTTAAAAATTTAGCGATCCACATTCTTTATTTCTCTTCATGTCCACCTACTGACTGCAATGGCCTCACAACACCCCTAAGACGGGCAACTCAGTCTTCCTTAAATTCTGTAGATTTTCTTAATATCTCGTTTTTTTTATCCCGTGTAGGGTATAAAAGGCCAAATGCAAAAGCAGTTCACATCAAACGAATCACAAGGATGTAATGGAAATGACGAGCACCCTTTTGTGTCCGCCCAACGTCCTCGTCCGAAGAAGGTGGTGTCATAGCAGCCTTACCCATAGCGGTGGTCATGTTGGCAACTGAATTCACTGGCCGTTCAAATTGTTTGTCGTAAATTAATTTATCTGCAAATCGTACTCACACAAAAAAAGATTCTTTTCTACTCATCGTATATTTTTTTTTCTCAGGCTTTCTGGGAAATGTCTGATGTTAAAAAGAAAGCCAGCAAGAAACTTTTCCAAGAATTTCAATAATTTACATCCAACAATGACAGGGCAACTGAACAACTCTACCACTCCTTCCAGTGATGGATATTTCGTTAAGCGATCAAAGGCAACAGAAACCACACTTCATTATCCTTTTTCCAACCTACACACAAGATTCTAAAAGGCTCAGCAGCCGGATATATTCGCAGAAAAACCCCCCGAGAGAAGAATGCTAAAAAATCAACTAGGAAATATTGAGTTTTTTTTTTCTTTCCAACTTGAGGGTTGATTGGTTTTAATGTTGTTGGTGTCGGGCGACAGCGACAGGTACTCATTTACCACCATTCGTTAAAAGCATCCTGGATTTTGTCCGTCGTCCTTTTTCGCTTACGGTGGCTACGGCGAGTACTCGTTTAGGTTGTTGTACACTGAACACCCCAAGGACATAATTAATTTTTCATAAGCTTAGACAACAAACAGCCAACTAACAAATTTCTCTGTGCAGTCATTTAAGGATGGAAGGTAGAGTGGAGTGGACATTTGAATTGTCTAGCATGAGAGGAAGTTATCAGTTAATTTCATTGTAAACTTTTAAGTGGCACATATTTCAGCCAGGTAAGCATATGCAATTGGTCATTAAGGGTAATTTGAATACTTAAAATATTTAAATTGTGTTAGAAAAACGGCGAGTGTTGGTGTGCCATGGTGACTTATTGGCCGAGACGATGGCCACGGCGAGGGGAGTGTCTCAAATAACGAAGCCATTAAATTACAATTTAAGGAATGAAGGAGGACTATTTTTTTTATTTTTCACCAAAGTTATTTCGTAGGAATCCTAATGAACACACCATTTTAGAGGTCACTAAAAGTCTACGTCGAGTAAGGACACAAACGGCTTTAGGTACAATCGTGTTCGGCTTTTTTTCAAGAAGTAAGCGAAATACTCGATTTCCTTAGAATCTGTTAGAGTCGGAAAGTTTAACCAAAAAATCGATTGCTGATTTGGAAGATTTATGACATGAACTAATACATGTATAAATGAATAAATAACTGAATACACTACTCAACAAAATGAAAAAAATTTCATGTACTCCGGATGCGATATTTTTTTCTGTGTAGATAACCTTGACATGAGCTCGAAAAACGCAATAAAAAATGTTTTTTTCGTTTGGTTTTTGTTTTATTTTTTTTTTTTTAAATTTTAAAAAAAATTTTTTGGTTAATTTGTTTCGTCCGGCATAACTCGGGAACCACTAGCCCGATTTAATTGAATTAAATTTTAAAATTAAAATTACAATTCCCTTAATCTATTCATATATTGTTTTCCTATACAAGCAACAGTTTCCAAGTTAAAAATGAATATATAAAGGAAAAAACTTATTTTTTGCCTAAAGATTAAAATTTTTTTTTTTTAAAAAATCCATAAAAAATCCAAAATGAAAAAAAATGTCAAATCTTATTACTTTTACGTAAAGTCACATAACCTATGAGCAAAATGAGACAAAGATCATGAAAATCGATGTACGCGTTTCGCTTTTATTCGCAATTGAGTAAAGGTATGAATTTCAAAAATTTGCTCGACATATGCACAACTTTGTCTATGGTAAGGTTTTTTCTTTTTTATTACAAAAAAAATTAAAATTTGTTGGGTGACAAAAATATATGAAAATTCATACCTTTACTCAATTGCGAATAAAAGCGAAACGCGTGCATCGATTTTCATGATCTTTGTCTCATTTTGCTCATAGGTTATGTGACTTTACGTAAAAGTAATAAGATTTGACATTTTTTTTCATTTTGGATTTTTTATGGATTTTTTTTAAAAAAAAAAATTTAAATCTTTAGGCCAAAAATAAGTTTTTTCCTTTATATATTCATTTTTAACTTGGAAACTGTTGCTTGTATAGGAAAACAATATATGAACAGATTAAGGGAATTGTAATTTTAAATTTAATTGAATTCAATTAAATCGGGCTAGTGGTTCCCGAGTTATTAAATTGAATTCAATTAAATCGGGCTAGTGGTTCCCGAGTTATGCCGGACGAAACAAATTAACCAAAAAAAATTTTTTAAAATTTAAAAAAAAAAAAATAAAACAAAAACCAAACGAAAAAAAAAATTTTTATTGCGTTTTTCGAGCTCATGTCAAGGTTATCTACACAGAAAAAAATATCGCATCCCGAGTACATTTTGACTGTTGACTAGTGATATATGAATAAATTGTATAATAGGCATTATTGAAATAACTGGAATATTTAAAGTATTTGAAATATTTAGAATATGTTTAAGTATTTAGAATATTTGAGATATTTGGAATAATTGGAATATTTAGAATATTTCAAAAATTGTAAAATGTCGAATATGTGGAATATTGAGAAATTTTTAAATGAATAATTGAAGAATTGAATATTCGGAATATTTACAATATTCGGAATATTTAGAAAATTGGAATATATTTGGAATATTTACAATATTTGGAATATTTACAATATTCGGAATATTTAGAATATTTACAATATTCGGAATATTTACAATATTCGGAATATTTACAATATTCGGAATATTTACAATATTCGGAATATTTACAATATTCGGAATATTTACAATATTCGGAATATTTACAATATTCGGAATATTTACAATATTCGGAATATTTACAATATAGGGAATATTTAGAATATTGGGAATATTTAGAATATTGGGAATATTTAGAATATTCAGAATATAGAGAATATTCGGAATATAGAGAATATTCGGAATATAGAGAATATTCGGAATATAGAGAATATTCGTAATATTTACAATATTCGGAATATTTACAATATTCGGAATATTTACAATATTCGGAGTATTTACAATATTTAGAATAGTTACAGTATTCGGAATATTTAGAATACTCGTAATATTTAGAACTAGTAAGTTGTAATGCGCCTATGGCGCCCGTTAATTTGCTTGAGAAAGTGTTTGTTACTTAATTTTAAAATTTTTTTAAAAAATATTTTGAGAAAACTATTTTGTAAAAAAAAAATTCGAAAAAAAATAAAATTGGAAAAAAAGAAATGTGTGGAAAAAAAATTCTTGTTGAAAAAAAAAAAAATTTGGTGAAAAAAAAAATTTTTTTGAAAAAAAAAATTCATTGTGGAAAAAAAAAAATTTTTGATGAAAAAAAAAATTTTTATTGAAAAAAAAAATTATGTTAAAAAAAAAAAAAAATTTTGAAAAAAAAAATTTTGAAAAAAAATTTTTGTAAAAAAATTGTTGAAAAAAAAATTTTGTAAAAAAAAAATTTGGAGAAAACACAATTTCTGTACAAAAAAAAAATATTATTTTTTTTATTATTATTATTTATAGAATTATAGAATGCCTATTTAAATTCCTACGTACTGCGTGACAGAGTCAGTGAATCAGGGAATCAGTGTATCAGTGAATCAGTGAATCAGTGTCGAGGGTAAATATATATTAAGATATTCGTAATATTTGCAATATTCGGAATATTTAGAATATACGTATTATTTGGAACATTTAGAATATTTGGACTATTTACAGTGTTTGGAATAGACAGAAATTAGAATATTCGGAATTTTTTGAATGTGTGCAATATTAGGAATTTTTTTTAGAATTTGGAATAATTTATATACCCGGAATATTTAAAATGAATAATTAAATAAATTGAGTAAGAAGGATAAATTGGAATAAATGAAATATTTGAAATAGAGAGTATATTTCAAATTTGTAATATTTAAAATATTTACAATATTTGGAATTTGTTGAATATTTTGAATATTCGGAATATAAAGAACATTCATAATATTCGGAATATTTGTAATATACGGAATATTAGTAATATTTAGAAAATTTTGAATTTGTTGACTATTTAGAACATGTTGACTATTTAGAATACTTCGAATATTATTTGAAATATTTCGTTTTATTTATTTATTAATTACAATACAAAGTAAATTTATATTCTAATTTTGGGTCCATGGGTAAACCGGGTGACACAGACCATTTGGCTAAAATTTTGCAGCGACAGACCAAAGCCTCTGGTGGGAATCGAACCCACAACCCCCACGCTGATAGACAAGCATGCTACCAACTCGCCTACCGGGGCGCCTATATTTCGTTTTACATTTTTTAAAAATATTTAAACTACTTATATATATATAATACTACTTCTGAATATTACGAATATTGGGAATATTAGTAATATTTCGAATTTGTTGAATATTTAGAATATGTTGACGATTTAGAGTATTATGAATATTTGAAATATTTCGTTATATATTTTTTAAAAATATTTAAAGTACTTTTTTTTTTTTTGAATATTTAAAGAATATCTGTGACTTCAAAGAAATTTCCCTCAACAATTAAAATAAATCCTAAATTAGATAATTCGTTGTCATAGCAAATAAAATCAGATTTTTCCTCTAACCTTTAAAGAATCTCTTATGTTACTTTCCCGGTAACGTAAATATGGTCGTTTTCGTGAAAATACACTGGAATATTTATAAGATCTTCTTGAACAGGAGAAACGAAAAGATGAATTATTCAACGAATGTCATGACAACGTTTTCCGGCGAAATGGTACACGTGTAATTGCCCGCTTGATGGCATAACTCTCTGACCGCCGCCCACTCCTCCTACTGCGTTTTGACTATCCGCCGTTCCTTTTCAATGGGCAATTACATCTTTTTTTTTATTATTATAATTGTAGCGAGATTTTCCCCGCATTGCCATTACTGATAAATACAACGAATTTGTCTACTTATACTCTTATTGAATTGAATTTCAAGTGGATGGGGTGGAGTGGAGTGGGCGGGTAGGTGGGGTGAGGACGGACAACACTGGAATGTTCTTTATTTTCATTTGTATCACATCTTCATTATTTTAAGATGAGACCAGGAAGAAAAAAAAAACGAAAACGATACACCCACCAATGCCATGAAAAATTATGTGTAGGGTGAGGGTGGCATAAGAAGGTCCTTGAAAGAGAACAAATCATTTTGCCGAGGAGTTTTTGTCTTCATTTCGTTACTGTTGTTGTTTCCTCTTGTACACTTTGTGTTTACAAACATGAGGTTTTTGCTCGAATTATTGTAATTGAAGGAAGAAAAAAGAAAACGCACCATTAAATGGAACACTGATGTCCATTGTTAGAGCTAGGAAGTCGATTCACCATTAGAATATTAGAGGACATTTAATGTTCGAAATTAGAAAAAAAAAACAAACGGAAATAAGCATTTATGGAAACCAAAGCAAATGGGTCAGGGGCGTAAAGTGGCTGGGGTCTGTAAGTGTGGAAGAGTGTAAAAGCATGAACTTGTTGATGGAAAATATGTTCAACTTCCGTGGGCTGCATTTTTAGTTTTGACTTCCCTCGTAATCTCCCATAACAACTACGCCCTTCCCAAAAACATCCAGTCACTGTCACATATAATTTAACTAAGTGAATGGAGAGATAGACGGTTGGCAGGGTGTAGACTCTAATAGGGACAAGGGTGGTTGGTCTTTAAACATGTTCGCCAACGAAATCAGTGAAGACTAAACATAAGAATTCATTTAATTTATTCATACCGGGTTTTTTTTTTTGTTCTCCCAATAATGTGCTTCCCCAAAAATAGGTTCATTCATATTCATAATTTAGAAGTGAGTGAGGTTTAGGGTGGTGGGGGGAGGAGACGAAAATTTTTTTTATATTAACATAATTTATGCGTAAATGTCATTTTAAATTAATACATTTATGGTGTAAGAGGGAATCGGAAAGATCGTCCCACCCCGCTCGGCAACGTAATCTTTTCCAATCGACCGAAACGATTAAAAGAAAAATTAAAATAAAAACAAAGGAAAGGAAAGGAAAATGCATATGTACTTACTTTGATTTGTTATTGTTGTAATGTTGCAGAGTTAAGAGTTTGTTGCTGTTGTTATTCCTGGGATGTGTGGGGGGGGGGGCGTTTTTTGTTGTTGTTGTTATTCTTCTGTACAAGTTTTCTTTTGTTTAAACTATTGTCCTTAAATTAACCTTGTCTAGGTGTTAGCGTTTGGTTGCAGTAGAAAAAAAAACAATGAAACACAGTGGCCGGCCATTTAATTGTGAAGGTTCGCTAATCCATTGCCGAGACAGAGAGAGAGAGAGAGGGGGTAGTACTGGTGGTATCCCGCTCACGATCTCTTCATGTCTGCCTTAAGATTTGCTTGCGTTTGTTGTAGCGCCCTCTGTGTTTGTAGGTGTGATTGCTGTTGTTGCTGTTGTAGGGGAAGTACTGGACCAGTCGGTTGTATCAATGCACCCAGGACGGTGGCGTGACCACACTCTGCTGTGGATATTGTACTATGGCATTTAGATTGGAGGTTGGCGTTTGTGTCGGCAATTCCAGGCCGGTTGTCATTGGTGTATTATTGTTGTTGTTAAGCATTGGCGGCAGTTGTTGTTGTTGGTGTTGTTGTTGCTGCTGCTGTTGTTGCTGCTGCTGTTGCTGTTGCATCTGTTGCTGATGCTGCTGTTGTAGGTGGGCATGCAATTGATTGATTTGCTGTTGCGCGGTTAGCGTGGCAGCCGTTGTGTTGGATCCCGACGATGTGTTCACCGCTCCCATATGGCCAGCATTTGAGACACTATTACTGACGGAACTATTAACCGCTGTCAGAGGTATATTAATATCGAGGAGGCCATCAATGTTGATTTCTTGTTGCATCAGCTAAAAGCCACAATCACAAAATTAAAACGTTAAATACAATGTTAAAATATTTGTTAAATGTGGAAAAATCTTGACAGGTTAACAATTTAAAAGCACGTGCCTAGTTTTTTGGACAGGTTGTCAAAGAAAATACTTTGTTTTCATACAAAATAGGTGAAACATATATGTAGCTGCTCGTGCTTATCTACAGAGATTGACTTGCTTATTTGCAAATTGGATTTGTAGTTTTTTGTGAGACCTACAGTTTACAAAAATAATGGCGCGATATTTCGAACATAATGAATTCGAAAACTATTTGAACCTTATCATCAATACGAGACGACCTATTTGGGTAGTTTTGCAAAATCTGGATGCAACTAGGTCTATAGAACCACAAGAGACTTAGGTGGTCTAAACATTAGATTAATGTTGGTGTTTTTATCTGATCTAGAAAAAAAATCATACTGGAAACGTTGCCATGTCACTTTGGACGTCTACTCTATAGTTTGTCTTTGTCTGGCATTATCAGCTATTAAGAGAATGTGATCAAATCGTTGGGATATTAAAAAATGACGGCTGTAATTTGAAGATCTTAAGGTTCTCCAAGATTTATTGTCAAAGTTTCTTCTCAAATAGCCAACGCAACAATGAGACTCCCCAAATACTATGAATATTCCACAGTGGTCTCTAGAAGAAAAAAAATGCTATTAATGAATAGTACTGTGAAACAAGGCACCCTGTGTCAACACCGGGTGATATACATAATGTACCATCTCGCTTGTGACAAAACTTTCAAATCTGACTAACAATTTTAGGGAAATATGACTTTTTGCAATTAAAAACAAACTAGTTGCCAGATGTCCTAATTCTTTTATGGAAATTAATTGTTACGTTCGTAGGAAAAATCATTGTTGTCCTCTATGGGAAATGTTCGCATCTGACCTAGGATGTTAAAATAGCACAAAACTAACTAGTAAAACATTAAAATGAAAAAACTCCAGTAATTTTTAATAAGCCAAGCAAAAATTGTTTAGAGTTTGTTTTTCCTTCAATCTATTTGTTAATGAAGAAGAAGAAAGAGTACAGCGGCAGACTGAATGTCTGTGGTTTCGTATAGATCCGCTGGAGTCTGACAACATCTTGCAATCTTATCATTCCGATAAGGTAACCGTTTATTTTTTTTTCCAGAAACGAAAACATCATAAATGTTTAAATCAACCCATATATATTTTACTTATCTTATGGAGCTGTTCGTTTCGGAAAGAACTAATGCCCTGTCAGAGGGAAAAATCTAAAATATAAATGTTGCCACGCCTTTAAAAAAACACTTTAGGGATGGTTGGCTGCCAGAGTAGAAAATTAACAAAAAAAATGTTGCCAATTTATTTTCACAATAAACTGTCAGCTGTCAGGGAGAAAAACTCTACAAAAATAAACATAGCCACGCTATTGTATAAAGCACTGAAAGGAATGCTTGTCATAGGTGAACATTTAAAAAAAAAAAAAAAAAATTTGCCACATTGTTGTAAACTCCAAAGGTTGTCGGAGGAGAAAATCTTTTTTCAAGCACTGGCTGGGAGAGTTGTAAGACGGAAAAACCAATAAAAAATTCCTGGGATAGAGTTGCCCATCGAAAATTTAAAAAAAACACACACACATCTTACTGGCAAAGACGGTTGTCGGTGCGAAAAATCTAAAAAAAAAAAAAAACAATGAAGGCATTTTGTTTTAACTACAGTGTTTGGGAAGTCTGACAGAGGGGAACATTTAAAAAAAAAAAATTTTGTCATATTGTTGTAGGGGAAAATCACAAAAATTAATGTTGCCACCTAGTTTTAAAGCACTGGCTGGGTGAGTTGTAAGGCGGAAAACCCTTAAAAAAAACTTCTGGAAAGGTTTTTAGAGACGGTTGCCAAGGAAAATTAAAAACAAAAACAAAATCTTACCACTTTGCTTTAGGAAAACACTGACGGGGGACGGTTTCCAAACAAAATTTTCTATAGAAAAATGTTGTCACTTTTATTTGTAAAAACCAATGTCGTAGGGAAAAATCTAAAATTTTGAATGATGCCAGTTGCTTGTGATGGTTATCAGGAGAAAAAATCTAAAAATTAAGTGCTGCCACATTATTTTCAATCGCAGTGGTTCGAACAGTGGTTGGGATGGCTGTCAGGAGGAAAATCTAAAAAATAAATGTTGCCACACTATTTTAAACTGCAATGTTTGTCAGAATGGAAAATGTAGACAGAAAATGTTGCCACCTCTGGCTGAAATGGATATCAGAGGACATAATCTAAAAAATAAATATAATATATTTGATGGGTTTTAAAAAAGATTATCAGGGGGGGAAATCTAAAACATAAATGTTGCCATCACAATCTAATAAATTTGTCTTTCCACATTATTTTAAATCGCAGATTTGATCGGGAAATCAAAAAATTAAGTGCTGCCACATTATTTTAAAGTGCATTGGTGGTGATGGTTTTCAAAGGGGAAAATCTAAAAAATAAATGTTGCCACCTAGTTTTAAAGCACTGGCTGGGAGAGTTGTAAGGCGGAAAACCCCCAAAAACTTCTGGAATGGTTTTTAGAGACGGTTGCCAAGGAAAATTAAAAACAAAACAAAAATCTTACCACTTTGCTTTGAGAAAACACTGACAAGGACGGTTTCCAAACAAAATTTTCTATAAAAAAATGTTGCCACTTTGATTTGTAAAAACCAATGTCGCAGTAGTTGGACCAGTGGTTGGGATGGCTGTCAGGAGGAAAATCTAAAAAATAAGTGCTGCCACATTATTTTAAACTGTAGTAATCGTAGTAGTTGGAACAGTGGTTGGGACGGATATCAGGGAGGAATCTTATCGAGAGAAGAAAATCTGAACAATAAATGTTACCACACTGTTGTGTGAAAACACTGGCAGTGTTGCCAGCGGGAAAAATGGAGGCTGGCATGGATGTCAGAGGACAAAATCAATATTTTTTAAAAAAGCACGAGCTGTGAGGATTTTTAAAGACGATTGTCACAGGGGAAAGTGTAACAAATAAATCTGGCAGCGCTTTTTAAAAGCACTAGCCGTGATGGTTTTTTGAGAAATGAGAAAAATCTAAAAAATAAATGTTACCACATTGCACATTGTACAAACATTGGCAAGGTCAGTCGCTGGCGGTAAAATATCCAAAAATTAAAATGTTGATTTTTAAAAATGGTTGGCAGAGGAGAAAATCTAATAAAACTAAATCGGCGGCGGTAAAAAATCCAAAAATTTAAATTTTGATTTTTAAAAATGGTTGGGGAAACAGGGGAAAATCTAAAAAAAATGTGGCCAGTACTGACTAGAATGATTGACAGAGGAGAAAATCTAAAAAATATATATTGCCACGCATTTGAAAAAATAAGTGTTGCCACATTATTTTAAATTGTAGTAGTTGGAACAGTGGTTGACACGGATATCATGTATTGCCACGCATTTTTAAATATAAGTGTTGCCACCTTATTTTAAATTGTAGTAGTTGGAACAGTGGTTGGCACGAACATCAGGGGGGAATCTTATTGTTGCCACATTAGTTAAAACTGAAATGGTTGTCAAAGAAGAAAATCTAAACAATATATGTTACCACATTGTTGTGTGAAAACACTGGCAGTGTTGCCAGCGGGAAAAACCAAAAAGTACATGGTGCCATGTTGGTTTTAAACATCACTGAATTGTTGTCAATGGGGAAAAAATCTAAATATTAAATGCCAATAAACATAAAAAAAAATCCAAAAAAAGAAAATGTAATGCACAAAAGTGCAACATTTTGTTTTTGGTGTATAACCCGAACCGGCATTGATAATATTATTTTTTATTTTTTTTTTTCTAAATGGCACAATCGTCGTCTGTCTGTAATCTGTCAGTCATTGGACACTGCGATTCAGAATACGTTCATACCTCTTCAATATTGCACTCCAGACCACCTTGAAAATTTTCTATATTAAATTCGTCAATTGGCGTTGCCTCATTATTCAGTGCACCCAGGTATTGTCCTATTAAAGTTGATGCGCAATTATTATCTGCAAGAGAACGACAAAAAAAAAAAATTAAACCACAACGCAATGAGTAACGTGAATATGCACGTAACTTGACAAAAGGAAATAAACAACTTGTGATAGGACACCTCGTCGTCGTGTCAAGTTTACTAAAATGCACTGGAGGATGATGACAACAATAGGTGGCATCTGATTTTGCTATTTACCTTCTAAATTTGAGCTAAGTTGTTGTTGTGTTTGTTGTTGTTGTTGCTGCTGCTGCTGTTGCTGCTGCTGTTGTTGCAACTGTCTCTGTTGCTGATGCACCATCAAATGATTGGAAGCACTGCCATCGGACGACACCCCGGAGGCACCCTCAATGACAACATTGGCATAGGTGTTTAAGGAATCCGATGAGGGTTCACTGTTTGGATAGGCGGGTGACATGGTTTGAACTGAGTTTGGCGAGAGACCCTGTTTTATTTTTTTTGGAAATATACAAAGAAAAGGTTGAGCTTTGTACCACAACAAAACAAAGAAAAAAAAAGAAATGTAAAACTTGTACTCACCTCACGTGTTGAATGCAAACAGGTGCAGGTTAGGGAACGATGTAGCATGCACTGTTGCGTTGGCAAATTACTGTAGCCCTGGGTCATTGGGCCATTGAGCGTATAGTTCGGTTGTTGGTTGTTTGTGGGATATGGCGGTGGGGGCTGAGTGGGCATGCCCGTGGCTGTGCTAAATCTGTGCCAACCGTACGATCGTTGGGTTTGCAAAGAGATTAAACAAAAGAACAAATGACTTTATTTATCTGGTTATCGTTGCACCCAAAAAAAAAACAAAATCACAAATCGATATACATGTATACACTGAGATTATTTGGAAAAGAGCAAACATGCACACACACACACACAGGTTTAAATTAAATTATTTGAACATGCTGAGCTAAACATGCTTTTGACACAAAATGACATTTTTTTACATTTCGAAATCCACCCAAAACCAAACACGGTAAATAATTAAATCAAAAAACACAAAATCATAAAAAACTGACCCTTGTTGCTGTTGTTGCTGCTGCTGCTGCTGTTGCATCAGGTCCTTTTGTAGTGTCAGCTCCTCGGCCATGGAACCGGCCAACTTATCCATGGTGGCAGCCGATGCCGCATTCTGATAGTCGGCCGGGAAACCCCAATCGTAGTCGAGTCCCACCAGAGTCGGCCTGGGACTCAAGCGTCCGCACGAACTGGCATTTGATGAAGCACGTTGTCGAAAGTCCGGCGATATCGGATAACCGCTGACATTCGAATGTTAGGCGAATACAATTCAACACAAAAATGAAACAAAAGCATAAAACAAAAATTAGGTTAAATTAAATTCACAGAACATAGGAGAAAACCGCAAGCAATACCAAAAAAAAAAAGGTTACGTCTTAAAATTACCATAAAATGAGAGTAGTTCTCGTATGTGAATCGATTTTCATGCCAAGGAATAGGAATTCAATTGTGGTGCATTGCTCAAAAGAATGTCATCCCAAAATTACAGTCACAAAGTAAGCAATATATTCTTAAAAGAAACGGAGTTCGATGACCAGAATTGTTAGACATCAGTCGGAGGAGATGATGACCACAAAATGTAAAGGAGAAAAATCCAAATTTTGTGTACTCTCTCCTTGCAAACACCTCCTATTAACAAAGACTTTCTTCACTACCAATCCCCATCAGTCCTCTTGAGTACTTCTCTTATAAGCGGACACAATTCTCAGTTCCTTAGGTGAGAGAGTACACGGTAAATATTAGCGAAAGAGTTAACGAGGCTAAACACATTTAATCGTTAGTCTTTAATTGAGGAGGCACAGTTTTTGGTTTCGTATATTTTTTTTCACTACATCTGATTTTTTTTGGTAAAATTGTTCTAAGTTTATATAATTTATAGATGGGGAAAAAAATCCCAAAAATGGGCGTGCTCATGGGTTCCGTGGACCCTTGGGGCCCAAAAAAGGGCCCATGATAAACATGCGCATATGGGTATCGAAGTGCAACGAAATTTACTCACGAACCCAAATATGCCTTTATTTTCACGATTTTTCTAAATTTTTTGATCCGGTTTCTGGGACTATCGGGTCACGAGCGGCCCAAAAACCGGCCCCTGACAAACATGGACATATGGGTATCGAAATGCAACGAAATTTTCTCGCGAACCCAAATATGCATTTATTTTCATGATTTGGATAAAATTTGTGATCGGGTTCCTGGGACTATCGGGTCACGAGCGGCCAAAAAACCGGCCCCTGACAAACATGGACATATGGGTATCGAAATGCAACGAATCCATGATGGAGGGTATATAAGATTCGGCCCGGCCGAACTTACTATTTGTTCACTTGTTTATTATTATTATTAATTACAATACAAAGTAAATTTATATTCTAATTTTGGGTCCAGGGATTAACCGGGGCGACACAAACCATATGGCTAGACAGACCAAAGCCTGTGGTGGGAATCGAACCCACAACCCCCACTCTGATAGGCAAACACGCTACGAACTCGCCTACCGGGGCGCCTATCTCCTGAGTTCAATATTAGTTTTCAGGGGATGTCATCCTCCAGTAAAATTCCATCACAAAATGTCCGAAATGTTTAAAATCGATTAATAAGTTCAGAAATCGATTTACAGGCTCAGAAACGTTTATGACAGCAGATAATACAAAGGCTGGTACAAATATTTTTTTTTTCAATTAAAATTTTTTATTTGTTTAGCCATATTTTGTCAATGTTGAATTGGTTTGTTGTCCTAAACATTGCTAAAGTTTGTAATCTAATTTCTGAACTTATGAGCCGACTTTAGGATTTTTAGATTGTTTTCTCGGAAATGATGCGTTTCGGTTATTTTACGCTCTCGCTATTATTTAGGACAACAACAAAAAAGATTTCGACATATTATTTGATTAAAAAATAAAAAATAATCCCAGTATTAATTAATGTGGCTGCCTCGTCTAGCTTCGCAGTAGCTCATTCTGTCAACCCAATTTTCCAAGACACTGGTGGCTTGCTGAAATTGCCAAAGTCGTTGTGGAAACGTTCTGAAAATTGTCTCTATTTAGGTAATCATAAATGTTTAATCTGTCATGTGTCATTTCAGCTCATGATCGGTCTTCATTACCCGTAACGCCATCTCGATGTAAAGTCTCGCACCATCGGTTGAACAGGTGTTTGACGCAATATTTCCGATAAATTAACTGATTTCCTTTAACATGCCATCATAATTCGTTGGCCATATATTTCTTATTTTATCATATGACTTGATGTGGTTTTTTTACCCAGAGTTGCTAATGGCGCCATCTATATGTGAGGTATCACACCCTTGACTTTATTGATCATACGCCTTCAGATAGTTTATCTTAGTCTGCTGACTTTATCAAAAATCAAAAAAATTTATTCTAAAATGTATAAAAAAAAAAACTAAAGCAATTCAAAAAATCGCAACTAAATGAAGCAGAGTGATACTGGTAGGAAATCCACCAGATTTTGTTGCCAACTACATTTCTACATTTCTACATTTCTTTTGTTTTTGTTCGTGTTCCATTCAGATCGAACACATCGGTGCAAATTAAAATGTATGCAATCATAAAACTGTGTATTATTTACTAAACGAGAGTAACGGAAAACTCCAAGCATCTCTAGAATAATTAACTACTACTGCTCTAAGAAAAAGAAAACAAATTTCTAATAAAAGTTAAAATTATTTATATGATTCAACTGCCGGTGGCTGTGTTGTTCAGATTGAGTATTTTATAGTTACCTATGTATCGGACTCTCGGGAAAATGATCGAGACCTTCACTTATACTACTGCTCGGCGATGGAGTATTATCATTGATGCCGGTCACACCCGCCTGCCTCAGGGCTTCTACACGCTTCTTGGCACGCCCCCGTCGCTTTTCGTAGCGTGACGTCTCCATTGAAGCGGCACGTCGACGCACCGACTTTCCCGGTTTCGCATCGGGATTTAACATCCACCAGGATGATTTGCCGGTGCCTTCATTTTGTACGCGCATAAAGCGATTGTGTAAAGAGAGATTGTGTCTAATTGAGTTCTGAAATGGAGCAAAAAAGAAGAAGACGAATTAATATGAATTGAAAAAAAAACAATAATTCGATTTTAAGATGAATTTTGTTTTGTTTCCTAATATTGTTGAAAAGTTGATTAATTTACTTTTACTGCCTAAGAGGACATGAGTTGCCTAAGACAGAATTGAAAAAACAAAAATAAGTAATCGCTTTATTTGGAAAGTGGTATTTTTAAAATCGAGTTTTTCGTTCAATAGTTAAGATTAAAAAAATAATTTCACTAAAACGAATTTTATTTAAGATAAATGGGAGTGTCTGAAACGAGAAAAATGTGTAGGTCATTTGAAAACCCGGGTTTCCGGTTAAATGAAATAAATTTTTGAAAATCAGAAAACGAGATTCCGGTTCCCGGCCATCTGACAATAATCAAAAAAACCACGGTACAACTTTTTAAAACAAAATTAAAAACATAATCGGGTTTTTGAAAACCCGGGTTTCCGGTTCAATTTGCAATAATCAAAAAACAAATGTTTTCTAAAACTTGTATAATTTGAGAATAAGAAAACAGAATTAAAAACATAATCGGTTTTT
This sequence comes from Hydrotaea cyrtoneurina, assembly GCA_958296145.1. Lineage (NCBI taxonomy): Eukaryota > Metazoa > Arthropoda > Insecta > Diptera > Muscidae > Hydrotaea > Hydrotaea cyrtoneurina. The sequence continues at coordinate 100,055,736 of OY282512.1, forward strand.
TGAAAACCCGGGTATCCGGTTCAATTGACAAAAAAAAAACAAATGTTTTTTAAAACTTCTATAATTTGAGAATCATATTAGAGAGACTCGGAAACAGAATTAAAAACATAATCGGTTTTTTGAAAACCCGGGTATCCGGTTCAATTGACAAAAAAAAACAAATGTTTTCTAAAACTTGTATAATTTGAGAATCGTATTAGAGAGACTCGGAAAATAGAACCGGGTTTCCGGTTCAATTTGCACTAATCAAAAAACAAATGTTTTTAAAAACTTGTATAATTTCAGAATCGGAAACAGAATTAAAAACATAATCGTTTTTTTTTGTAAACCCGGGTTTCCGGTTCAATTTGAAATAATCGAAAAACAAATGTTTTTTTAAAACTTGTATAATTTGAGAATCATACTAGAGAGTCTCAGAAACAGAACTAAAAAATAATCGGTTTTTTGAAAACCCGGGTTTCCGGTTAAATTTGCAATAACCAAAAAAAAAATGTTTTCAAAAACTTGTATAATTTGAGAATCGAAAACAGAATTAAAATATTTTTGGTTTTTTTAAAACCCGGGTATTCGGTTCAATTGACAAAAAACAAATATTTTTAAAACTTCTATAATTTGAGAATCATACTAGAGAAAATCTGATAAAGAATAAAAAAAATAATCGGTTTTTTTGAAAACCCGGGTTTCCGATTCAATTGACAAAAAACCAAAAAAAAACAAATGTTTTTTTAAACTTGTATAATTTGAAAATCGTATCGGTTTCTAACGATTCCTACGAAAAAACCCCTAAAGAAAATCTAAAAATATTTAAAATTCCTGTTCAAATTGATCAGCTGAATTCGTTGCCTCAAGTATCAAGTAAGCCATTAAATAGTCAAATAAATTATTTAATTTATTTCTTTACCAAAGTGAAACTCACTGGCCCATAAATTCACAGCCCCTCCATTTAAGAATTTTTTTTTTATATCTTCCGCCTTTATGAATCGGCAAATTTAAGCAGGATTTTTTTTGAAAACGAATTGTATGTTCTGTACAATTTCTAGAAATTTCAGACTATGGCCAATAGTTTTTGTTGTTGCATTTAAAGCATTCTCAATTTACTGGGCCATTTTTCCACGTAGAAAAAAAATGCATAAATTCAAAATAATAATGCTGTCACAACAATGGTTAGATTTGCGATATGTGTTCCAGTTTTCCCATATTGTAATATTCTAAGACAATATAAATTATCCCTTAAACCGTTATTTATGGAAATTGAATGACAGTGAATATATTCCATAGGTCCTTAACATAATTTCGTGCTAGTTTGGTCGATGGTACGTGTGGTACGCAGTTTTCATTTACTTCCTCGTCGACTTTATCCTTGATTTGATGTTATATTTAAATAAATATGCTTATGCTAACATCCTTTAATAACCTTAAAAGTAATGTAAAGGTTTTCAGGATAATGTTCGGAAAGTACTAAGTGATGTCTATGTCTCGCAAAACTGACGCCAAGAAAAAGTTTGCGTTGGATTTTTACTGAGCCACCCCCGCCTGGAGACCCTTCCAAAAAACAAAAAAAAAACAAAGAGGGCAACTAAAAGTAAAGTTATGATTTTTTTTTTTTCAGTGGGAAATATCCTTTTTCTAATACACACACCCACACGGATACACACACACACACCCGTTTTCTACACATGTATGTCTGTATGTAGACCATGAATCCTTTAGTTCTGTGTTGCTGGCTAATGGGGTGGAGAACTGGTTCTGCTGCTGGAGTTGGAGATGGCCCAGCACACGTTGATATATGGCGCCAATAAGGCGTAATCGTAGGAGAGACAAAAAAAAACGTCATCGTAGTCAAACGACGTTTGGAGAAAAAAAATTATTTTTGCTGTTCCGTTTGTGTGGAAAAATTTACTGTTCAACGGGTTCTATACACGTTTCAATGTGTCTGTCTGTCTGTCGGTTCGTTCGTCTGGCGTTTTGTGCGTCTGTTGCTGATGTCTTGTCTTCTCTTTTTGTCTCTGGGATAAAATCGCTAATGTAAGGTGGTTTTTGGGCTATCAACACAAATTCCCGTTTATTTTTATTGCTGCTGCTGCTGCTTCGCCATCTCCACGCTTCCTCTTCCTGCACCAATAACGGGCCGACGACAGTTTGATCACCTCAGACTCCTTTTGCAAACCGTTGACTCGTTTTATTCGATTCACGATAGATTTTGCTACATTTGTCGTATTTATGACTGTGCGTTATAAAATATGAATTGACAGCTTAAGTGATGATGGTTTGTGTCTACTGGATGCGGTGGCAGCGGTAGCAGTGGCGGTAGATTTTCCTGCTGGAACTGATACTGCTGCGGTGGCAACCACTGATGATGAAGACGACGATGATGATGCCAATACCCGGACGGGTGCTGCTGCTGCTGATGTTGCGTCTTCTTGTACCAACACGAGCCAAGAACATCCAATTAGTATGTCTTTCCTTTTGCTCCTTGTACATTGGAAAAAGTGGAATAGAGCGACGAAACACAATAAAACTGTCGTCATACAATTGAATGGCATTTAAGACACACGATTCCGATAGGGAACTTTTTCCCCATCATCCAAAGTTGGTTCACATCAAGTAGAGCGTTCTCTCTCCTCCCCCCCCACCATATTTATAAATTATTATATTATCAACTAACAAGACGAGTATCAAGTCTAGAGTTTTCAGATGTTCATTTATGGCAATGCTAAGAAATTTGCGACCATCAGGAAACATCAGATCAGATGACTTAACATGTGAGGGTGAGAGTGGGGAATGGTAGGGTTTATCGATTTCCTAAATGGAAAACTGTGGGGGTAGGTTGCAACATATTACAACAAATTGCCATTCTCATCGCTAATAATTGTTAAGGCTACAAGTGATTTGTGTTCGTGATGTCAATCTTCATGAGATGAACAAAATCGAATTGGGAACTAGCAAATCTAAGCATCTTTGGAAGAACAATTATTCTGCGTCTGGCCCAATTTTTCGGTTTAGGAAAAATTTCCCTCAGCATCATTTTTCCGTTTACGAAAAATTTCCCTCAGCATTAAAGCCTATTTTTCAGTTAAGAAAAATTTCTCTTAGCAAAAAAAATTCCCTTAGCGATTAGGAAAAATTTCCCTCAGCACCTATTTTTCCGTTTAGGAAAATTTCCTTCAGTACCTGAGCCTATTTTTCCGTTAAGGAAAATGTCCCTCAAAACCTGAGCCTATTTTTCCGTTTATAAAAAATTTCCCTCAGCATCTGAGCCTATTTTTCCGTTTGGGAAAAATGTCCCTTAGCCCAAACCTTATTTTTCCGATTAGGAAGAATTTTCCCCAGCACCTGAGCCTATTTTTCTGCTTAGGAAAAATGTTGCCTTAGCCTCAGCATCTGAGCCTATTTTTTTCATTTAAGAAAAATTTCTCTCAGCAAAAAAATTTCCCTTAGCGATTAGGAAAAATTTCCATCAGCACCCTCCGCATCTGAGCATATTTTTCCGCTTAGAAAAAATTTCCCTTAGCCTCAACACCTAAGCCTAGTTTTCCGTTTAGGAAAAATTTCGCTCGGGAAAAATTTCTCTCAGCACCTGAGCCTATTTGTCCGTTTAGAAAAAATTGTCTGCATCACTTTTTTTTTACCACACCTCTCAGACAGTCCTCATACGTTTCTCTCCCTCCCACCACCATCACCAAATGTATGACTACAAATGTGTGTGTGTGTGTGTATTTCTATCTGCTGGTAATTCATATGCCCGAAAAGGCAAACAGCCAATCAAACAATGTGCCAAAAATATTTGCCTGCACCTCACTAAAGAACAGACAGACAAACAATCACAACCTACAACAAAGAAAAAACTCAAAATTATTTCAATTCTACTTTCAATTTCATGGACAAACAATTTGCGATATTTTGAAGCGGCACACACATTTCCTAAACGCAACGACCAAAGAAACGAGAACGCCTAGCGGCTGCTGCAGGCGGCCGGGCAAACATTAAACCAAACAACAACAAAAAATGAAAACGACCAAATTCCGTGTCCCATTAGGAGAATGTCATGAGTGATGTCATATGTGAAAATGTCAACTTTGCATTCGAGATAATGGGAAACGGAATGATACGGGCGGACAGACACAGAGCATTGAGAAGATGCGAGTCAGGCCTCCCCACCATGTGCAAGATAGTCGCACACTTCATCATGGTCTTCATGTAATGTGACGATAAAAGTAGCTCACTGTATGACTACGCATCGTATTCTTGGAAATATTCATTATGAATGTTCCAGGCTGTGAGTCATTTTGCCCCCGTACTTTTATCCAGTGTGGATCATGAAAAGTGCCACCTAAAAGTGGATTTCTTTATCGGCAGCATTTTATCACAGCTCCCCAACCCCGCTGAATGGAAAACGCACACACACCCCCCAATTTAAATACTTTTTATTAATATATGAACTACTCATACATTCTGTAAATTGGGTTACAAACATACGAATATATCCAGACATATGCATTTATTTATGGAATGGATAGTTTTTAAATAATATTGGACTTATCGGCTTGAAGGTTTGGTGAGCCGGCAGGCCAACGACTGGCACTTGGTTTTATTGCGGACAATGTCCAGTTGACGATAAGGGAAACAAATAAAATGTCTTAAAATTAAAGACATTTATTGACAGACCCCGAAATGTCTGCGCGGAACATTTTTTTCGGTGGCGCTTAATTTATTCCAAGTGACATATTTTGGAACTTTTGTCACTTTTTGGAGACCTATTTTTTAGGAAAAAATATTTTTTTAAGATGCGTGTTTTTCTGTTACCAAATATTGTGCCTTTGAAAGATTTATTTTCTTAGAGAAAATATGTTTTCGGAGCTGAAGAAATTGTGTCTCTTCGCGGAGACTCGTATTGTCTCATAGAGAATTTGTCTCGTTTTGGAGACTTGAATTTTTTTAAAAGAGAATTCATACCTTTTTTGGGAGTGTTATATTTCGTCTGAGAAAATTTGTCGCTTTTTGAAGATTTCGATTTTCGGTCTTAGAGAGAATTTTGAATTTGTTGGGAGACTCACACAAACTTTTTTTGTATATCAAAAAAAAAATATAAAATTAGTATTTGTTTGGAGTTTGGAGACTAAGTGGCAGTCTTACAAAAGCTCTGTCTCTTATTGGAGACTTCTATTTAACAGAGTCTATATGCTTTTCGAGATCCATATTATCTTATCGAAAATTGTTGGGCAATCATATTGTCTTATAGATAATTTTAATCTAATTCAACATGTCTATATTCTATGAGAAAATATGCATTCGGAAGCTCATATTTTCTTATCAGAATTTTCAGACATATTTTTCTTACAGGAAATTTATATTTTGATATGCAATTTGATTCTTCTTGAAGAAAATGAGTCTCTTTTTGTAGACTTATATTTTATCACAGAGAATTTGTTGTTTTTGGAGAATTATATTTTCTCACAGATTATTTGCCTCTTTTTGGACACTCATATTTTCTCAGAGAGAATTTGCCTCTTCTTGGGGACTCGTATTTGACCAAAGAGAATTGGTCTTCTTTGAAGACTCATATTTTCGGAGACAATTTTTTTCTTTATATCTCATATGTCTCTGTTAGGAGACTCATATTTAACTACAGAAACATTTTCTCTTTTTGGAGAATCATATTTAACTACAGAAAAGTATTCTCTTTTTGGGGACTCATATTTTATTATACCTAAATTGTGTCTTTTTGGAGACTTATATTTTCTCACAGAAACAGTTTATTTCATTGCATTTTGACACAAACAAAATTAGTTAGATACATTTAGAGGATTTTAGTTTCGTAATGAAGACTAATAAATGTTCTTATAGTAAATTGTGTGTATATTTTTTCTTAGAGAAATCTTGTCTCTATTTGGAGACTTATTGTGTGAGCAATTTGTTTTCGGTTTTGGAGAATTACATTTTCTAACAGAAAATTTGACTGCGTTTGGAAATTTATTTGGCAAATTGACACTTTTTTTTTTTTTTTTTTATTAAAATTCGCCTCTTTTGTGAAAACCATATTGAATCTTCAAATGTGGTCTATTTTTGGGAGAATTATATTTTCTTCAAGAAAATTTCTCTTTATTTAGAGACCCATATTTTCTTATAGACAAAATAGATTTTTTCGGAAATTGTCTTTCATCCATTTTTTTTTTTGCAAAACTTGGTTTGGAGGTTTACCGCTTGGTGAATATTTTCAGAGTATTTTTTTATCGCTTATCACAGTTTGTACCCTACTAAAATTTGTTTTCCAAACACTGTGTCTCACAGCCACTTTGTACACAATTCACAACATATGAGTGCGGTTGTGTAGGCCTAATATATTTTAATAAAGTATCTAAGTGTTGGCCAGAATTCTTTGCCAAATTAGCAAATTTTGTCTGGAAATAAAGCAACAACAATAACAATCCTTACCAATACATGTGTACACATTTTGGTATAGTTGGGTGATTTGCAGTTTTATCGGTCATATTAAATGGAACAGATAACGCACAGTGTTTTCAAAAGGGCGAAAAAGAAAATTCAATAAATTTCGAACAGCCTCGATTTTTTTTTCTTGGGATTTCAATAATGTTTGACATCATTTTTTAAAATTCCTGGTGATCTAGAATACCAAAAAAAAAGCCTTAAGGAGCTGGGATGACTATTAGGCTGGTGAGGATCGGAGACACCTTTCGGTTTTATTTCTGCGCTGTGAATCTCCAGCGGCAATTTGAGTGTGCGTAAAATCAGAGACACCCCAAGGTACTAATTTTGAGTGTACTCAACTTGTTTGTGTATACACACATATATATATATATAATGTAAATACTATTTAGGTATGTATCAATGTCTGTCAATATGGTATGTCTGAAAGCAGCACATGTTCATCATCATCATCATCGGCCGCACCATCATTAGCCCTCGCCCGAAATAACGATCGAGTACAGCCAAAGGCAGACAGTATTTCACAGTGAATATGTTCCTCAACAGTTTTTCTTCTTGTTGTTGTTTGTTTGTTTTTTTTTTTTTTTTTTTTGGGGACTGTTGCTAAAGCCGCCTGATAAGCTCTTTCGGGGGTATCTCAAATTGAAATACTGAAATTCTATATGACACAAAAATTAAACAGCGGACGGACAGACAGTCTTTTATATTCGTAATGAATACAACGACTTTTGGTTTTTTGAAACCGGCTTTGTTTCATTTCTTTTTCGGTTGTTTTTGTTTTTATCAGAGCCATGCAACGAAGCTCCGCTTCATTCAGATTTCATATTTTTCAAATATGAACTAACGAAAATGAACTTGTATGAGGTCAACAGTTTGAATTTGGAACAAATAAAATGCAAGAGCAGAAAATTGATATTGAAATTATCCGATTTTTGGGGTTTTGTGTGAGTGGTTCACTGACTGACAAATGCCATTTGAAGGGGATGAGAAACCACTCTCAGAGCAGCAGGAAGTCCAAAGTCCCCTACAAATTCTGATGACAGAAGGCCAATGACAATGTTTTACAAAAACAGTCTAACTAAAGGAGGCCAATATCTAAAATTCAGATTGGGGCCAGTTCATACATTTTTGCCAAGAGCCCACAGAGTTCCCTATCTGATTAGCAACAACCCGAAAGGCAATTCCAAGGTCCACTACGTGAACTTTTCGTCCATCCAAAGTGTTGTTTTTTTCACAATTATTTGAATAACTGTTGCAAACCAAGTGATGATGAATTCCACCATCGGAGTACTTGCTGGGACCTGTTTATATTATCCCTTCAACATATTGCGCCTGACATTTAGAAAGTGCTTTAAACTCGTTTTGTCTCAAGGTTAATACAGTTGCAATTCTACCGAAAAAAAGAAAAATAATATAGAACAATATTTGCTTTATTTTATTTTAAAATTGCATTGGCAAATCCGGTTTCAGGTATTTATACAATTAAAACACATTTCGTTGACAGGCAACAACAATTTTTATATATTTAATTTTTTTTTTTAAAAAAAAATTATTTCGTCTTCTAAAAATAGCATTTCTTTTCTGATTGCGTTTGTTCTAATTTGGGATTTACGGTGTTCACATTTGGTTAATCAAAACCAAAAAAAAGGAAAGAGTGGTATTAAATAAATGTCGAGTGTGCCGCGGTATGAATGAATGTCACCGTAGCATTCATTCAACAAATTACTGTTTGTTGTCAACTCAACAGCAATTTATAATCTCTCAAAAGATAAAATATATCAGAAAAACTAGAGAGAGAGAAAGAAAACAGCACACACAGAAATACAGTGGCAAAAAGAACCACCACCGCCAACCTGTCATAGTAAAAGCCAGCTGCAAATATTCTCAACGCCATTTTGGTAGCTACGATACGGACGAAGCAGCGGCCAACAGAACGAAAAAAAAAAAAAAACTCCATATAATTTATACCCGCCAAATGAGCTGCATACGGCCAAATCACATTTAGATAGAAAATATCTGATAAAATAAACATCGGGCGCGCACTTCTCTGTCTGCTCGGTGCAAATAGGGCAAAAACCAGTTAACGGAATAGCACAAAAAAAACATAAGCAAAAAGGCAGAAATAAAATCTGACCATGTGTTGTCCGGGGAGCCTTGAAACAATTTACACTCAAAACAAAACCAAATATCGCAATGGTAATTGGATAAACGAATAATTGCCTACAGAGTACAGGTAAAAATTTAACATTCCATTCAGGAACGGGTTTGTTTGTATACACGCTGATAGGGGCCTACAAGTTCAAGGTTCCAAATGGATAATGTTTTTATTAATATTTTTACAAATTTATAAGGAATTCATAAGATGAAGCTGGCGCTAAAAATGTCAGCGTTGGGCAGACATGAACCCCTTTTTAGTCAACAAACTGGTAGGAAGTTTTTAATTATCGAGTACTTGAAATACTGTGAATATTATGAATACTTTAAATATTGTGAATATTATGAATACTTTAAATATTTGGAATATTATGAATACTTGAAATATTTGGAATATTATGAATATTTTAAATATTGTGAATATTTCAAATATTGTGGACATTTCAAATATTATGAATATTTCAAAGATTGTGAATATTATGAATACTTCAAATATTGTGAATATTATGAATACTTCAAATATTATGAATACTTCAAATATTATGAATACTTCAAATATTATGAATACTTAAAATATTATGAATATTTTAAATATTTGAAATATTATGAATACTTCAAATATTTGGAATATTATGAACACTTTAAATATTTGGAATATTATGAATATTTGAAATATTTGGAATGAATATTTCAAATATTAGGAATATTTCAAATATTGTGGACATTTCAAATATTATGAATATTTCAAAGATTGTGAATATTATGAATACTTCAAATATTATGAATACTTCAAATATTATGAATACTTAAAATATTATGAATATTTTAAATATTTGAAATATTTTAAATATTTTAAATATTTGGAATATTATGAATACTTCAAATATTACTTCAAATATAGTGAATATTATGAATACTTCAAATATTATGAATATTTCAAATATTGTGAATATTATGAATACTTCAAATATTGTGAATATTATGAATACTTCAAATATTTTGAATATTATGAATATTTCAAATATTAGGAATATTTCAAATATTATGAATATTTCAAATATTATGAATATTTCAAATATTATGAATATTTTAAATATTATGAATATTTCAAATATTATGAATATTTCAAATATTATGAATATTTCAAATATTATGAATATTTCAAATATTATAAATATTTCAAATATTATGAATATTTCAAATATTATGAATATTTCAAATATTATGAATATTTCAAATATTATGAATATTTCAAATATTATGAATATTTCAAATATTATGAATATTTCAAATATTATGAATATTTCAAATATTATGAATATTTCAAATATTATGAATATTTCAAATATTATGAATATTTCAAATATTATGAATATTTCAAATATTATGAATATTTCAAATATTATGAATACTACAAATATTGTCAATATTATGAATACTTTAAATATTTTGAATATTAAACTTAAACTAATTTGTTTAATTTTTTTTTATAAAATAATGATTGGTTGTACAAAAAATAACCTCTTTTCCTAATTCAAGGAGAATGATAACGACATTATCCGAAACGAGGAAAATTTTTTTTATTTTTAAGTCGATTGTCAAAAAAAAACAATTGATTTGAATTGTCACAGAAACTTTCTTTTTACAAAAACCCAAAAATTTCATCGAAATTTTTATGAAAATATAAAATTTTCCATCAAAGTATGAAATTTTCTATGAAAATATGAAATTTTCTATGAAAATATGAAATTTTCTATGAAAATATGAAATTTTCTATGAAAATATGAAATTTTCTATGAAAATATGAAATTTTCTATGAAAATATGAAATTTTCTATGAAAATATGAAATTTTCTATGAAAATATGAAATTTTCTATGAAAATATGAAATTTTCTATGAAAATATGAAATTTTCTATGAAAATATGAAATTTTCTATGAAAATATGAAATTTTCTATGAAAATATGAAATTTTCTATGAAAATATGAAATTTTCTATGAAAATATGAAATTTTCTATGAAAATATGAAATTTTCTATGAAAATATGAAATTTTCTATGAAAATATGAAATTTTCTATGAAAATATGAAATTTTTTATGAAAATATGAAATTTTCTATGAAATTTTTTATGAAAATATGAAATTTTCTATGAAAATTTCTATGAAAATATATGAAATTTTCTATGAAAATATGACATTTTCTATGGAAATATGAGATTTTCTATGAAAATATGACAATTTCTATGAAACTATAATATTGTCTATGAAAATATAAAAATATAAAATGTCCTCGAAATTTTGAAACATATTCAATGTACCAAAAAAATGTCCAGCTACCACGGAATCCATGTGGCAAGCACAAACAGAGCTAGAGATGTGAAGTGTGCTGCCCATAACACAACGCAACACGGAGACTGCACGGAAGAGGTAGCGGATGATGAGAAAAAAAAGCAACTCTCGATTGAGCAGCAGATTGTAGAGAATGCAGACAAAGAAGAGTGATAAGCTAGGAATCTTCAGCACAATTCCACTTAAGTATTTTCTCCAAAAAAATAACACAATAACCATAAAAATCCTCCATGTGGAAAAATAAACTCCTATTTATGCTTATTATAACAACAAGGTCTATTTTATACTTTACTATGAAATTTTTCTTATTCAGTTTATTTCACAAAAAAAAAAGTGCTGATATCGTTTGTGATTGTCAACAGCTGATTAAAGTTTTAAATCATTTCAATATTAAATCATAAATAATTGTTAGTCATAAATTGAAATTGTCATGTAAATCATTTTTTTTTTTTGTTCTTATTTGCAAATATTTCTGTGTGGATATGTGTGGACATAACTATGGCGATATAAATCCTCCCTCGTGTGGAGTTCATAGAAACATCCCCATGTCCGTGATCTACGTCCCCTGTTAGCAGGAATCAAACAGTTGAACCATAAAATGTTGACAATCATGACCTAATTTGTGAGAATGAATAGCTGGCAATCTATGAATGGTTTTCCTCGAAGAAAAGGCAAATATAATTTATGAGTATGGTCCATAAAGAGCATGTATGTCTTCTGTATGTTGTGCATGTGTATGTAGTGTATAATATGCGTGTGTCTGTCAACACAGCCTCAATACAGAGGGCTTGGCAATGGTAAGGAAATTTTTGGAAAAAGATCCACTTGACTGCAAATTTACACCGGGTTTTTTTTTGTTCATGACGACGACTGAATTAGTATAAATTTTCGCCCAACAGCAAATCTACTAGTTCATAGTTGATTCGAATTCAGGGGTCATCATGGACTAGAAAGGCAAGCAGCCGAAGGCAAGGGCTCCAATAAGAATTTAATCCTATTGACGAACTAATCAGCATATCAGGGATTAGGAATATTCCAATATAAGCCAATTATTGAAGGAATTTCGTTAAAGCTCTTCAGCCACCCTTCATGTCCAGTTTTTTTTTAAAGCAGATCTTGTTTATAAACATTATAAATAGCTGAAACACACACACACACACACATTCTGTCTAAATTAATTAGTAATCGGTCGTTGATTGCGTGCAAATTGGCAATTGAATGAAATATTTATGGATTCTTTGTGCCTGATTCCTTCACTGACAGCCCATCCGATCCAATTACCATCGCCTGAGAATTTGTTTAGTCTATTGCTAAAGAAAAAAAGCTACGAAATTTGTTTAGCTTTATTTGTCGTGGTGTAGGAAGGGGAAAGCATCAATTCCAATATTGGTTATCAAATTTTTGTTTATTTATGTTTATCTTCTTTCATTGTTCGGAAATTTGTTTTCATTTGAAATCGTTCCATTGAACTTGAATGTCACCCAGAACAAACAATCAAACCAAACGTAATTTGTATTCAAAACAAAGTAAATGATGGTTTCAGATTGTAAGCAACATTTTTCTGTGAAAATAAAATAAATCGTCGTAATTTTCTGTTAAAAAATATATGAAATTTCGTCGACAATTTGTACTAAAGAAAATTTATAAAATTTCGTCATAAATTTCTATTTAAAAATATATAAAATTTCGTCGACAATTTCTATTAAAGAAAATATAGAATATTTCATTGACACTTTCTATTAAAGAGAATATAAAATTTCTTCGACAATCTCTGTTAAAGAAAATAAAAAATTTCGTAGACAATTTGTATTAAAGAAAATATATAAAATTTCATTGAAAATTTCTATTAAAGAGAATATAAAATTTCGTCGACAATTTCTATTAAAAAATATAGAAAATTTCGTCAACAATTACTATTATTAAAGAAAATATAGAATATTTCATTGACACTTTCTATTAAAGAGAATATAAAATTTCTTCGACAATTTCTCTTAAAGAAAATAAAAAATTTCGTAGACAAAGAAAATATAAAATTTCGTCGACAATTTCTATTAAAGAAAATATATAAAATTTCGTCGACAATTTCTGTTAAAGAAAATATATAAAATTTCATTGAAAATTTCTATTAAAGAGAATATAAAATTTCGTCGACAATTTCTATTAAAGAGAATATAAAATTTCGTCGACAAAGAAAATATAAAATTTCGTCGACAATTTCTATTAAAGAAAATATATAAAATTTCGTCGACAATTTCTGTTAAAGAAAATATATAAAATTTCGTAGAGAATTTCTATTAAAAAATATATAAAATTTCGTCGACAATTTCTATTAATGAGAATATAAAATTTCGTCAGCAATTTCTATTAACGAAATTATATAAAATTTCGCCGACAATTTCTGTTAAAGAAAATATATAAAATTTCGTCGACAATTTCTATTAACGAAATTATATAAAATTTCATTGAAAATTTCTATTAAAGAGAATATACAATTTCGTCGACAATTTCTATTAAAGAGAATATAAATTTTCGTCGACAAAGAAAATATAAAATTTCGTCGACAATTTCTATTAAAGAAAATATATAAAATTTCGTCGACAATTTCTGTTAAAGAAAATATATAAAATTTCGTAGAGAATTTCTATTTAAAAATATATAAAATTTCGTCGACAATTTCTATTAACGAGAATATAAAATTTCGTCGACAATTTCTATTAAAGAAAATATATAACATTTCGTCGACAATTTCTATTAACGAAATTATATAAAATTTCGTCGACAATTTCTATTTAAAAATATATAAAATTTCGTCGACAATTTCTATTAACGAGAACATAAAATTTCGTCGACAATTTCTATTAAAGAAAGTATATAAAATTTCGTCGACAATTTCTATTAAAGAAAGTATATAAAATTTCGTAGAGAATTTCTATTAAAAAATATATAAAATTTCGTCGATAATTTCTATTAAAGATAATATAAAATTTCGTCGACAATTTCTATTAAAGAAAATATATAAAATTTCGCCGACAATTTCTATTTAAAAATATACAAAATTTCGTCGACAATTTCTATTAACGAGAATATAAAATTTCGTCGACAATTTCTATTAAAGAAAATATATAAAATTTCGTCAACAATTTCTATTAAAAAATTATATAAAATTCGTCAACAATTTCTATTAACGAAATTATATAAAATGTCTATTAGTAGAAATTTTACAATTTTGTTTCTATTGAAGAAAATATAAAATATCGTCGGAATTTTCCAAACACTCCCATATTGAAAATATCAAAACAGAAATTTCCCTCACACTCCTCAGTCTTACAGAGACGACATGTCCATTATGTTGATGATGAGGCGATTGTATGATATTGCCAAACTTTTCCCGCTTATTACATTTTCACCAACTCGAAATGGTCTTTGCGTTTTTCTCTGTTATCCCCCCCCCCCCCCCCCACACTTCAATAAATTCAATATTCGTATCATAAGAAGAAATTTATAAAGATCCATCAAAGAAAGCAGCAAACTTTATGAGTTGGAATTGTGGAATTGCTTAAACAATTGCGAGCGAACTACAGAGTAGGGGGGGCGGGTGGTGAAGGAGAAACTGATTATGCAAAACTACAATGCGATATTTGCGAAAATGATAGAATAGAAATTCAAATCGAACTTTTGCTGCTGCTGCCATCGCTTTGAAAAATACTTGAAAGTAACAGTTGTGAATGGTGGTGGGAGTAAATGTTGCAAACGAAACAGAATGCGAATAACGCCAAAGTATTGTGAGAAATGACGTTATCACATTGTTACGAAAAGCCAACGAGAATGAAAAAAAACTCGTGCGAAATATTCTTATCGAGGGATATAACAAATCGACGAAACTTTTCCCATTCCGTGGCTGTCGCCTGAGATACCTCTCGACTGTTGCTGTTCATTGGCCGCTGACGTTCAACAGTAACCAGACCAAACTCCAATTTCGTTTCGATTAATCCGCTAAATAGTTGAAAGACTAAATGGCGCCGCCTCCAAAAATGTGGTCTCAGTGAAGGTTTCATTTTGTTTTACCCACCGACGCCGACGACGCCACCAAAACTAATGACTTAAGTTCGTGGCTGGTAGGATGTGTACAAAGGAACCGGAAGCGGAAGCCAAGTAATATCTTGCACACACACACAACAAGAAAAGATAAAGAAAACAGATTGACAAACGAAATACATGTGTATGTACATTTGAAAGAATACAAACTGAGAATTTCCCATCAAAAAAAAAACCATTTAAATTTATTTCGAATTTTCTCTGAAGTTTGTTCAAATGGTAACTGGAATCTCATCTCGCCAGAACCCTTTCAACTTGTCTGAGACAACGAAGATGTTGGCGCTGGTAACCAGTCTAACATCATTGCATAAAATTAGCCGAGATTCCAAAGTGAGTACAAACTTTCAAAGGTCTAGCCACTCGATATTGGTATTCCCATATTTCGTGTGCTTTGTATTTAAAACCGCTGCTGAACTTGGCTCAAATCTGTTCTGTTCATCCGGATATGTCAGCAACTGCAAATCGTGTGTGTGCCGTCATTTAGTTTCTTTGCTGTATAAAATTATCTGCCGTTTGACTGGCCAACCTATTCTCTGGGGCAATGTCCTGCAATTGCTCTGCCAGTGTCTCAGAATGTCACAAGTTTGGATAGAACATTTATTGACAATGACTTTATAAATGTGTGAGGTTTTTGTTGTGCTGGTTCTTTTGGTTTCCCTTCTGCTTTTGACCAGTTTTTTGTACACCATTTCCAGTAATCAGACTGTCTGTAGACAAAATATGACAGTTATTGAACAACATCAAGATGTTTCTTTTTTTTGTGTGGGTGTGTGTGTGCGTTTCAAGTGGATTTCATTCATATGGTCAGTATCCAGATATGAAGTTGTATACAATAATGTCATATACATTCCTCTATAATATGAGAGACGCTGGACAAAATACCCGTGAGCGAAATTTTCTTCATTGCGAATAAGTGTCTCGCCCAGAGGGATATAAAGAGATACATTTTAGTAACCGACGAAGGAAACTGTGTCTCTCTCATTTGAGAGACGAAAGGTGTCTCTTGCGCCCAAGACATATATTTTAGTAAGCGACAGAGGGAAAATGTCGCTTTCGATAATATCTGTTCCGGGGAGACAAATTGTCTATACGAAAACTCGTCTCTTTCGATCGAGAGAAAAACATTTCTATACTAAAATATGTCTCTCTCGCTCGAAATATAATATTCTTTCTATACGAAAATATGTCTCTCTCGCTGGAAATCAATTTTTTTTTGTATATGAAAATATGTCTCTCGCTCGAAATCAATTTTTTTTTCTACACGAAAAATATGTCTCTCGCTCGAAATCAAAATTTTTTCTATACGAAAATATGCCTCTCTCGAGTGAAAAAATTTTCAATAAAAACATATCCCTCTCTCTCTCTAGAAAAAACTTTTCCATAAAAATATATCTCTATATAGCACTAGAGAAAAAATTTTCTATAAAAAAATTTCTCGAGAGCAAAACTTTCCTAAACGAAAATGTGTGTCTCGCGCGCGATATTGAAAATTTTCTATACAAAAATGTTTCTTCATCGCTAGAGAACGAACATTTTCTAAACGAAAATATGTCTCTCTCGTTAGAGAACAAAAATTTTCTAAACGAAAATATGTCTCTCTCGCTAAAGAGAGAAAATTTTCTAAACGAAAACGAAAAATTGTCTAAATTAAAACTTGTCTCTCTCGCTCGAGAGAGAAAATTTTCTAAACGAAAATATGTCTCCCTCGTTCGAGAGAGAACATCTTCTAAACGAAAATATATCTCTCTCGTTCGAGAGAGAACATTTTCTAAACGAAAATATGTCTCTCTCGCTCGAGAGATAAAATTTTCTAAACGAAAATATGTCTCGCTTGAGAGAGAAAATATTCTCTCGCTCGAGAGAGAACATTTTCTATACGAAAATGTGTCTCTCTCGCTTGAGAGCGAACATTTTCTAAACGAAAATATGTATCTCTCGCTCGAGAACGAAAATTTTCTAACCAAAAATGTGTCTCTCTCGCTCAAGAGCAAACATTGTCTATAGGAAAATGTATCTCTTTCACCCGATAGAAAATGTTCTATATGAAAATATGTCTCTTACGTCTGAATGACAATTTTGTCTCTCTCGCATAGAATATATATTTTACTCAGTGACTAATAAAACATTTGAAATATTTTCATTTGATTTATATGGCCGACCGTCTTCCTGTGTGCACGTGCGACCATTCGGTTATAAGTGTATTCTGGTATTTTGTTACCTTCTTCTGTGCGATTTCCGCTTGTTGACATTTATGACACAAGTCATCATCGATGGACGGACGGACGGACGGACGGACGAATATATCACTACAATGGCCAACTGGGTATTCGGTCGCTTGGTAATGTTTTTCCATGTGCAACACCGTCATTCGCGTACAGATGGTGGTGGTGTATAGATTTCTTTTTATATTCGTTTGAAATAATTATGCATAATGCATGAATTCCACCCAAGATGGGGGAAGGTTGCCCCACACAAATATTCGAATGGAATTAGAGATTTTTGCATTTATGCGATTCCATTTTATGGAATTGTTATGCCGACCGCGGGGATTCTTTCCCCATATCTCTCAGCACAAGCGAGCATAATTTATTTTGAGCAAATATTTAACAGCAGCACTGTATGATGTCGTTGATGAATACAAAAAAAAAAAACTAAAAATTATGTAACTTATCTTGTACCTCCGTCCATTTGTCCGTCCGTCTGTCTGTCTGTTTAATGTTGCATACAAATGGTCGCTGTTTCTTGTACAACGTCGTGTGGTTCTTCATTCGTTTCGTAAAGGAAATATAAATTTTTCTAAATTTAATTTGTTGGGTTCACTTTTTTGTCTCTTCTTCGTCTTTGATCGTCTTCTTCTTTTCCATTTCTGTTGTTTTTTTTTTGTTGCTGTTGTTTCTTCTTCTGATTCATTTAGTTTCATATCATCCATTCCAATGACAAACATCTTATTGGGCATTGAACTTATGCCAAGAAATAGAAAATGTACCCATACCCATACCCGTTCATACGAATACACAATAAAACAACAAAAGAAAACAAAAAAAAAAAGAAAACACGAATTCATTAAATAATCGTGTGCATGTTCATCAGAAGTTATGAAATAGACAGAGAACACAAATATTTCAGATAATTTGCTATAATGGCAATTGTCTGCTCAGACAATTGATAATGGTAATGACGAATGATGTAGACATCGTCGGGGCTGGAAAAAAATACCCGGACTTTAAACTAAATGAATGTTGTAATTCATTCTTCACTAAATTGTCTATCAAAAGTGAAAGGAAAGATTAGACGATGCCCCCGGAAGGACCATTTTCGGTTTAAAACAACCATGAGCAGATAGAAAAAGAGAGGATTTTTAAATGGGGACTGCAAATGTGTAAAATGTACCGGCAAGTTTGACGAGGAGAGTCTAGGACGTCGAAAGAATTACCTGGAGGTCACACTTTAACAACACTGGGTGAGATGAAGTTTTTCAGAGATGTTTCAGAGGGAGAAGGAAGTGGAAGGTGTCAGCGTGGTCGTTAGAAATTTGCTGGAAACGATTGGAATTTGGAGGATGAGGGCGGTGGCGGAGAAAGTCAGAAAAATTATTCTGAGACCACCTTGTAAGATAACAGGGTGTGATGGAGGGTTTTTAGAGTTGTGATGTGCAGGATGAAAGAACTCATCATCACTAATCGTTCTGAGCTTTTTTTTTTAATATGAACTGATCTTAATGATGTGAGACACTTTGTAGTAGTAGAATCTTTATTTCAATATAAAACATTATTAGCTTTATATACAAGAAATACTTCATGTGAGACACTTTTGAGTTCCACTGTAAAGAACATTATTTTTTTTTTGGATATTAAACTTGACAAGATAAAAGAATGAACATTTGTTTCATACGAGAACAAAAAACTGGTAATTGCTTGATCCGATTGCAATTAAATGTATGGGAGGTTTGACGGGGAGGGATATCTAGGATGTCTGGAAAAATGACTTGGCGGCCGCCTTGTAAGAGCACAGGAAGAGAATCATGGTGTTCGATTTGTGAGATGCAGGGAGGCAGAGTTGAGAGATGCAGGGTGACTTATAACTATTTCAAACTATTTTCATTTTCCAAAATTTATATATAAGAAAATGAGATGCCCAGATTTTTTTGGCATTTGGAGAAGCTGTTAATGCACACAGTGAGTGCTAGAAAGCGATCATCTGAAAGGAGGATTTCTCTTCGCAAATATTCTCAAAGTTTCTAAAAAGATCACTTTAACACTATTGTGGTCAAATTCAATAGAGACCTAAGACTTTTTGTATTGTGCTCAGAATGTTTAACTTGCTTTTCCAGCTGATCGTACAACTGAACCAGACACATTTATTTTTTCTTGTACTTGTTTGAAAAATATAAAATGAACAAAAAATTACGCTTTGGCCAACCGATTTCTACGAATCTTGTGTCACATTAGAGAGGACATAGCAGGCTTTGGAATTTGATTAACTTTGAAATTTTTGGAAATTTGTTCATACATTTTTTTTTAAAAGTTTTCATAAATCGGACTTCAATTAGTACCCACAGAATTAAATTCGTTAAGAAAAAACTGTCACGCTCTGGAATGGGCGAACCGATTTCTACGAATCTTGTGTCACATTAGAGAGGACATAGCAGGCTTTGGAATTTGATTAACTTTGAAATTTTTTTCATAATTTTTTTTTTAAAGTTTTCATAACATAAAATAAAAATAAACGTGTATCGGCGATTTTCATGTACACGTCAGAATTTTTTTTTTTTTTTAAATTTGAAGTATGAAGCTCGTCGTGGCCTGTGTGAAAGCCTTTCGACCGATTTTTAACCCTTTTTCAGTGATCCAATCGAGCTGATTTTTTGCAGGCAGGCTCGTGGAAATGTCTGCATCACGTCAAATTTTTTAAAAACAATTTTTATCAATTCTCAGATTTTCCCCAATTTTTATTATTTTTGAAAAAAAAATATTTTTTTCACTTTTCTTAGCATAAATTGAAGAGACTCCAAATTTTTAAACTACTAAAGAGTAACGAAAAAAAATTTTTTTTGAACTGAAACCTTAAAAAAAACGATAACCATTTTAAAAAAAAAAATTTAGGAAAATCTGAGAATTGAGAAAAATCTATTTTTTGTAACACGGTGTAATATTTTGTACAAAATGTTGTAGTTCCCACGTGTTGTCAGAAGCTCGACAGAGTTCTCCAATACCTTCTCACTCACCGGTTCTGCATTTAGTGACCACCTTTCCATTTCAAATGTTCCCCTTAAATTGTACTAAAACGTACCCTTAACAAAATTCACCAATAAACGACCCTAATGATAGTATTACCTTGAACCAAAAGTCGGCTGCTGACAAAAATCGTTTCTCACTAATTCAAAACTAATTTTCTTTTTTTATGAATTCACTAAATTTTGATATAAAGCAAATAGACCAACTATGAAAATATGACCATCAGTGTAATTTCCCAAATCAATTCTTATTCAAAAGCTAATATTCATAAATTATTCTCAACCAGTGCAAATAACATACGACCCAGTTTTTCACCGCTCACAGACCGGCTCTTGCCGCCCCACCACAACCAATGTCGTTCCACATGCCATGCGAAAGAGAGAAGTCCATACTCGTAGTAATCGGGCCATCATTTCATTCCGCTGACCGGCCACTATTAAATATAGATTTATATGGATTATCATCTAAATAACATCCGAATACAATTTACACGTCATCCTCCCAAAACGAAAATACCAAAGAAAAAAAATACATGAAATTTATGACACTCCATTCATGTAATGGCAAAGCATTTGTCAATCTTTTAAACTTTCTGGTGGTGGTCAATGGGTAAAAATTCCATAACCCACAAAAGACAGCAAACAAACAGAAAAAAAAACACACACACACTAAAGACTAAGTAGCACGGGGAAGGGTAGACAAGAGACGGAGACATAAACTTCCCCCTCATCAGCAAATTACACATGAATCCTACATCTTTTTTTTTCAACACAGAAGAAGAAAAACAGCAAACACACCAAGTAGGAAACAAAAGGCAACAACAGCGGATTTACAAATCATTACAAGAATACAAAACGAAAATCATGTAAAAACTCAAAGAACCGCATTCCATTGAATGGAGTAGCTGGCGCAGTGGTGGTTTTGCTCGGGGGCTGGAGGAAAGGAATGACATGATATGTATACACTGGTCGCCCGGTTAAACAAGTAGAGGACCTAGTCCCAGTTACAAGCTACTGCAAACAAAAACTCAAACACAAGACGATGCCTTGGCTGCCGAATGAAGTTGTCTTGTGTGCCACAATTACGATGGGGAGTGAGATTTGGTCTGGTGTCAACATTTTGCCATTTGGGTCATTCGATAGGAGTCTGATAAGTTGGGTACACATTTATTTAACCTACATAGTGATGGGTCTAGTGGGGTCTATGATATTTCTGCGAAGTAGTTATTTTGGACGATTTTTGGAGCCAAACCCTTTGTTCATGTGTATTTTCGGAATTGAAAATGTTCCAGAAAGAGATTAGGTAGAAGAATTAGGGAAGAAATATTTGTATGACAATATATAGTTTGCAATTTTGCTCGCTTGTAAAATCTGGGCACAGCAATTTGTTTTCATCCGTTTTTTTCCCTCAAAGCTGGGAATTCACAAGAGCCTAAATGTTGGTCTTCAGTGTGAAATAACTTTTTATATGTGAAGAACAAGAGAACAGTTTACGGAATTACAACAGATGAGAGCAGTGTATTATCCTATTTCCAGGTTTCTCTTGGAATCTCTCCGGATACCCATCTTTCTTCACTTGTTGTTGTTTTTCTTGCAATCTCTCGTTCTCTTCAGATATCCCCCTTATCACTAGCTTACTCTCGTTAAATTTATCCATTTTGCATATCTTAACTCTTTAACTTTATCGTTGCCCATGTCTTACTAGTTATGTATTATCCTATCTCAATCAGCCTAATTACGGTTGGCGTAGTCGTGTCGTAAATTTGTCGTTTTCACAAAATGATATTACAGTTGGCGAAATTTTAAAAAAATTCAACTTTATTTTTTGTCGTTTTTGGCAACCGCAATACCATTTTATAAAAACGTCAACTTTACGACACGACTACGCCAACCGTAATCAGGCTGTATGTTTTTCTTGCAATCTCTGATAACTACTATTTTTTCACTTGATGTTGTTTGTCTTACAATCTCTTCGGATTATTCTTTTTTTCTCTTGCTTACTCTCGATATATCTATTCATTTCGGTATTTTACTCTATCAATCTCTTTAACTTTCTCCCCCTATCTTACTATTTATGTCCTTTAGCGCTCATATTCTGTATGTCATAGCGACAAAACTGGTAGGGACGTCGTTCATATCTGTCTCTATCTTTCTTATCTCTCTCTTTCTATGTTTTTCTCTTTATTCCTCTCTCCTTTTCTCTTTTTCTTCCTCTCTATGTTTCTCTCTTTCTTCCTCCCTCTGTTTCTCTCTTTCTTCCTCTCTCTGTTTCTCTCGTACTTCCTCTCTATGTTTCACTCTTTCCTCCTCTCTACCTCTCTCTTCAACTCTCTTCCTCTCTCACTCTCTCTCCATATCTCTATTCTTTTACTTCGCTACTCTCAAATAGGAATGTTTACACATCCCACTGTCGCTAGTTTGATTTCTTCATAGCTATCTTCATCTACATATATTTCGTCCACTCCATATCACTCTTTCCCATCTTACATCTCTTCCTATCCCCATTTATTTTCCTCTTTCTCTCCATATTTGTCTACATATCCCTCTCGCTTCATCTACATCTATCTCTCTCTTCATCTACACCTCTCTCTGTTCATCTCCTTTCTCTCTCTCTCTCTTCCACTTCCTCTCTTCCTCTCGCTCTTCCCCTCTCTTTCCCTCTATATCTTCCTCTCTCTTTTCCTCTCTCTCCCTTTTACTCCCTCTCTCACTCCCTCGATATTTTTCTTTCTCTCTTCATATTTCTCTTCCACTCCCTCTCTTTCTCACTATCTCTCTTCCTCCTTCTCTGCCTTCTATTCTATTCCACTATCTCTTCTTCTCTCTGTTTCTCACTTTCTTCCTCTCTGCCTGTTCCTCACTCTCCCTTCCACACTCTATATTCCCCTCTCTCTTCGTCTCTCTGTTTCTCGTTCTTTCTCTATCTATTCATCCCTCTTAATCTTACTTTCTCTTTCTAGGTCTTTCTCGCGGCATATACCTCGTTATGGTTCCGTCTCTTTCTCTTCCCTGTTTATCACTAGCTCTTGTTTTGCCTTTCTCTCTTCCCCTATCTATTCTCATTATGGCTTTCAATCTCATCTGTATATCTAACCTGACTTTTTTTTCTCCTCCTATCTAATCACCGCTTCATGTTCTAGAAACTTTTTGAAATATCCCAATCAGTTAAATCCCAAATTTCAAACACCGATTGCACGACCCTCGTCACATGCTGTATGCACACTGGCTTCTCCTGCATCCAAGTTCTTAACCTCACAACATTAAGAGGAGAGAACTCATTTTTTCCTCCTCAGTTGGTGGCACTCGTAAAATCTAAAACGCCCATTAACTGTTCTTCATCGTTTCTTTGGCTGTGTGAGAAGTCATAAATATTGTCAGTAATTATTGGCAGATATTTTACGGCCTCAGAAACCGGCATCGGACAAAAACGGACAACTAAATTATTTTTAAACTACCGTTCACAAGTTACTGGGACACGCCTCTCTGGATGTGATAAAACAAGATGATGCAGAGAATTTTTTAAAACAATAATAATAAATTATGTAATGCTGTTAAGTTTTCATAATAACATGTGTGTCACATTGTAGTCTCTCAACTGCATACGAAGCGGTTGGCAAAGAAGTAAAAAAAAACAGTGTTCGTAGTAATAAGTTATTGATTTAAAAGCATCGTACTCTCTTTGGTTTCCTATCGCTACAGTTCTTTTTCTTCCCATGGAATATATCCATGGGTGGATATATACATTTTTCGCAAAATTCTATTTAAAATTTTGTAATTCATAATTCATGGTATATGTATCGGATATATTCTATATATCATTATTCTGCTCTATAACCCTGTATAACCCAAAGTTAAGATTCAATCAGTGGTAAAATGTAGATGGCGCTACTATAAAAACTAAGACTTTGATGGTTATTCATTATCCTGGGGTAAGACCATGAATTTAATATGCAACATTGACAGCTCTACACATGGCGTTCGTCGATATCTCTGCTGAAATTCAGTTCTATCATCCTTCTGATGATAATGTACCATCAGAGGTTCTTTCTAAAATGCACTTCAGAGGTATTTTCTTAATAGAGTCAGTTATCTTTATAAGGAAAATATATATTTTGTATATATTTATAGAAAAAAAATATATATATATTTATACAAAACATTATTCTTGTAATCCATTCGTCTAATCATTAGGGAGACAAGCTAGAGCCTCCCCATTTTACATTGCTTTCCTTGCTGAACCAAACCCCTGCTAGCAGACCAAGTTCAGGAGAACAAAGAAAATGTTAAGTACTTTTAAAACTGTTGAAGGGTCCATAAAAAAAAACTATTTATCTTTGGCACTTTATAACCTCCCATATAACTTGAACATCCTTCTCCCCGAACACACAAAGTTTGTTGCCAGTATAAGATCTTCTTGCTCATCCTCTTGTTCTACTGTGTGTCATGATTTTATGGACTCTGGTCGCGTGCTGTGTTCGTGCCCGTGTTAATCCTTCCAAGTGTTTTGCTGGTCAGTTCCACTTATTTTGTAATATTGTTTTTTTTTTTTTTTATTTCCAAAGTTTTCTTTTCTTCTCCAAGTGAATCGTCGTTTTTTATGGTCATGTGTGTAAAATGATGTTGTGTTGGTTCTTTTTCTTTATGAAGTTATTAAAATTTTATTGCCATAATTCTAGAGGCTGTGGTTCGTGTCCCTTCTCATTCGCCTCCTCCTCCTTCTCCTCCTCCTGGACGTTTTGCAATGGTTAATTGTGTTTTAATATTTCCTACTCGTTTGTTGACCATTAAACGATGGTCATATATTTTATGTTTGGACGCAGTTTTTCTTTTCTTTTTGGTCTTTCGTATAATGTGTGGAAGTGTGTGTGTGTGTGAAATTTAATTGTTAGCACCAATGCCCATTGATGGGAAAGAAGAAGCATTTATCAATGGACTTATGAAGGCTTTTGGCAATAAAAATGCTGATAACAATTTGTAGTTCTTTGAAGAAATAACTCGATATTGAATTACTGCCATTTAAAACCAGTAGTTGCGAATTGATGATGAAGACTTTTAGAAGAACTTGTGAGGGGGGGGTGGGAGTTTTTAATGTCTCCTCGTAACCGTTAAATTTGCCTTCACACTCTATTGAGCAGAAATCAAAGAAAACATTTAACTAATCGACGCAGTTCTCTAAAACGGAGAGAAACTTTTCGTTAGTTACTTAATGGACAGTTGAAATAATTTCGAAATGAAGGACAGTTTTGTGAAGTAATTCTAGGTTCACATCCCGATAAGACCATTGCGCATTTTCAGCGGCTGTTTTCGTCTGACTGTACGAGTCAGAGAGTAATCTCTAAGTCACCTAAACACTTGTCCAGACAAGGCTTTAGCCGTAGGTAGCCGGCTGCAGTAAGTCCCGGTAAGTGAGTATAAAAATTTAATCGTGCACAGCTCACTCACTCAAGAGAAGTTCCGAGTCTGTTCCTTTCGGGCATGTTAAGGTACTAAAGTAAATAAGTATGTGAGCTACTGTAGCCACAATAGAACATTTTTCCTATTGCCTCCCTTCTGGTTCAATCGGTGCCGATTACCTAGCGTTGACCTTGACCCAGATTACCACTAACTATTATTTTATATACCACTACATTTAGTGGAGTTTGTGTGGTCTATAAAGAGGCCTGGATTGATAGATTTTTCGCGTAAGTCCTTAAATGATAATTCAAAAATGATTTCACTTTACAGCGTTCTATATTTTTGATAAAGCAGCCACAATGCTGAAACTTGCGAAATAGGAAAACAAAATTTTAAAAATAGAGAAGAAGAAAGGGGAAAACCAATTTTAAAAATAGAGAAAAAGAAAGGGAAAAACAAATTTTAAAAATAGACCAGATGAAAGGATTTCACAAATTAAAAATCCATGCTCCGAAGTTATGAAGAATTGTGTAAGTGTAGGAACTAAATACTCGTATCTTAATATATATTTACCCTCGACACTGATTCCCTGATTCACTGACTCTGTCACGCAGTACGTAGGAATTTAAATAGGCATTCTATAATTCTATATAAATTCTATAAATAATAATAATAAAAAAAATAATATTTTTTTTTGTACAGAAATTGTGTTTTCCCCAAAATTTTTTTTTCCAAAATTTTTTTTTTACAAATTTTTTTTTTTAAAAATTTTTTTTTTCAACAAATTTTTTTTTTCAACAAAATTTTTTTTTTCCACAAAATTTTTTTTTCGACAAAATTTTTTTTTTCCACAAAATTTTTTTTTTTCAACAAAAATTTTTTTTTTCAACAAACATTTTTTTTTTTAAAAATTTTTTTTTTCCACAAATATTTTTTACAAAATTTTTAAAATTAAGTAACAAATACTTTCTCAAGCAAATTAACGGGCGCCATAGGCGCATTACAACTTACTAGTTACAAATATTTTTCTAATCCGTATTTGAGCGTAGGCGTATACGTAATAGAGGTCAGTAGTAGCGTATACGTATTGGACATTATTATACATGTCCATACGTATACGTAACGATTGGAGTTTCTTATTTATGATGGGGTTGTGTGTGGAAACCCTTTATTTACTTTGTGAAAGTGCTGGGTTTGTAAACGAAATGCTTTTAAACAACGCGTGTTAATTATAGGAATTTTTTGAAACTGTTATCCACTGAAATGGAAAACGCACTGAAATCGGTTTTTATTTTTTAAAAACATTACATTTTTCAAAAACTTTGTTTCTTGTACTCTGACAAGAACTTGTTTTAGAAATGATTATTTATGACAAAAACCGATTGATTTTTTGTAACAATTTTATTTTAGGCCAGTTTTTTCATAAAATTTTTGTTGAATACTCTGGTGGAAATTTTTTAACAATTTTATATCGGACTTCTTCTATTAAATTGTTTAAATACTCTGGGCATTTTTATGGAAAAATCAATTATCAAGGCTTGAAACCTTTTTAAACATTTCTAATTTTTTGCAATAAAAAGAAATAATCAATGATCTCGAACTCGAACTCGACTAACAGACTGTTGGGTTTTTGGGTTTTTGTAACATGAAAGTCTCAGTTAAATTCTAATTGAAATTTTTTTCTAATGTATTTTTGTGTGTATTGTCTAATTGGATTCGTTGGAGTTATAGAAACACAATTCAGTTTTGTTTCGGCTACAGACGTTTCTGTTCGTCTTAGACGTATACGTTTTATAAAAACAGGCTGTGAATTGTGTCCCTTATTATTATTCTCTCGATCTGTTTAGAAAAGGAGGATATTATTCTCGAAAAAAACAAAAATCCCCGTGAATCTCCCTGGGAGTTTTCATAATCAGGCTGATTACTTCTAATACGGCTCTCATACGTTACAACCGGTTATATAGGGTTATCCATTTCGTGGTTTCAAAAGAATAGGACTGGAATTCGACAAAAAGGACGGAATATAAAGCAGAGTTTTTTCTTGAAAATCTAATATAGAATTTCGGAAAAATTTTATGAGCGAATTTATATAGTTACACGCTTTCTAAAGTGGGTGGAATGGTACATTTGTATGGGAGGTACCAGAAGTGAAGTTGCCAGACTTCCAAGTTTTTGTCCAAAACTTTGGTTAGCAACAGCTTTACTAAATACAGAATTTGGGCAAGATCGCAAATCCTCAATAACATCAATCACTTTTTCCACACATTCTTTCATTATATTTTCTTTTTTCAGTGCCCAAATAGGAATGAAGTAAAAAAGTCGAATTGCAAGACCTCACACGTACCAACCAAGTTGGACAACTTGAGCTGAAATCCAAAGATTTTGATTTACATCCAACCGGACTGAGGTAAGTGATTAAATACAATTTTTTAAAATTTATTTCAACCAAATCGGTGGAGTTAATTCGAGTTGTGAGACAAAACTGACAAACGAATTTTTGCGAATTGGTTGGTAGTCAATTTATTTATCGAACCCCGAAAGATGCAATTCGAAGAATTGCGAAATATAGGGAAAATGAAAACATAACAATTAAAAAAAAAACATCACAGCTTGACATTTATTAACATTTAAGAAAATTTAATTTCAATTGAATGTTCAATATTTTGTATCGACCTTTTGCAATTATATTGACCTCGAACTTGAACTCATTAAAAAAAAATTCTAAATTCAAAAAAAATTCTGAAAACAGTACATCAGAATAGAATAGCGGTTATTTATTACAAAAAACAAAATTTGGCTTTGTGTTATCGAAAGCCGCTGGTAAAATGTTGTCCATTACACCGGAAAACCGGGTTCAAAGCCCATTTTATTGCAGAAAATCATGTATTTAGGTTTAATTTTAGATCAGACACGGCCTATATTTTGAGAATATTTTTAAAAATATTTACCAACCGAATTGACAAAAATTAAATTTTATTTCTCAAAAAAAACAATAAGAAAAAAATTGTTTTTATTCTTGAATTCAGTTTCGAACAAATCCTAAAGCTTTCACCATTTAAGGCGCGATATTGAGGTCGTCTTTTTAAATTCAGATTTTTGACAGCAATCTCACCCGTCGACTTTAGCTGGTCTTGTTGATTGATTGATTGCCATCCTTTTGCACCAGGATTAAATTTCTTAAAAAAACCCGGGTTGACAAAAATTAAATTTTTTGTATTTCTTAAAAAAAAATCTTAAAAAACTCGGATTGTCAAAAATGAAATTTTTTGTATTTTTTAAAAAAATAATTAAAAAACCCGGATTGACAAAAATTAAAATTTTTTTTATTTCTTAAAAAAATAAGAAAAAAATTGTTTTTATTTTCTAATTCAGTTTCGAACAAACCCTAAAGCTTTCACCATTTAAGGCGCGATATTGAGGTCGTCTTTTTAAATTCAGATATTTATTTTTAATTTCAGAAACCAGGATTGACAAAAACTATTTTTCCCCCCATGAAATAAGTCGAAATTGTTTTTATTGCTCCTACCAACTAAATTTGTTTGCAACAAGAGGTGTTATTTTGAATCACCCGGTATTTCGAAAGCTGTCACTTTTAAAGCTTTTATTCTTTGATATTTGACAAGTAGAAACTACGGCATTACTAAAACTGGAACGATACACGCTTCAACAACGCACTGAAATTATTAAAATTCACTACAAAAATGGTGAAAATCTTCGCAAAACTAAAGCATTTTTGGGTCGTCGTGGAGCACCTTGTCGGAGCACAATACAGAAATTGGTGGACAAATTCGAGCTATTGGGGACAAGCAGAGCTGGGCGCTAAGAATTACATGTGTAATGGATTGCGGTTTGAATTACGATTATTTTAATTGCAATTTAACATTTTTTAAAATTAGGATTATTGTAATCCTTCATCGGAGTCATTATGATTACGATTGCAGTAATCGTAATTTCGAAAAATTTGAAATTACAATTACAGTAATCGTAATCCTAATGTCTTCGATGAAGGATTACAATAATCCTAATTTAATTTTTTTTAAATAACGATTTTTTGAGTAATCGTAATCTTAGTTATTTAAAGAAGTTAGCGAAAGCTAATGTAGTAAGCAAAAGGTTTTTTTTTAAATAAAATAAAAAGTAATCCATGCCTTAGGATTACTTAATCCTTATAAAAAAAACACGTGATTACAATTACAGTAATGCTTCATCGAAGACATTAGGATTACGATTACTGTAATTGCAATTTCGACTTTTTCAGAATTACGATTGCTGCAATCGTAATCTTAATGCCTTCGATGAAGGATTACTTTAATCTTAATCGGATTTTTTGTTGTTTTAGGATTACTGCAATCGTAATCGTGTGGTAATCGTAATCCTTATTGCCCAGCTCTGGGGACAAGTTAGTGATGTGAAGAATAAAACCCATGCACGTTGCTCAAGAACAACTGAGAATATGGCTGTTGTAGCCCAAAGTGTTGGAGAAAACCCCGGTTTGTCCAAACCTCGTCGTTCTTTGGAATTGGATATTCCACAAACGTCATTACACCGTAGTTTGCATAAAGTCTTGCGTCTTAAGGCTTATAAAGTTCAGTTAACACAAGAACTCAAGCCGGCCGATCATCAACAACGTCGTGTCTTTGCTAATTGGGTCCATGTAATGCATGAAAATAATCCGGAATTCCATCGAAAAATCATCTTGACTGATGAGGACCATTTTCACCTAGGTGGCTAGGTTAGGTTAGGTTATGGAATCGGCCAACTATAAGGCCAACGTATTAAAACGCAAACGCCTTTTCAATTACAATAATTAGTTACGTTAATTAAAAATGTAATTACTTCCCATCCATTAAAGATGGTCACTAAATGTATGAATTAATTCAAGTAATATTTTAATTTTCAAAAATGTCTCAATTGAGTTAAACAACATTAGTTTTTTTCTGTAAATTCGAGGCCTTTGAAATAAAATCATTCAGATTATTATTTCGATATCACCTTATTGATCTCAATTAGAAAAGATTCCATAAACCTTTCTGTTGCCCGTGAAATAGTAATCGTTTTGGGCTCATCTTAAGCCTTTCCTCAATCACATTTATTTGAGGCCTTTGAAATACAATCATCCAGATTATTATTTCGATATCACCTTATTGATCTCAATTAGAAAGGATTCCATAAACATTCCTGTTGCCCGTGAAATAGTAATCGTTTTGGGCTCATCTTAAGCCTTTCCGCATTCACATTTATATTGTCTGCTGAAAAATGTGCTATTTTATTGCACACATGTGTTTGTGGCTTTTTCTATTATTTTTAATCGTATCATTGAGTAAAACATGTTTGTATTCTTTTCCTTCGTATGTTTAAATGATTGTTTGCGTTCATGTTTTCGTTTTGTTTACTATTTTTTATTGCTCCAATTGTTGTTCTCTTTAGACGTATGTGTTTTGTCTGCTTCTTCTTCTTTATGTGATATAGTAAAAATGTCTCGTCTCCTACGTGTGACCCCGGTCTTTTGGTCTATTCCATTCGCCATACACAATCCAGTGGATACGTTGTCATCATCATCATCGTCGTCCGACGTAGTTACGTTGCACATGATGTGTAGCAGTTGAATTTTCACAAACAATCATAAGTTTCTAAGGACAGGTCAGTTACGATTAATAGAGATGGACATGCAAGAACACAAGCGTACATTCGAAAAACTGTTGGGGGAAATCTTTTGAAATTTTAACAATAAATTGTAAAGAAATTCTCAAGCTGTCAATAAATCGTTAGAAAGGGAAAATGAAACAACAGATGTCAACTCTGAGTTGTCCCCATACTTTAGAACCTAAGAATCACCTACGCTGTATTACGACACAATACTTGTGGCCCTTAAATGTACTCAGTACTTAGTATTCCGTCGTAATAGTAAGACCTAACAATATTTATTGATTGTGTAAAAAAAAAATTGAACATTTCCAAGCGAAACTACGACTCGAGTTAAATAAATGCGACGCAATCACTTGAGATTGTCGTGATAGTTAGAGGCAATTAATTATTATTTATTTACTATTAATTATGCAAATATTGTTAAAACGACGACGTCTAGTGGATTATCATTATTATTGTTACCATTTATTGTGCAATAAAATGAACTTTAACCGGTTGCAAACAAACAATTTATGGGTGCAGTCTTCAAAAGTGTCCAAACTAATTTTACATATTTTCTAGCGATGGCAGCAGGGTGGATATAAAATTGAATTTCTTACAAAATCGAACACTGTAAATTCGAATTTTGAGATTCTGATTGCAAATTAAATGAAATTCATTTTTTCCTACATTCAAGTCTTATAGTTTCTCCCAGAGATTCTGATTTCGGTCCACCAAACAATCCCCCCTAAAGGTAGGCTAAGTTCAACTAGATTTATTTTTCTACCAGCCAGATTCTTACTTTGTTGGTATCCCGAATTTGAAGACTTCTGTAACCCTTCCGATTGTCTCTTGCCTTGTGCTACATTGACAAACCCGGCTGTAAATAATTAATTACCAACAATGTTATTGTTATTGTTGATGTTGATGTTGTCTTTGGTATTGTCATTACATTAAGCTGTAAAAAAAAACACGTATTTTTTTTGTATTATGAGGAAAGCAAAACTACGTAAATAATCTCAACAAATATATTTACAAAATAATCTCAACAAAAATGTATTTACAAACTCGAACAAGTGCGCAATAGTTCGGATACAATGGCCGGCAATCGCAGAAAATGAGACTGCAGCATTTTCAGTGGAATTCTTAAACCGATCATACGATCGATCGATGGTCGAGAAGACAACAACACATGCGACGCACGTTTACAGGGGCCCTGGTATTAGAGGGGGCTCGACTCGTACCACAAAAATACACTTACACACACACACACACACACAATACTCGTCTATAGCAAACGATTGTACAAATTTGTTTTGCTCATTTCATTCAACATTAATTTCCGCATTGTAATCCAACAAAGTGTGAGTGTGTTTACACACACAACCATTCACAACAACAACAACACCAGTATGAAGGTGCATTTATTGTTAATACAAACTTACAACGACAATTACACTTTACACTCACACATCGTACAATTGTAATCATGTGACAGACATGTACGGCGTTCTTGTTGTTGTGTGTACAAGTAAATATGAACGTGTGAGTACAACCACTGAAAAGGGGGTGTGTGCCCAAGGTTAGCAATCGGTGAGCAGCACACACACATACACAGACACGACCACAAAAGTTTACATTGGTTTTTGGTAGCGGCAAAGTCAACAGTTGTTGTGTTTTATTGCTGTGATTAGTTACGATTACCAGCAGCAGCGAGTACATATTTTAGCGCCACAAGTGTTGACAACTTTTGTTGGCAGCAAAAGCAAAAAAATAATAAAAACGCCAGTGTTTGCCAAGCATTCAAAGCAAAATAAAGCATGACACGATTAGCCGAACCTCGGGCACATTGACGAGTAGGTAGTTGGGCAAATCGTTGAGCGATTGAAATAGAAATTAGAAGGAAACTAGTTTGATTGTGTCAACGCA
Source organism: Hydrotaea cyrtoneurina (assembly GCA_958296145.1). Classification (NCBI taxonomy): domain Eukaryota; kingdom Metazoa; phylum Arthropoda; class Insecta; order Diptera; family Muscidae; genus Hydrotaea; species Hydrotaea cyrtoneurina. Next base: position 100,088,957 of record OY282512.1, read on the forward strand.
ATTAGACAGAAATCTGATATGAGATGTACTCATTCAATTAATTCGTTATGTGATTAATTTATTTATTAGTTATCCTGTATTTAATTATTTAATTAGTAAACGGTTTTATTCAATTAATTAATATATTATTTTAATATTTTGTCAGCTGTAATTAATTTCTCAAGTAATAACTTAAACAATTAATCGATTAATCAGTTAATCAATTAACAAATTAATAAATAAATCCATTAATCTATTAGATTTTTCATCACTTAATCCGATTATCAATTAAACCAATAATATGTTAATCAGTTAATTAATTAATCAATTAAAAAATTAATCAAACAATCTATTTATTAATACATTGATCTATTAATCAACTGATCTATTAATCAATTAATGAACTTATCAATTAATCTATTAATCAATATAAAGTTTAATAATTTAAGCAATTAATAATTTAATTAATCAATAATTTAAAAATTAATCCATTAATCAATTAAGCAATTAACCAATTAATTGGTTTTTTTTCAGTTTTTCAAGATTTATAATTTTTTTTTTTTTTTTTAAATTCAGGTTTATTGTGTATGGTATTAATCAATTTATCAATTAAACAATTAATCAATAAATCAATTAATCATTTAAACAACTTATCAATTAATAATTTAATCAATTATTCATTTAATCAATTAATCAGTTAATCAATTAATGAACTTGTCAATTAATTATTTAATAAATGAATCAATTAATCTATTAATCAATATAACGTTTAATAATTTAAGCAATTAATAATTTAATCAATCAATAATTTAATAATTAATCCATTAATCAATTAATCAATATAACATTTAATAATTTAATAAATTAATAATTTAATAAATTAATAATTTAATCAATTAATAATTTAATCAATTAATAATTTAATCAATTAATAATTTAATCAATATAACATTTAATACACAATAAACCTGAATTTAAAAAAAAAATAATTTAATCAATTAATAATTTAATCAATTAATAATTTAATTAATTAATAATTTAATTAAATTATAATTTAATCAATTAATAATTTAATCAATTAATAATTTAATCAATTAATAATTTAATCAATTAATAATTTAATCAATTAATAATTTAATCAATTAATAATTTTATCAATTAATAATTTAATCAATTAATAATTTAATCAATTAAGCAAATAATCAATTTAGCAATTAACCATTTAGTCAACTTATCAATTAATGAAATTATCAATTAATTATTTCATCATTTATTCATTTAACCACTTTAACTTATTAATTAATCAATTAATAATTTAATCAGTTAATCAATTAACCGTTTATTAAAGTAATCACTTAATGAACTTATCAGTTAATCCATATATTAATTAATCAAAAAATCAATAAATAATTTAATCAATTAATCAGTTAATCATTTAATCAAATTATCAATTAAACATTTATTCATTTAATCACTAAAACTTATCAATTAATAATTTAATAAGTTAATATTTTAATCAATTAATAATTTAATCAATTTATAATTTAAGCAATTAATAATTTAATCAATTAATAATTGAATCAATTAAGCAATTAATCATTTAATCAATTTATCAATTAATGAACTTATCAATTAATCATTCATTCATTTAATCACTTTAACTTATCAATTAATAATTTAATCAGTTAATCAATTAATAAATTAATCAAATAATCTATTAATCAATTAATCGATTAATCAATAAATCACTTAAACAACTAATCAATCAAATATTAAATTAGTTTTTGTTTTAAATTTTCATTTATTGGTCAAAATATTCATATCCTTTTGCTATTCCCGCGAAGCCATTGCAGCTTTTACGCAAATTAATTGAATTAATTATTCAAATTTATTGGTATGACTTTATTGATATCTTTGAGAGTATATAATACATTTAATCACCTTTATTCAATACAACTTGCTGACGTGTAGTTAGGTTGTATGCGAGAAAGTCCAGTAATCATTTTCGTCATCAAATTTAGTTATATGGTAAATTATAAATTAGTCGCTTTCTCCATGACAGCGAATTCTCGAATACTGTACTTGTTTACTTGGTTTAAAAGAATTTAAACAATTGCACCAATACTGAAGCAGAATCAATTCTGGAATACATCTTGCGGTAGCGGAATCAAGTTGTATGCGAGAAATTCATTTAATCAATTTCTTGAATACAATTTGCTGAAGTGACATTCCTGCGCATGATTGAACATATTTTTTTTGGCTCAAGAACAGTTGAAATGCAATTAGAAAATAAATGATGGTAAATAAAGTTTAGCGATAGCTGCTTACCCAGCCAAACAAAAATTTTTTGCTGGACTTGATCCCATGTTCCCAGAAAAAGAACACCAGCTTTGAATACTCTAACAATGGTCCTTCGAGTGGATTTATTTTCTTGTATGGGTAATCAAAATTAACCGTTCTCTTCTTAGTTTTACCTTTCTCTTCTTTGATTTAATTTCTACATTCAATGATTTTCTAATATCTGATGTACAGATCACCAATTTAATGAAGACGAACTATCATGTTGAATCAATGAAATGATTACATTGATTTGCGTTAACGTTTTTCTTGTTCAGTGACACTTCTAATCACTTTTCTCCCCAACTAACCCAGAATAGTTAAGGCTTTTTGGTATTCGATAATCACTACTCGCATACAACGTCATTACGCTTCTGTAAGATGTGTTGGAGAAAGTGATTAAATGGTGTTTGTTGTTGTTTTTTCATTCGTCGATGTGTGCAGCACTTTGTTTTAACTCTGAACTGAGTACAATTTGATGTTCCCCGGCTTTGCTGTTGCCATGCCGAGTTACAACGATGCTGAGATCAATCACTCCATACACGAGTATGGTGTCGATAACAAGTACTGTGTGTTCTTTTCTTTTTTTTATATATGTACCTCATGTTCCATATTAAGCCAGAACAATACTAGCAATAGATGCTGGCGTTACTACTAGCTCATTACTACGTACATGGAACGTCGTAGTACAGAATGATAATAATAATAATAATCTGTATGTAAGTGTGACAATAGCACATACTTCAGGCCTCTCGGTTTGCCATTAACCGGAATGTAAATAGATAGCGGACAGTCGGCGACAAAAGTGCAGCCACACATCGGTGTGCGATGGTGGGCCAGGGCGACGAGCGAACACGAATTGTGGGAATTAAATGGGAGGGGGGGAGGCGAAATAAATCGCTGAAACCTGAAATGCTTGCACTCGTAATTACAAGCTGACAAAGAAACAGAAACCGAAGAAACTAATCAATGGAAGGAATTGGGTACAAGTGCTCAATTGAATGTTTTATAGACTCGTGATACTCGTTTTTTGTTTCTTCTTTTCGCTGTGTCTGAGTGTGTGTGTCTTTCCTTGCAAATCGTATTGAAATGTTCATTTTTAATATGCAAAATATATGCACACACACACAGATACTCGTACATGTAGAGATATGTACGTTCCTATGTAAATTTATATTTAAATATGTGGTGGACTACAAGTGCTGGCACATGCAAGCGAACGGGCAATGTCGTTCGTTATTCGAGAACTATTTGATGGCGATTTGAATGCGATTTTAGTGGCTGACGGACAGACGGACTCACTGACAGAGTGAGTGAGTTTCCAAGTCGGAAAATTACTGCTCCAAATTAACCCACACCGACAGAGGCAGACATCGCAGATCGACCACAGCGGTGCACCGTGCACCTGTAATAAAGCGGTCGGTGGGACGCTAGTTTGGTTGTGCCGCACTACATAGAGGCTTTGGACGGACAGGCAAGGTTATCCAGCACACTTTTTCAAATTAACAATACAACACACGCTGACATTAAATTTACGGCATTTGCAAATTATTCGTTTTGCATATTTAATTCCAGCCATTTTAGCAACTCATCTATTAGTAAATAGAAATTTTATTCAAATGGCCCAGTGCAACTAGGAATAGAGAATAGTTACTACGAAGAAGCAAAAAAAGGTTTATTTGGGTTACCAACGGTACACAACGGTAAATTCAATCGCAGGACCATTTTTAGAGTAAACAAAGTGGACAACGTTTTATTTTTTCTAAGCCCAGCTAAAATGATTTGGCAGCTATTGCTAACATTGAGTTTCTCACATAAAATTTTTATGGCATTTCAGTCAGTTCTTGAGAAAGAAACAAATTCATTTTCAATCATACACACGATGCCACTTCAGCAAGTTGTATTGGAAAAAATCAGAAATTGACTTCATGGTCTACATCGTGATCGAACTTCAGCAAGTTGTATTGGATATATTGATTGTATTTTCTGGTATATATCTTGATTTCGCTTAAGTTTTAGACAAACTCATTACATTATAGTCCTCGCTTACAACATAATTCCACTTCAGCAAGTTGTATTGCAGAAAATGATTAATTTCACTTCAGCAAGTTGTATTGAAAACATTCTATTGAAAAAATGTATATGTACAGGGTTCTCCAACACGAGGTGTTATTTTGGTATTCAAATGGGAAGAATTGGCTTTTTTAACATAAATGATCGGAGTTTTATTTCATATTTCACATAAATAGGAAGGTATGCCGTTAATAATGAAAAACAACATCAGCCAAATGGCCACCATGACCACGCTTACAGGACCCTATCGTTTTTATAAAAATTTCCATAACCCAAACGCAAACTGGCTACCCTATGTCCACGATAGCCTTACCAATTCTATCATTGAGGTCTTGAATCGACGCTGGGCTGTTGGTGTAGACCTTATCTTTCACATGCCCCCAAAGGAAGAAGTCGCTCGGTGTTGAAACACAAGATCTCGGTGACCAATTGTGATCACCTCTTCGAGAGATAACACGGTCCGGAAACGTTTCCCATAAAAGAGCAATGGTTGTTGAAAGAAAATGTTGTCCAGATCAAAATCACCCAACTCCGACCATAAAAAATCATTAATCATCTCGCGATAGCGCAATCCATTCCCCATAACTGTTGATCCAAGCTCATTTTCGAAAAACTAAGGTCCAATATCCCCGCCGGACCATAAACCGCAACAAACAGTCACACGTTGAGGATGGAGAGACTTCTCAACAATAACTCTTGGGTTTTCCGAGTCCCAGTTGCGACAATTTTGCTTGCACTGAACGTGCCATTAAAAGAGGAGGTTATGGAAATATAGATCGCTTGGGGGCCCGAAACCCCATCCCCTATGAAATATGAGGCAATTTCTTAAAGAAACTGTTCCCCCATACAAGTGATTTCCAGAATACCGTGAATGCCACCACATACCCGATATTCTGTCTCATCGGACATTTCTAAGACAATCCGGTCATGTTCCTCTGGCCAATGCCCAATGATGGCCAAACGAAAAGAGGTAGTAAATTTGTAAATATTTACGAGATTCCATGCCATCTACGAGAACTGCCAGTATCACGTACAACAATGTCAGGTCATTTAGTTGCGCTATTTGACCGTGGCACACATCATCAAGAATAGCAACAAGTTGATGTTTGCGTACGAAGCGACAGACCAAGCGACCATAATGTCCATATACGCAGACATACAAATACACAAAAAGAAAACTGGACAGACGGGCATTTTTTGGTTTTTTTTTTTTTGAAATATTTTGTATTTACCGTCTACCGGCAAGATTCTTGTTGACGTGCCGAGTTGTTGACGCAGTCCGGGGTGCAAAACGACAAAGTGGGGGCTTGTTTCTCCACACAGCGATGGACAAATAAAGAGCCATCTTGCAAATGAGGGCATACCTACAAGAAGGACAGCCAATACGGTATGATTCATTTATAACCGACTTATTATATGGCCCTCATACTCGAAACCGATAGCAACCTGTTTTTTTTTGTTGAGCTTTGAGTGCATATGTTTCGGTGTAATACTGGTATTGTTGTACGAAAGAAAAAAAAAACTTTCCATTGACCACTCATGTTCGATCGGCCCAGATGATGACGGCGATAATACCGTGTCGCTGGCAGTGGGTTGTGCGGTTGTGGTGGTGACTGATAATAGGAAAGATGAACAACGTCATCGTCGATATTGTGCATCACAATGAAGTTGTTGCTGTTGAGGATGATGATGACGTTGTTATGCATCATAAAGACACTGTTGCTGTTGTTGACGAAGCCGACGAAGATGACGCTGTCGATGAAGTTGAATTTGAATTTGATACTGTCCACTGCCGCCGCTGGTTATGGTGTGTTTTTTATTTTTACAACTATTTTTCGACTTTGACTTTTATTTGTCAAAGTTGTTTAAAAAATATCGACTGTGTTTGTGTGTGTGTGTGGACATTATTGTTTCTGTTGTTGTTGTTCTGATGATATCGAAAAAAAAAACAACCACCAAAAGTGATAAACATAAATATTTTGAAGCGTTGAGTTTTGTATACAATTTGGAATCGTTTTTTAATAATGATTTCTGTCTCTGTCGTATGCGTTTTAATTGTCCAATTGTTATGTAGATGTCTCTTGTTTTTTTCAGCTTTTTTTTTTTATTCGACAAATGTCACATAAAAAGGGAATTAAATGTATACATATATACACATATAAAGATATCTTGTGTATATGCATATCATTTAATGTATAATTCAATTAATTTGATATTAATCAACATTACTTGTTGTAGTAAAAAAAAAAAAAAAACCTAAAATCATGGTCAGAGTAATTAGTTTGTCATGAATTCAAGTACATTAGAGTTGTTCTGTATGCATTTTAAAGTGACACAAAAATACACGAAAGATCGCAAAAGTCTAACTACTCGAACATGGTTATTAGGGTGGAGTGAAATTCAAAAAAAAAAAGTTAACCTCGGAAAGAGATGTAGTCTGGGGTCCTAATGAGGGGAAAAATAAAGAAAAAAAATTTTAAAAAATTTTTAGGGATCGCGCCACTCCCTCGAAATTTGGAAATTATCGCTATTTTGGCGTTGATTTTAGAAAAATCCTAAAAAGTTTTATGTCAATAAATGTTTGCAATAGCGTAAACAATGAAATAAGGGCATGAAAAAATTTTTTCTCATTGTTCAAAAATTTCAAAAAGTAAAATAAGTCAAATCGTCCCTTCTTTAGAAAATTGACTGAACAATGAAATCGCCACCAAAGCAACAAATATTAGTCGATTATCCTCATATTTGCCTCAAATACTTTTGTTTGGGCACTGAACAAGCTCAAACTATTAAATTTCGAATAAGTTAAGTCGTTAATTTTTAGGATTTTTCTAAAATCAACGCCAAAATAGCGATAATTTCCAAATTTCGAGGGAGTGGCGCGACCCCTAAACATTTTTTAAAATTGTTTTCTTTGTTTTTCCCCTCATTATGACCCCAGACTACATCTCTTTCCGAGGTTAACTTTTTCAAATTAAAAAAAAGCATGTTTTCACTCCACGCTAATGGTTATGGCAAATTTCATGAAAAGGATATGGTGCTGTAAGCGTTACTCGTGGTGGCCATTTAGCGGATGTTGTCTTTCATTATTAACGGCATACCTTCCTCCTTATTATGAAATAAACATCCGATCATCTATCACAACAAATTCTATTTTTCTTTAAATACCAAAAAAACACCTCTTGTTGGACAACCCAGTAGTTGAAACTATCACCTACTGGAGGGTTCCTCATGTCACAGGGTACCCTAGGATACCACTCTAACTAACCTAACTCCATATAGACGAGGTTGAATGGGAACATACATCACATTCGTCTCCTAACTCCATATTGTTTGCTCATTGCTGGGTGTTAATATCTGTTTGTTTATAAACCCCCTCTGTTTCCCACCACCAAATCTCTATCGAGCTCCACACGCCCCCGATAATTTATTCTTTAATGGTTGTGCATTCTTTGGCTTATTTACGTGTTGGATTTTTGTTTTTTTTTTTTTGTTGCTCATTGCTTTGCCGGTTTCGGATTTAATGTTTGCAAAACAAACAAAAGCTGTCCAAAATCAAGTTCAAGGTCATCAGCGCCATGCACCTCTCGCTCACAGTCTCGCCCTGTCACTGACTTGTGGCCTAATGGAGGGAAGCGGGAAACTTTCATTGAGTCTACAACACTTTAGCACATTTATTTGAATATCAAACAAATAATTTAATTAATTGACTGCAAACAAAAGAAAAACCAGACAGAAAGAGGAACAAAAAGGAGCCCAAACTGATGGGGCCGTTGCCCTCCTCCCAAAGAAAAAAAAAACCTTCTAACATTGGAGGCCGAAAATGCCTGCTCCAATTAATCGGATGACGTCTATATTTTGTAGTTATTGTATTGCGTTTGATTTCTTGTGGGTTTTAGAATTTTTTTTATTTTTTTTTTGGAATTATAATTAGCACTTACCTTCCAGCCCGCACTGCTATTCGAATCGCCTTTGTCCTTAAAATAGGGAACATTATGCACCATCCATTCATAGATTTGACTGAGCGTCAAGCGTTTATCGGTGGCCGAGCCAATGGCGTGTGTTATCAGATCAGCATATGAGAGATTTCCCCAAGCATTGCGTCGTGACGAATTCTTTTTGGCGGCATTCACACTAGGAACATTCGTTGGTTGTGATTCTACAGAGAGAGAGAGAGAAATTAATTCAAAATACAATTGGCCATATTATTTAAAAGATGTTGCTACATCATTATTTAAAAAAAAAAGTTTATCAGACAGACCTATCGGATACGTTTCAATTGTTCACACCCACCTAAAATACATTTCATGCCTGTACAATTCGATCATAGCGGCCTCTTCTCTACTGCAGAGTCCATGCTATGGTCTGTATCATTTTAACAACCACATATATGTCAAATGTGGCACTATACGATGCGCAAGCATCCTGTTTCTCCAGAACTCTCATTTGGCTTTTATGTAGAGCTACGGTACCTCAAAATGGGATTGACCCTTGGGATTGGATTTCATATTACACCTCACTCGCTGCGAATCTACATTTAAAATGCTTTTAGAGACAAATCTACAATTGAAGCCTAATCCCTTGCGGTATTAGGGATCCGAAAAAGTAGTACAGTACACTTCATTCTTGGACTTTCGTAAAGTTATGGTCACTGTCCACGGTTCGGTTTTGCCAAATTTGTATGTACTGTAGAAATTTATAGAGTTAGCCGAAGAGTAGAGTATTATTCTGTACAAAAAAAACGTCGTGTAAATCGTTTACCTACATTTCCTAGAAATTATGTTCATTCTTAGGCCAAGCAATTTAAACTTTGATAATAAGTTTTTACCAAATTAAGGTATTGCTCTGAAATTTCACTAAATAAATATACAATAAAATTCCACGGGGAAAATAAATCCCAAAGAAAGCGCCCCGGTAGGCGAGTTGGTAGCGTGCTTGCCTATCAGCGTGGGGGTTGTGGGTTCGATTCCCACCAGAGGCTTTGGTCTGTTGCTGCAAAAATCTAAAAACATATGGTCTGTGTCACCCGGTTTACCCTTGGACCCAAAAATTAGAATATAAATTTACTTTGTATTGTAATTAATAATAAAATAAAAAATAAAAATAAATCCCAAAGAGGGTGAGAGTTCTTTGCAGAATAATGAATATATGTTGTCTCGCCCCGTTGTTTTTTTTTGGGACATTTCAATATTTTGTTTTGTTTCTTTCATTTTGTTTTTGTTATTCTCTCTCTCTCTCCCCCCATATCTCTCTCACTCCCATATATCTCTCTCTCCCCATCTATCTCTCTCCGCTCTCTCTCATCACTCTCCGCTCTTTCCTCTCTCTATTCTCTCTCCTCTCTCTCGCCTCTCTCTCTTCTCTATCTAATATCTCTCCTTTCTCCGCCCTCTCCTTTCTATTTCATCTCTCTACGCTCTCTATCATCTCTCTAAGCTCTCTATCATCTCTCTAAGCTCTCTATCATCTCTCTAAGCTCTCTATCATCTCTCTAAGCTCTCTATCATCTCTACGCACTCTCTCCGCTCTCTCTCTTCTCTATCGCCTCTCTCTTTTTTCTCTCTCTCCCTACCTCTCTCTCTCTGCCTTCTTCGTTTTCTCTATCTGCTCTCTCTCCTTTCTCTGTCATCTCTCTCTGCTCTTTCTCTTCTCTCTCTGTCATCTCTCTCCTCTATATCTGTCTTCTCTCTCGTTGCAATCTTCTCTCTATCTTCTTTTCTTCTCTCTCTGTCATCTCTCAATCCTCTCTCTGTCCTCTCTCCTATATCTTCTTTCTCTGATCTCTCGCCTTTCTCCCCTCTCTCCTATATCTCCATTCTATGACCTTTCGCCTTTCTCCCCTCTCTATCTCTTCTCTCTCTGTCATCTCTCTCCTCTATATCTGCCTTCTCTCTCGTTGCAATCTTCTCTCTATCTTCTCTTCTCATCTCGCAATCCTCTCTCTGTCCTCTCTCCTCTCTCTCTCCTATATCTCCTTTCTCTGATCTTTCGCCTTTCTCCCCTATCTATCCTCTCCTCTCTATCTCCCTCTCTCTCTGCCTTCTTCATTATCTCTATCTTCTCTCTCTCCTCTATCTCTTCTCTCTCTGTCATTTCTATCTCTTCTCTCTCTGTCATCTCTCTCTCCTCTTTCTCTGCCTTCTCTCTCGTCGCAATCTTCTCTATCTCCTCTCTATATTCTCTTCTCCTCTCTCTGTCATCTCTCAATCCTCTCTCTGTCCTCTCTCCTATATCTCCTTTCTCTGATCTCTCGCCCTTCTCCCCTCTCTCTCTTCTCTCCTTCCGCCCTCTCCTTTCTATATCAACTCTATCTGCTCTCTTTTTTCTCTCTCTCTCTCTGCTTTCTTCATTCTCTCTGTCATCTCTCTACTCTCTCTGTCATCTATCTCCCCCCCCTATCCTCATATCTCTCCCCCTCTCACTCGCCTTTCTCTCCCACTCCTTCACTCCCACTCTATCTCTCTCTCTCTACCTATATCCCTATTTTCTGACATTGTCACACTTTTTGTGCTTACAAAAGAACAAATTTAGGTGTAACACTTAAAGCGTTCTCTCACATTTTTAATGTACGTTTTTAATTTGCTTTGGGTGTTTTGCAAATGAGAACTCTGTAGACCTCCGCTGTTCTGCGGTGTGACCTTCTACAGCGTCGACTGAAGAGAGAGCGCAAAAATTGCGACATTTTCCCACTCATTGGAGGCAAAACATTGACAAACGAATTAAAAAAAAATTTTACAACTGATCCGGAATTCCCTAGGAGCAGTTAGATGTCTCAACGATCCCCTTAGATGTTTCCTCCCAACAGTTATCCCAAACATACATATAACTCCAACGGTGGTTCCCTCCACCACCTACGGGGGTTCAACTGCTCCAACTGACCCAAGGGAGCCCTTAGCATGGTTAAAAGTATGAAGAACCCCATATATGTTGTCAACCCCCCCCAACAGTTTCGATCACTTCCGCGATAAATACGCATATGTTCGCTTACCTCCTCCGGCCAATTGTTGATTACTGGCCTTTGTACTCTCCAGCTCGTCGGGGGGCTCTACGAAATTCTCTGGTCTCGGACATGGCCACGTATTCGATCTGGCTCTGGTCTGTGGCTCAAAGCCGCTCTCATGCAACTCGGCCACCAACTCCATGTGCAAGCCACTGTTATCGGTGCGCGGTGGCGTTGTCCACTCATGGGCAAAGCCGTCCATTATGCTGGCGTATGGATCGTTTAATAGTTGCAGTTTTGCGCTGTTCTCTTGACGACTTGGCCACGTGATAAGCGTGTTGGGGCCTAGTGCAACACTAGCTGCTTAGTTGATTGGGGCGGGGGAGGAGGAGGAGGATAGCCTGACGGTTGGGTTTGATTTGACAATTCGCTTTCACTACAAGTTGCACTAAAACGAAAAAGAGAAAATTTATTAATGGAAATGGAAAAATACAAAAACGAAAAAATCTTTATTAATTGTAAAATGATGTAACGCAGTGTTCTGTGTGTGAGCGTGTGTGTGTGTGTGTGTTAACTGATATTTAATAAATGTTATGTAAAAGCCAACGTTAAACAACTGGGCAAATAACAATAATTGATTGTTATAATAAATAAAACAAATACAATGACTACGATAGCGTGAACATCAACTCCGGCAATAAAAACAAACAAAAATTACAAGTACAGTTTTTTACAGCTCACACCTTGTACTGGTGCTATGTGCCACATTGTTAGCACGTGTGATATTTTGAGTCACAAAATCTCAGATGTCAAAGTAGTTTCTGTCATAGCGGTGTTTTTCCCCCAGGGAGGTACCCGAGGGCGGGTATTTACAAGATAGAGAATACAATCGAGAATCTGTACGCTAACTTTGCCTTCCGTTGGTCCTTACCTTACTCCTTCCCTGTGGTATAGGGACATGAACATTAACCCATTACTGCCTGGCCAATATGTCAGTTCGTACGATTTTTATGATTCATTGGGTAGGCAGGAATGGGTCAAATCAATGGACAATTTTTGTGTTTTGTTCGGCCTATGAAATTCCCTCAGATAATCACCATTTTTGATTGTAATCCATTCTTGAGATGCCAAAGAGCAAATCAATCTTTATGAATGTTGTTCAGGAGTAACAATAAAAAATTAGCCAAGTCTGTGGTAAGAAACCGTTTTAATTTTTTTTTAAAATATTAACAAAATTTTGTCCATGAGAGACGCACATTTTGCAGGGTGTACAATCTAGTATGTCAGTATGTGATCTCGGTTAGGTTAGGTAGAGAAGAGAAGAGAGAGCCGATTCACTCCGCCTCATGTCACATAAACCAGTATACGGCTTGTTGAGCGCTCTAACTGTTCCATGGATGTAATCTAAGAAAGCCCCCCTAAAAAATATATAAAAAAATTCTTTACTTTCTAAAACCGAAAGATAAGAAAAGTAGACAACTCTGTCTATAACCTCTATTATTGAAAAAAATGTTCTAGTAGATCAAAAGTTATTATAATTTCGACCAATCATGCCATGGCATGGATCTCCCATAGACGCTTCGTTATTCAAATGCGGACATTTTGATTGTTGAAGTAGGCCTTGACAAATTGCTACCAAACCGTATTTACATTTTTTTTCTTAAAAGCATTTGCCTCCCCTTTGCCTCTCCCCCTCTTTACGGAAGTACTCATTAATTCTTGGTATACAAAAATGAAAATAACCTCATCACTATCTTTTTGAATTTATCAAAACTATGAAAATTACATTTCACAATAAATCATTACACAACGCTGGGCAATTATTACAACCAACCAATTAAATGATGTTTACCTGAGTTCAGATACAATTCCGTAGAACGCCAACAAAATTGATAAAAAAAAAAAAAGAAAATAACAGCAACAACCCAAAAAAAAATTCCATTTAAAACTATAAATACATCGAAACCGAAATATACAGCGAATCAAAAGGCATTTACGGAGAATTCTGTGGGGTGAAACATGTGTTTGACTAACAAATAGCAAAACCCAGAGATTGACCACAATTTCCGGGTGCACAAAAATATAACTTTGATTTTATTGGTTTTGGGCGTAAAATGGTTGGCTAATAAAGGAGATTAATCAAAACAGAAGCGCCGAATTTTAAATGGTAGGATTTTTGATATTTGAACATTTTAAAATTGACTTTGTTTTAGTTGACTAACACTCAGGAAACACATATTTCCCTTAACATTCCATGAAGAAACCGAAAGGGTGATCTTCTCACTTAATCAGTAAGCTGCGAACGATATAATTTTTATACTCACGGACCGGGCAGAGTATAAATGCAGTGCAACATGTTATCGATTAGACACGAACAAAATGGAGCAGAGTTTGGTAAAATTTCTCTTGAATTTGAGAATGCCAGTCGGCAGGAAACGTAAACGTTAACCGTAACCCTCCAGTGCCCAAGACCGCCAGATGAGGGCCCATGAAAGATACCCCAAATTGAAAATATCCCCCCACCCCCACCAGAAAATTAGGAGAATTCTCCAAAATAAATGGAAAAAATTCGCCTAAAAGCCCAATAAGAAAATTTCCCCAAAAATTCTGAAAAATCCCCCAAAATATTTCGAAAATTACCCCAAAAAAAACCACGTTACAAAAAAAAATATATACGCTTCAGTTTTGTTGTGCAAATTACCCAAAAATACAAAATTGGGGAATTTGTCATTGTCCATTTTTGGGAAAAATGTTCATATGAAAAATGCCCTACATGAAGAATTCCCAAAAATAAATAAAACAAATCCCCAAAACTTCTGAAAAATCCCCCAAAAAAGAACATTACAAACAAAAATATATATGATTCACTTTTGTTGTGAAAATTAACCAAAAAAAAAAAAACGAAAAATTACCCAAAACCAAAAAAATGGGGAACTTTTTCATTGTCCAGTTTTTGATATGAAAAATTACCCAATTTGTGCTCCATAGAAGAAACCTCAAATTGAAAATACCACTCCCCAGAAAATTAAGAATGATCACCAAAAAAATCAATATGAAAATTTCCGCAAAAATTTGAAAAATCCCCAAAATATTTTGAAAATTACCCCAAGAAAACAGCATTACAAAACAATGGGTAATTTTTTCATTGTCCAGTTTTTGGAACATTTTTCATATGAAAAATTACCCAATTTGTGCTCCATAATTGAAAACACCACCCCCCATAAAATGAATAATGCCCCAAATGAAGAATTCCCCAAAAAAAAATGGGAAAAATCCCCCAAAAAAATCAATAGAAAATTTCCCGAAAAATTACCCAAAAAAATGGGGAATTTTTTCATTGTCCATTTTTTGGGAAAAATTTCATATGAAAAATGACACGATTTGTGCTCCATAGAAGATACCCCAAATTGAAAATAACCCCCCCCCCAGAAAATGAAGAATGCCCCAAGTGAAGAATTCCCCAAAATAAATGGGAAAAAGTCCCCCAAAAATCAATATGAAAATTTCCCCAAAAATTCTGAAAACTACCCTAAATTTTTTTGAAAATTACCCCAAAAAAACAATATTACAAAAAAACTTTGATTCACTTCATTGTCCATTGACCCAATTTGTGCTCCATGAAAGATACCCCAAAATGAAAATACCCCCTCCCCCCAGAAAATGAAGAATGCCCCAAATGAAGAAAATTACCCAAAAAACAGCATTACAAAAACAAAATTGATTTACTTTTGGTGTGAAAATAACCCCGAAAAAAATGGGGAATTTTTTCATTGTACATTTTTTGGAAAATGTTTCATATGATAAATGACCCAAAAACCAATAATAAAATATTACCTAAAAATTATGAAAAATTTATTTATTTTTCATATTGAAAAAATCCCCAATTTTGTATGAGTTTTTTTCTCGGGGGATTTGTTAATTTTTTTTTGTGCCTTTTTCATAGAACCCCCATTTTGTCCTATTCCGGTAACTCCAAAAATTGATTACATTGCGTTTGCAACGTTTCCTGTGGCAAAGACATTTGATGTTTGCAAATTTATAAGAACTGACGAAATAATTACACTGTACAACAAAATCAAATTTTTTCCAAAATTACAAGGTCCGACCTATAAATTTTGATAGAGGAGACAAAAAAAAAGACCCGTGTATCGGCGTTTTGAAAGTTTACATCTGGGTGTCATTTTAGGGGGAGTTAAAATTTCCCCCAAATGCAAATTTTGTATTGTCAATCGGCATAGAAAATCGAGTGAAGCTTACGTTTAAAGTATAAGGTGTGTTCAGCAAATTTATGCCAAATGTTGCGGAGAACAATTTTGTAGAATATGTTAACCCTCTAACTCCTCAAGGCCTGGGTCTTTTTTGTCCTTCTTTTAAAAAAGAGCAAAAAAACACCATTAAAACAGGTATTTAACGGGTTAAAATGTTCCGCAAAAATATTCGCCGTGAAATTTTACTATAAGTCCCTAAATACACCAAAACGGAAAATTCAAGCAGAAAGTCAGAAATAAGACACAACACTAGAGAGCTTAGGGTTAATTTTGCATTTAGTAAGAATTTTATTTTAAAGTACCCCAAAAATTTAGCACTTGTCCAGCATATTTCATTTTTGTAGAATATGTTAACCCTGTAACTACTCTTCCCATCTGTTCTTTGGCTAATTAGATCCGTTACATTACAACAAAAACAAAAAAATCAAAACAAAAATCAATAGCTATATTTCTTATTGTACTGAAAACGTGTGCGGTGCATATATTTTGTACATAATTTGTTTTGTGATTTGAGTGTTTTACTTAAAAAATAACAAAAAATTAAAGTAAAAATTAAACATTACGTGTAAGATTTGTTTTGGCAAAAATGTCCAATTGTTTGGAAAAATTTGATTTGTTTTGCTATATCTGTGGTAAACATACTATACCGGAATATAAAGTTACGTTTATAGTAAAGTTGAAGACATCTATAAAAGTTATTTTGAGCTGGAAGTTTTTCCAGATGAACTGTGGACGCCGAAGCATTGCTGTCGCATTTGTTACAATGGCTTAATTTTGTGGTTCAAAGGTAATTCTTTTTTTTTGTTCTAAAACTATAGTTTTATTTTTAAACTTTTTGCGGAACATTTTAACCCCTTAAATACCTGTTTTAATGGTGTTTTTTGCTCTTTTTTAAAAGAAGGACAAAAAAGACCCATGCCTTGAGGAGTTAGAGGGTTAACATATTCTACAAAATTGTTCTCCGCAACATTTGGCATAAATTTGCTGAACACACCTTATACTTTAAACGTAAGCTTTACTCGATTTTCTATGCCGATTGACAATACAAAATTTGCATTTGGGGGAAACTTTACCTCCCCCCAAAATGACACCCAGATGTAAACTTTCAAAACGCCGATACACGTGTCTTTTTTTTTTGTCTCCTCTATCAAAATTTATAGGTCGGACCTTGTAATTTTTTTTGGTGTTGTACAGTGTTATTTAGCAAATTTCAAGAGACATCCAAGCCAAAAAAAACAATTTTAATAGATATGAATCGAATGTGATGAAGAGATTGTGATATTATTGGTAGTTTGGGCCACACCTATAACCTAGCAAATTGAGGTTTGTATTCTGGTAAGATCATTAAAATATTTGAGATACAGTTCGACAAAGTCAAAAACTCATATCCCTTTTTTTTCAAATTTCAAAATCTGAAAAATATGAAAAATTACTTCTACAACCCGTACCCTCAGAGTCCGTACACTGCTGGAGCAGCCAGTGTTAACGACATATAGCCCATCCGTTGTCGATCGCCGCAATTGTGTTTGTAATATTCGACCACCTGGAAGATTTTAGGTTAGGTAAGCCCTACAAAATACAGCCGGTAAAGTACCTGGGAGCTAAAACCACATCACATTTTTTGTATCGAAAAATTGTCTTTAGCGACAATTTTATTAATTATTTGGGGGGGAAAGTTGAAGAGATTCAGGGGTGATGTTGAAAGAGTGAAACATTTTACGGGATCGAT
This sequence comes from Hydrotaea cyrtoneurina, assembly GCA_958296145.1. Taxonomy (NCBI): domain Eukaryota; kingdom Metazoa; phylum Arthropoda; class Insecta; order Diptera; family Muscidae; genus Hydrotaea; species Hydrotaea cyrtoneurina. The sequence goes on from OY282512.1 coordinate 100,106,280, forward strand.
AGTCTAATATTTCACAATGCATTTAAAAGTTAAGAAATAGATTAAAAAAAACTTAGTTTTATGGCATTGAAAGCGGTACGAGGTCTGTTAAAATGAACATTTAGTGAGAGAACAATTTGAAACGAACCCTGTGTTTAAGGTATGATTAACTAATTATGTTATTTTTCAATATATTTCTAGTCAATATTCTAAAAATAGATTACTATATAAAGTTTGTTTAAAAATATAGTAAAAACTGCAAATAAAAAAAAATAGAAAACAAAGACAAACAAATGTTCGTCTGACTCAATGCTAATGCCGTCGATTTGTCTGCCAAAGATCACCTCATATCGGTCATTATGGATATGTGTGTGTGTGTGTGTTATATGTTTCACTATAACACATACACCCCGACAGACGACGACATACTATGCCTGCATGTATGGACACATGTCCATACAGATGTCTGTATGTGTAGGATTTTCATTTTATAGCGACACCAACAAATTACTTATATTTTTATTATTTCAATAGCACACCAGTGCAGGAGAGAGGGAGAGAGGGTGGTGGAGTGAGGGAGAGAGAGATAGAGAGAGAAGGCGGGGGACATCTATAAATTGATATTTCATGCCAATTTTGTTTGTCGCTTATCAGGCCAAATGAAATTCCCAGTAATTCCGATTGCATTGTTGGCGGAACGCTTGGACGGGTGAACGGCTGGACGGACAAAACCGCCGGAATTTATTTACGCAATTTATTGACAGCTCAATGACCCAAAATACAAAATATTTAACAATAAAAAATGTTGTTAAAAACATACACATTTTGTTTTTCTTCCGAATAAATAAACGGAGGCTTACCCACAGTGCTCTGAATTATTTGTTAATTATATGATAATCGCTAAATGGCCAACCAGACACCACCCCCTTTAACCTGCCCTCAATGCACTACAAAAAAAAAAACAAAAACACCTAGCAATAGCCAGCATTGGTACGAACAATTCTGATCTATTATTTCCATTCTCTAAATCCATACATATGTTTCTTTTATTGTGAATTTTATTTTATTTATACGCGAATGTCAATACAGAAAAAAGAAACGAATACTTAGAAAATATTTCCAGAAACTATAGCCGGTAATTTTCCATCGGATGACGAGAGCAACAATTGCAGACCCCCGTCAAATGGCACAAGGGTGACTGTACGAGTATGGCAATAGGTTGGGAACTACAATCGGTTACCGGTTGTTTAATTTGCTCTTCAGCTATGGTCGATGGATGACAAAAATGTTATGGTCACAATAAATGTTTTTTTTTTGTTTTTAAATACACGTGGTAACTCTACCTGACAACCGGATCACCCAAAATTAACGCGTGCCTTTCGTTAATGTCCGTCACCCGGAAATACAATTAAAAGCCAACTTCAAATATTTGAAAAAGTTTTCATCTTCTATCGAATTGTGTTTTTCCCGCCTCTGGCCATGTTTGGACAACCACTGAGTTCAGCAGCGCGACCAGCAGCAACCACTGACCTAACTTAATGTGATTTAAAAAATAAATGAAAAGTGACAAAACCCCACAATAACAAAGAGAAAAAAAAGGTAAATAAACAACTGAACAAATAGAATAATGACACATTATTTTTGTTTCTGCTTGCTTTCAATTATTTGGTTCTTCGAACACAAGAGAAAAAAAACTATTTTCGTCTAAACCGTAGAAAATAAAAAAAACTAAGACAAACGAAACAAAACACTCTCACAGAAGAAGGGCAATAATTCACACCACATAACATATCTGGATACAACATATCAACATAGGTATGTATTATTCACTCACACACACACATATGTCTCCACATATACATAAGTACATGTGAACCTATTATGTGGTTAGCAGAGAAATATCGAAAACAAAAAGAAACAAAAGCCAAACTGAAAATACAACATTTCAATCTAACAATATTTCAAAGAGGACAGAAAAAGCAAAATGCAAAAAAACAATAGAACCAAACTAAAAGGCGACAGAGTGTGTCATAAGTAAATGAACCAATTTTTAGATGTTTAATAGAACTTTTTATTAGTATGCTATGGAGATAGAGCGAGACAATGTAAATTCAAATGTACAGATCAGAACACTCAAATTCAAAACAGGTTTCATGATAACCAAAAAAAAAATTCTGGAAAACTCAATTTTTCGTATACAAAAAAACATTGAATCTGAACAATTTTTTCTTAAAATTTAATAAAAAATACTTGCAAACAAAATGTGTTTCTAACAAAAATGTATTCAACAAACTAAAAATGTTTTCTAAAGGATTTGGTTTTGTTAAACAGAAGAAGAGGATTCTGCATAATTTTTAAATTTTCAATTTTAGTAAAGGGTCAACTAGTGCTTATTTCGATTTCGTTATTTTCGTTATCGGGCCATGTAGAACGAATTTTTGTTTACAAAAACTGAAGAGGAGGATATTGGCAACATTTGGTTTCAACAGGACGGCGCTGTTTGCCCTGTTGCGCTCTGTTTTTGAAGATCGCCTTATCAGCCGCAGAGCTGATGTCGTTAGGCTACTGCATGGCCAGCCGAGGCAGCCATTTGAATGAAATTAGTTTCCATTATTAACCGGAAGGATTGTACTTTCAAATAAAAAAAGAAATTTTGAGAAAATATCCAGTAGTTTTTTTTATAGAATTTTCAAAAAACAAAAAAAAGTTATTTGGCGGACCCTGTATAAACAAATCTAACCAATCTTGTCTTAATAAGCACCCAGTAATTTAATGCAAAACAAACCTAAACAATGATTCTTTAAAATTTGTTTTTCATTCGCAGGAATATACATTTTTCTACAAAACTATTTTTCTGTGCAAAAAAATTCACTTTTTTCTATGAAAACAATATTTATTTATTTTTATGAAAAAATATTTATTTTTTTTTTTTATGAAAAAATATTTATTTTTTCCTATGAAAAAATATTTATTTTTTTATGAAAAAATATTTTTTTTCTTCTATGAAAAAATATTTTTTTTCTTCTATGAAAAAATACTCTTTCTAATAAAAAAAAATTCTTTTTTTTTTATAAAAAAAAATACTTTTTATTTCTAAAAGAAAATAATCTTTTTTCTATGAAAAAAATACTCTTTTTTTCTATAAAAAACACAACTCGATTTTTTTCTACAAAAAACGCAACTCGATTTTTTCTATAAAAAACGCAACACGATTTTTTCTATTAAAAAACACAACTCGATTTTTCTAAAAAAAAAAACTCGATTTTTCTATAAAAAAAAACAACTAGATTTTTTTTCTGCAAAAAATAAAAAAAAAAATTTATAAAAAAAAACAACTCAATTTTTTTCTATAAAAAAACACAACTCGATTTTTTTCTGTAAAAAACACAACTCGATTTTTTTCTATAAAAAAACAACTCGATTTTTTTATGTAGAAAACACAACCCGATTTTTTTCTATAAAAAACACAACTCGATTTTTTTCGGTAAAAAAAACACTCGATTTTTTTCTATAAAAAACACAACTCGATTTTTTCTATAAAAAAACACAACTCGATTTTTCTATAAAAAAAAACAACTCGATTTTTTTCTACAAAAAATAAAATCATTTTTCTATAAAAAACACAACTCGATTTTTCTATAAAAAACACAACTCGATTTTTTCTATAAAAAACAACTAGATTTTTTTCTATAAAAAACACAACTCGATTTTTTTCTATAAAAATGCAACTCGATTTTTTCTATAAAAAAACACAACTTGATTTTTCTAAAAAAAACAACTCAATTTTTTTCTACAAAAAATAAAATCATTTGTCTATAAAAAAAAACTCGATTTTTTTCTATAAAAAACACAACTCGATTTTTTTTCTATAAAAAAACACAACTTGATTATTCTATAAAAAAAAAAAATCGTTTTTTTTGTAAAAAACACAACTCGATTTTTTTATAAAAAAAAAACATCATGATTTTTCTAAAAAAAAATCACAACTCGATTTTTTCTATAAAAAACACAACTCGATTTTTTTTCGGTAAAAAAACACAACACGATTTTTTTCTATGAAAAACACAAATCTATTTTTTCTATAAAAAACAACTCGATTTTTCTAAAAAAAAGAACTCGATTTTTTTCTACAAAAAATAAAATCACTTTTCTAAAAAAATCACAACTCGATTTTTGTAAAAATAAACACAACTCGATTTTTTTCTATAAAAACGCAACTGGATTTTTTCTATAAAAAAACACAACTTTTTTTTCTATAAAAAGAACTACTCGATTTTTTCTATACGAAAAACTACTCGATTGTTTTCTATAAAGAAAAACTATATACAAAAACTATATACTATAAAAAAAAATCGATTTTTTTCTACAAACAAAAAACACTTCTCCAGTTATTTCTATAAAAAAACACTTCTCAAGTTATTTCTAAAAAAAATTACTCACGCTATGAAAATGAATCAAATTACTTGTACACAAAAAGTGTCTCTTAATTTATTGAAATGTTCCAACAGAAATAATACTCGCAATCAGAATGTCTTCTAGTAGAAATCTCTAATGACTAAAAAAATTAAAACAACAGCAATTTTTGTCCACAAAACATTAATTCAGAACTGAGAAATTTTTCGATGAACAAATCACATTTCCTAAATGTTTCTAAAAAAAAATCATCACTAATCATTTTAAAAATTTTCCTATAAATAATTCCAATTTCTTCTACAGAAAATAGCAATAACTTTTATGTAATACGAACTTTTGTATTTATTTATAACAAAAAATTGCTCAACTCAAATTTTACTCGCAATAACTCAGATGCAAGTAAATTTTCTTAAATAACTTGTTTTGGAAAAATACTTAGAATCTCAGCAAATTAATTTTTAAAAATAAATCATTAACAGAAAAAAAGAAATTATTTTCGGATGTAAAATTGTCAAAAAAAAAAACGAAGACGACATTTTTTGTTATAAAAATAAGCCTTCATGTTTTTTAATCTGTGAATTTTTTTTTAAATCTCTAAAATTTGTTGTTGAATGAACCAAACACCCTGTAGTAAAAGCGCCATGCTGGCGAGCACACCAAAACCACAAATCGAAACCAAAAAACAAATACAAAAACAGTGGGAACAGCTTTTTTTTATATTTGAATTTGGCTTGTGTGTGTGTGTGTGTTCAAAAACGATTCATAAATAATTAATAGCTTTGTATAATAGAATCAAATATGTAGTTAAGGCGATAAGACACAGCCGAATATAGCGCGCTCCAAACGTGACAATAATTTATCATGGCCTTACACAGTCACTTCTGAGGGAATTAAGACTACAAAATGTGGAATTTCGAGTATTGGCTGAAAACGTCCCAGTCCATACGCAATATCATCACGCCACAACAGTTTGAGATAAAGCACTTTCTCAATTTTTTGAAGAGTACAACCGCCAGTGACAAAGTGTTGATTGCAATGATAAGAGTTGCCAACAACTCGAAACACGTCAAATGAACATAAATATCGCTTGAAATGTTCTTTAGCTGAAGTTTAGTTCTGTTTGTTTTATAAATAATGTGACCTTTTTAGGTTTTCCTTTGTTAATTATTTTTGTAATAAAATTATCAACAACAAGAAATGGAGTGATAAAACATAGATTTGCATAATACACACGTAAATCAAAGCACACATGCAACCGCCGCCGCAGCTGGACTCTGCAGAGTGTGGAATCAACCGCAATAACCGCATTTTGAGTTTATTGCAGACAAGTCACGATATCACCAGAGGGCACCGATATGCACACGTTCGTCAACGAACGAGTGTGGCGGAATGAAGACAATGTTTTAATTATTTATGATCGAGACTAATTAACCACAATTATGACTTAAGATGGGGGAAATGGGGTGGGGGGGGGGGGGGCTGACAGTTCACATTTATTTTATGAATTTATGGGTGACGTTGAATGAGATTGAATAATTAAATAATTACATAACTAATTAATCGAAATAACTAAATTATTTAGAAAAATAAAAAAAAAAACTTAAATTCAATATTTTTTTAAATATAAGAGGGCATTTCTGTGGAGACTAATTGCACTGAACAACTGCGCATTCATTTTGCTGTAGCAATTAAAATTGCCGGTCGCCGCAAGAATAAATACCAAATTACCCAATATTTCTGTTTTTTTTTGTGTGTGCAAATTTCATGTGTATTTATTACACTCTGTGAAAAAAAAAAATACTGATAAAGAAAGGTGCGACAGGAAAAATATAATCTAAAAATACACGCATCGTATGTAGGTCGTCTATCTGATAAGGCGACTTGATATCACGTTTTGAGTACCTCCTCTTTGAACTTGAAGGAATATTATTCGGGCCATTGCATTCATCGCAGCAATCTAAATGAGATCGTCTCACCTGCTTGTGAACTAGAAGCCGAATGAACAATTCAGCAAACATTCACAATCCACAATTATTTTAGTTATGTGCCTTCAAATGTCCAGAGAAATCTCCCTTTTTATTCACGGTTTTCCAAACATTTCACATTTTGTATCTGGCAAACATAGGTGTGTAGATAATCTTAATATATATTTACCCTCGACACTGATTCACTGATACACTGATTCACTGACTCTGTCACGCAGTACGTAGGAATTTAAATAGGCATTCTATAATTCTATATAAACAATAATAATAAAAAAAATAATATTTTTTTTTTGTACAGAAATTGTGTTTTCCCCAAAAAAATTTTTTAGAAATTTTTTTTTTAGAATTTTTTTTTTTACAAAATTTTTTTTTTTTACAAAATTTTTTTTTCCCCCAAAATTTTTTTTTCCACAAAATTTTTTTTTTCCACAATTTTTTTTTTCAACAAAATTTTTTTTTTTAACAAAAATTTTTTTTTTACCAAAAATGTTTTTTTTTCAAGAAAAAAATTTTTTTTTCCACAAATTTTTTTTTTTTTCAACAAAATTTTTTTTCCATATTTCAACGGGCGCCATAGGCGCATTACAACTTACTAGTTTGGAAATATTTATGTGGAATATTCGCCAAAGAAAAGTATTTTTTTTTTTGAAATTAAACTAATTATTGCAGATATTATGAAAACAATGTCAACAATTTAGACATGTTGTTGAACTAAAAACGTCTCGTGACCAATTTAGCGATAAACATATGCTCCTCACTTGTTATCGTTGCTGTGGCGATAAACGCCACCGATAGATGTGCTTACAAAGGCTGCAATGCAAAATGTTAGCAGTTGCAAGATAACTGGCGATTGCGATCATCGAGTTCGCACTGTACTTATTTTAGGTGTGTTTTTTTTTCGTATCATTTCTAACAATCTCTGCCGAAATTCGCTCTGTTGATAATCAATCTCGACCAAATAGGCCAAGTTTTTTTTGTTTTTTTTTTGTTCGCTACACTCGTCTAGCCTAGTCTTTATGTCATCTATTAATAAACGGCCGGCCATATATTAATAGATTTTGAATTCTTTAAATACAATTTATGTCAACACTTGATTACAATAAAAAAAAAGGTCACAACTACATGTATTATGATTTTTTTGTTTGGGTCGTATAGAAGGACTGATTTTTTTTTTACAGGCACAACAAAGCTGACACAGTTCTTTAGGAGGAGTAAAAGAGAGAGCCATAGAGATATCCGCATGAACGAAGTGATTGGTCCACAAAATCACACTGGCCGACGGAATTAGTGCGTATGAGAATAAATTGTCATATTTGCAGAAATAGTATTACAATTTCAATTTCTTTTTATTTAATCAAACTACGTCGTTGTGGACTATACGTTGATAGATATACATTTCAATTTATTTAATTTTCCATATAAATCCCAAAACTAAGCACACTCTAAAAAGTCTCTAAAATGATTAGGTTTTTGGAAATCGTGATATGTGGGATTAGCGTGAAAATATCAAAAAAAAAAAGACAAAAAAATGTGTGCCTTACTCAGGAATTGTCTTAGTTTCTTAAAGAGAGAACTTTTTGGATGCTTTGGATCACCGGTTTCTTAAAGAGAGAACCTTTTGGATCCTTTCGATCACCGGTATAAGTTTTTTCTGCGCCCTAAGGCCTTTCTAAACAAACGACCTATCAGGGACAGATCGTCGCAAAGAACCTCCAAAGGCGAAAATTTATCTGCCCCAGAAAATCTCTCCACAGAAATCACATTTCAATTCAACAAGTAAAAGATTTCAAACTAAATTTCATGTCGACCAGTGTCAACATATACACCGAGTAGTTGTAGTTTCATATGTTTGTACAAAAAATTTCCATGCCGATAATTTCTTTGCTTCAAAACAAAACACAAACAACAACAACAACAAACAAACAAAAACAAAAATAAAACTTTAAAAATAGTAAATGCCAAACAGATTAAGAAAATATAACGTCATCAGATTGCTAAAGGAAAATTACAAGAAAGATGAAAAAAAAAAGTCAAGGTTGCGTTTTCTTGACTTGACGGCGTTGATAATGGAATGCTCATATAATGAGAGAATTATTATAATGATCGCCATCTCACCACCACCAGCACTGTGAGCGTTGATATTTTTTTTTTTTTTTTTTACCGGGTTTGTGTAAAATGTCCATAATTTAAGCCACAACGAGAGCGGACAGCTCTCCAGAGTTGACCACAGAAGAAAGCCAAAACTTGTCAAACCGCATTGTTAGGCAAAGTAAGTCAAATGACGCGGCGGCATCGAGGTGCGTCTTTGTGCTGGACAAAACCAAAAAGAAAACAAAAACCAACAAGTGCGTCTTTGTGGTCAGACAGACGGCCAGCTGTCAGCGGTCTCAAAGAAAGCAGTGAAAACATTAAAGTCACGGTAAGCAGCCACCTGAATGCACCCTTTCTCTATACAGAGTTGCATTAGGATTGACGAGCTGACGATAATCAACAAGCGAAAATATCGGCTGACATATAAAAGAGCCTTGGTGCTCCTGATAAATTTCAACCGAAAATCGACCACAGATTCTTTTAAAACAAGAAAACTATAACAAGTTTTCCTGTCTGTTTCAAAAATCTACACTGATGACCAAAATTAAATAATCCGTACTTGAATTAAGCCGTACGGTTTTCCTTAAACCATGTTAAAAAAACTTGATTCATGTACGGATTTTTGTAGCTCGGAATTCTTAATATTATCCATAATTGAGCCCGAATGTGATTGAGTTTTTAGGATAGATTTAAGTTCATAATGGGATAGAAATAAGTTCAAAATGGACTTATGTGTAGACCGCTTGGATTAATTTAAGTCCGAAAAAAGATTTGAAATTATCGGAAACTGCGATTGATTTAAGGAAAATTTTAATTAAATTGATATGACAAATATTATTGTTCTCCGAATATAAAATTCTTAATAGCATGAGTTCGAAATGGACTTTAAGAGAGTACATTTTGTATGCGGTCTCAGTTTTCTCTCTCAAAAATGGTCAAGTTAGATTGAAACGGAGGATCGCTCATTGTATGAATGACCATCTCATGTCCACCTAGGCCAGCAATTCGGCCTGTTGTGCGCTCCTGATTTTATTCTTCAGATTCCCTGCCCCTTTTCTACGTTAGGAATTCGGTCCCTTCTATAAAGTTTCTTAAATTCCTTTTGTCCATTCCTTTGACAAACCGACAGGTCATCTAAGGTATCCTCTCCTAATTGGATTTTCCTGATCTGCGGGAAAGCGAGGCACTGGCACAGGAAGTGTTCTAGCTTGCTTAACTCATTTCTGTTAAACCCGAGTATTCTCCCTGTTTTCTTGTAATCGATTTTGCCCCAGGTTTTCTTTGTGGTTCTTCCCACCAGTTCCTCTTGCCATCTGGAGGCATGGGTCGTCCACATCCATTCCCTCAACTAAGTTTTTGTCTCCAGAAAAAGATTTAGACAGTTGCAGAGTATTTTGGTCGGAGTCCCTTCCTATGTTGGACATTGCCTGGAAACCCTTGGTGACCTGGTATCCAGATTATAAATATGTCGTTATCTCTCGCGATACTTCATTGATCGCTTCCTTATAGTCCATGAGTGTCCTCCTCTTGACATTGTCATCCATGAAGGATTGGGTTCTGAAAATACGAATAGTTTTGTTAGTGACCCTATTCCGCAGCCATATTAGGCATTCTGTGATGGTCCTGATCTCTGCTTGTAGAATCGTTGAGTACTTTGGTAACTGGTATGCCAATTCGGCCCTAGGATTGTGGATATAGATCCCTATGCCTACTCCTAAATGGGATTTGGATGCGTCCGTGTAGCACTCGACTATTCCCCCATCTTGGATGTATGTGTTGTGTTCTGGTCCGCGTCTATCTCCTAGTCCTCTCGTGTAGTTCGCAACCACGTGGGTCTCTGGGATGCGATCCGTCTGACAGTTTGTTGTCGGAGACCCTACTAGGTTTTCCATTATTCTCCAATGTTCATCCTCAAACCACTCATTCAGTGCCCTTAGTCTCCTTTCTGAGATCGGTGCCTCAGATTTCATTTGGATATCAGGAAGAGTTTGGCTCAGCCGAATCGCAGTTAGCCCACTTGTGAGAGCGCACTGTGGTTAAGGAGAGATCAAAAAATGGAGAGACCAACAGAGCACTTGGTTTTTTCTATCACAAAAAGATAATTCATAAGATAACCACCGAAGACCAACATTGGACACTTTTCATAGACTAACTACTGTCACTAGTTGTCTGTCGTCAACCACCGATAATAAACTCAATTATTTTTAAATAAACTACTTTTTATCGTTTAAGAGTATGTTGACACTATGAGAATTGTATATGAATTCATTTCGTAATATGTACATCATACATACAAATTATGAAATATTTTCTTTCATTGGTGTCTCAAAATTTTTTTTTTAAAATTTGTATGATATGTTTCATTGTTTTTATGAAATCTTTCGTACATATTACGAAATTAATTCACATAAAAAAAGTAAAATAAAATTGTACTGAGTGAAAAACTAAGAACAACACTAGTTCAGTGCAAATAAAATCAATATCTGACCTAGCTTAGGTTCGGAATTTCATAACGCAAAGGTTTCTTTTCTACATGTTCTCCCGATGATATGTTCGCAAAACATAACATGACCAATTTAGCTCTCCAAACAATCCAGTGAGTAGGAAATTAATTCGAAAGACCTGTTGGGCAGCTCTTGCTCTCAGCGCTTCATATGTGAATTTATGTATGTATGTAATTACATTTTTGAGTACATACAATGTTTAGCCGGTTCATTTCGGTTCATCTGTACGTAGCATCAATAATCGTCATGGTCATCGTACAGCGAAACACATCATCGCCAGCGTCATTATGTGACCTCACTCACACGAAATGCTCTGTACACTGTGAGTGTGGGGAAAGTGAGTGCCCACAAACGCATCTCTCATTCTCTGTGGTCTCTTCATGGCATCCTCGTTATTGCCTGTAGTTATTTTTTGTTTTTTTTTTGTTTTAGTTTTTTTCCCCCACTCGATTTATTAATACATTGTATTCCCCCTCCAGTTTATGCTTTCAGTCGACTGTTTGACAGACTGAGATGAAAAAAAAAAAGAAAAATTACGACGACGACATTTCTCAGCGGACAAAAATCTACTGTAAATGAGACAATGTTGCCAATCGCACTGCAAAGACAATTCCAAAGGCGATCTCTAAAAATCACGTTTTTCCATTGAAACTAATTTTTACTGATCTCTATATTTTGTAGTACCATTTGAAGTTGAATATTGAGATTTGTGGGGATTTCTGCTGCGTTCCCACGACATCAATGGTACGGCGACGTGTTTGTATCAATGCTGCAGAATGGAAGAGTGCTGCCCATAACGAAACAGTGTGTAGGGTGCAGAAATTCTAAGGAAAGGTGAGAAATCCTGCAATTCGAACGAAACACTGGAGGAGATGAAATTATGACCGAAAATTCTAGCAAGAATTCAAATGTCAGGGCCTTGGCAATGCCACGACATCCCGTGGACAGGGCAATTGTAATGAAAATAGGAGGAGACGACTTACTAATTAGAGAATATGAACACTCTTCTGCAACATATGGTTGTCAGAAGACCCTGTTGATGAAGACGATCACACATCAATCACAGATGCAGGTGTACACATCGACACCGTTACCAAAAATTTCTGATAAATTTGTAATTATTTTTCAAAATATCCCAAGATCTTACTTACTTATTTCCCTTAACATTTCGTGAAGCAACTAAAGGGGAAATTCTCTCGAATCAGTGAGTTGTATACGATATAATTTGTATAATCACTGAACGGGACCCTACTACTATTTTAAAGCCGACTCCGAACGGGAAATGCTTTTCTAGAGAAGTTTTGCATGGCTCTCTTACTCGAAAAGTCGCCAACATTAACGAGGTGGAAACAGCCGCTGAAAAATGTTTGATGGTCTTACCCGGTTTCGAACTCGGGTTCTTCTCGGTGATAGTCGCACACACTACAGACCACGCCAAGGCCGTCCAAGATCAGTACCCTACAAAACCCTTTAACCTCTTTAAGTCTACAGTTTCGCCCTGCGTTGCCATATATATTTTTCAAGAAAAAACTGTTCTTCTGAAGATCATTATGATGACAGTTTTTATGAAACACAGATAAATCTGCATATATGGCAACGCTGGTGCTGACTTAAAAGAAAAGAAAAAACTATCCCAGCGGTACGCAACACTGGTACTAGTGCACAACAAGTGTTAGTCAGATGTCCAACTTCTTATGGTTTATGGTTACCCTGTAGTCATAAATACACATTCGTTATGACTTTGATCGATGTCAGTCCCTCCTACCTACATTTAAAACGGATATTTTGTTGTGTGTGTGTTTTTTTTTTTTTGGTCTTTCTTCTGTTTTGTTCGATTTTTCCCACATTCTCGTTCATTCGTTTCACCGCTCAGCTGTTGTGATACAGTTTTGCAATTTATTTGCCAGCCTTTTGTAATTGCCGCAATACAATGTTGCCGCTGATCGTGATGTTGGCGGCGTTGGCGGTGCATTCATTATGTTAAGATTCTTTTCGTCGTCGTTTGTCTCAAAAATAGCCCTAAATTGTATGCAATGCGGCTAAATAAATGAAAGGGTTATGCAGTATGGGGCTATAAATTCTTTAATTTGTTCATTTCAGAATATATAAGACGACCTGCTTTGCACATCAAACTAAATTCCGCACACATTCGCTTGCCTCTACTTGGCATCTTCCGCATCCCTGCGATTAGTAAGTCTCACCGTTGGTCTTAACGTTTTCACATCAAAACCATTCCCAGGGACCTTCTCACAAACAGAAGGATTAAGCTTGGCTTTTGCTTATTCTTAGTCCTGTTTATTTCTTAGTGACTTCATTGAGGTGGCCTTTAAATACTGGATGGTCATGTCGGAATAAAAATAATATGCGATGAACAAATTTAAGACTTTCTAGGTTTTAAAAAAGACCTTTTGATTATCCATTTGAGATTTCCTCTCATTTTGCTGGAGCTCTTCCGGCACAGAAAACCCATAACAATACTAATTACAAAATAAGCAGCTGCCATTAAAATTTAAATTGATTTGTTGCCAATTACACAAATTGTAAATTCTGCTATTTAAATACTAAATTAGAAATTGCTCTTTTTCGTAAAATAAAAATTCTTTTCTTTATAGAGTCAATGTTAATTCCCTATTTCAAAGAAGAATAATGAGAGACTAGAAACTATTTTTGTGAGTACACCGCCAAGAAGATTACTTACAATGACAACACCTACAGAGTTGTATTCCTCGGGCTGTGAATAGTGTTGCCAACATATTCATTACAATTGTGTTGCCATATTTCCAAGGTATACACTCAGTAAGAAGGGTTGTAAAATCGAAAAGCATTTTCCAATTAAGCAGAGTTTGAAGAATGGCCTTTGGCTGCAATTCAAGTTTTACGATTAATAAATACACATTTCAGACATTATTTTATTTGTCCAGTCTAAAAAGAAAAACGGGTCATGTGTCCTCGTTGGGTTAAGTCATGCCATCCCATAAATGTAGCCGGGCCATCGCCCTATCGAGTAGGAATTTTCCGTATATCGTTTTATTGAAAATTCAATAATATAAAGCACAGAAATGATAACCCTTTGTAATACAATGTACTCGATACCTATCACATTTTATATATTAATGTTTAATTTCATGCCAATTATTTTGTGTGCCGTATTGAGGTATTGATGAAATATTTCGTGATTGAAATTGTTAACGTCTACAGTGGCGGCCATTTAAATAGCAGCGCTTTTTCGGGAACAGTAGAAGATCTCTTCGAATTGCTCTCCGATTTTGTTTCCCTCTCGGCGTATTTTAAACAGCTTTTGAATGAAATCGTAGAGCGAACATGTTGTAGCCTTAAGAAGCAGAAAACAAGATCATAAATTAAATACTCTTCTTCACAAGCGCCTATCGTTTGAAATGGAGACTTCTGAACAGGTGCAGTATCTAGTTTTTTTTTTCTTCCAGTAGTATTTGCGTGGCATTTCATTGAATTGTATTGCATGTCAAAAAGGCATTTCAAAATGCAATTGAGCGAATGACCTCCTCTGCAGCCTGATTGTATTGTGCATTTCTATTTTAGTGCCTACTTTTAATTTGCCACCACCGTTTATAGTGAAAGAAACGATAGAATAATTAAAACGATACTTATAACACATACGTATTTTAGTATTTCCCTCAACATTGAATTAGGGAAAAGATGGGAAAACGTCGGCATCATAATCTGTATTCGATACTAACGAAACTCGACTCCGATGGGTAATTTCCTTGTTAGACATTTTGTTCTTAGCCGTATTTGAACCTGGTTTTGCTGTGTTATTGTCGAGCATGCCAACGTTCTTATGACGTTCGGCCATAACACGGTACAGAATTTTTTTTATTCTATAATGAAAAAAACTGATCGAAAACGGATGAAATGTTAAAATTGTCGGCGCTTGAGTTTAGAGCACAAGTCGTATCTCAATTTTTTAATCCTGGACAACCTTTTACTAGAAATTATGGTGTAATAGGTAGTGTATTTATGTAATGTACATAAAATGTATTTCAGTCTGAAACCTTCTAGCGTTTACAGATAATTTGAGACCGGAGTCGTAGTAGAAAGTATTTCCATTTGTGTGCCACGTACAAACTTCAACTCTAAACCAGTTTTAACAAATAAAGGGTGTTTTTTATTGAGGTATAGAACTTCGAATTGAAATAAAACACAAGAAAATCGTTTTAATGTCCATCAATTTGTCTTTATTGGAAGGATAATTTTATGCCATTAATGTTTAAATATGATTTCGGGCATGTGGCCGCCGCGGCTGGCTCGAATAAAGCCAATTCTACAGGTCCAATTTTCAACCACTTGTTGGAACCACAACTCATCCACATTCATGCCATCCAATTCGGGAACAAAATAGTCGGTTATCATGGCTCTATACCGGTCTCCATTAACGGTAACTGACTCTCCAGCATTATTTCGGAAGAAGTATGGCCCAATGACTCCACCAGCCCATAGAGCACACCAAACCGTCAGTTTTTGTGGATGTAATGGCATAAAATGGACGGAGCTTGCGGTGAACTTCGCGAACTGAACCATTACTTTCGAAATAAATTTGCACGATTTGCAAGCGTTGTTCTTTTGTCAACCTGTTCATGATGAAATGGCAAACCAAACTAAATATTAATCACTTGACAGCTGACAAAATGGCCGCCAGTTAAAAAAGTGATGCCAACTTAAAGTTCTATACCCCAATAAAAAACACCCTTTATTACAATTCCAGACGAAGAACTTCATTCTTTGAACATGATTTCAGGCAAAAGACCTTCTAGCATAGAATTTTATATTCTAAAAAGTATTTCAGTGTGAAACCTTCTAGCGTTTTGAGATAATTTGAGACCGGAGTCGTAGTAGAAAGTATTTCCATTAAGCTGTCGTGGAAGTACTAATTTCAATGCTAAACCAGTTTAAAACATGGGCGAATAATTTGATAATCTGAAAGGTAGTTCGTTTCTTGCACCTATTGATAACATTCGTGGCATAGCCGCATTGTAAACTTCCTCATCTTATTAAATAACTTTAAATATTTGCATTCTTTTTTGATTTTTTTTTTTTTAAATTTTATAAAATAAAAGCATTGTCATAGAATTTTTAAAAAAATGTTTTTCTAACAAAACCTAATGGTGTACCATCCTATTCTTGGTCATAGCTGTCGGTTTGTTTTTGCCCTCGCCCTGCAACATTCTCCCCGTGTACACAAATAGTTCCTACTTTATTATTAGTTGGCATTCATTCATTTATTCCACACGAGTTGTTCAATTATTTAAACATTTTTTTTTTTTTATATTAATTTCAACACAATTTCCATTTATTACGACGCATCTATCTGATTTTTTTCTTCTTTCTAGTCACTTTCGTAGGTAGTAACGGAATGATATTACGAAGGAATAGAAAAAAGAAAAAAACGACAATGGCAAAATATAATAATAATTAATGCAGAAAATGCAAAAAAAAAAAAATTAAAATATTTAAATAATTTGTTCAACGAGTCCCGCACACGCGGAATTTTGAGCCGTTCTACACACAAGCAACACCCGCTGACTGCTCGTTTTGTAAAAAGAAAAAAAGTTTACACGTGTATGGTCAGTGCAACATTGTTTCACCCCAGGGGCACGGGGTAATCGCGGCGCGCCCCTACTTTATTGTAATACATTCTTGTTATAACAAGATTTATTTTAGTTTGCCCGCTTCAGCGTTTTTTTTGCTCTCTCTCTCAAACACTTTTGTCGCATTGAACACACATTATTACATGAAGTGGGCGGCGAGGGAAGGCTTTTCGTTAGGACTAGTCTGTTTCTGATTGGCGCTGGTTGGTATCGGCTGGTAATGAGGGCTGAGGGACTGTGAGGCGGCCAACAACCGCAACAAAGTCTATAAAATAGACATGCATACGCCGTAGTGTTAATTGTCTGTAATTTTAATTGAGTTAGAATTTGTAAAATATACATTTGCCGATTTCACACATGTGCGACGGACAGCCATGGCCGATTGTAGAGCACAGCCTATGGGTTGCCTCTTGGGAAGAAATACAAACAGGAAATTGCTCAAATGAGAGTTAAGGACGCTATTAAAATATGTATTTATTTATTTCGTCTATGGAAATACAATTACTTATAGACTAATAGGCCCAGTATTTTCTGAGAGTCTCCGATAGACATAGAATGAGAGAGACACAGCCTCTCTCTCTCTATCTCAATAGAATTTTTCTTGGGCAATTCCCATTACGGTATCTCGATATGTTTTTAATCCCACAATGACGAGAAATTTCGCGAGAACTCTCGTGACTTGGTCGTGAATGGTTTTGGAGAATGGAAAGTGAAAAACCCATTCATTCCAAAGATTATTACTGCCTTTAAGAGCTGGTTAGTTTATGCGGACGATGAGGTTGGACGGGTCTTGCCTAAGGAAAGCATTTTAACAAGAACCACCTTATTTTTCAGGTGTAGAGAAATTAACTCGGTATTTGCACGTTCAAAAATGAAAATTTTTTGTGTTTTAAAAGAAACAGTTGATGTAGCGACTTACGCTGCTCAAGCCAGATACGCTTCTACCTTCTCTTTAAAGCCGGCACCGAAGGCCTAATGTTTGTTCTAGCGCAGGTTTACATGGCTTAAGGTCCAATTAGTCTTGACGGCAGGCTCAATATTGTGCGATTAGTAAGACAAAACAAAACAAAAACAGCTGATCGAAGATCATTTGTACAATATATAATGAAAAAATCAGACTGTCTTCGTTTATAAGTATATTAGTCATAACTTTAAAATTTAATTTACAACTTATAAATAATTACCGCGCGCAAAATGTCGAAGTGAAATCAATAACAATAAACAGCTGATCGGTCTTGACGGTTGACGGTTGATTCTGCAACTTGCAGAAGTCTACCGTCGTCTACAGTCAATTTTAGTTGTCTCTCTCTAACACATGCAAAATGCAACCCCAACTCAAACAGCTGATCGTCTACCGTCAAGACTAATTGGGCCTTTAGAGATTACTCTCTTTGACTCGTAAAGTGGTGGAAACGGAAACTGAAAAATGTCCGATGGTCTTATCGGGAATCGAACCTGGGTTTATTGTATGATAGTTGTACAGACACTCACTATCACACCACAGCCGTTCACACTCATTTTGTTATATCTTCAGTAGTTCAGTGCAATTGAGCAAGAGGATAATTCAACTGTTTTCTAAAAGTTGTCGTGTTTGGAGTTCCATTTAGCATTTAGTGTTAAAATTTTGTAATTCTTCAATTCAATTGTGCTTTACAATTCCATTAATGACAATTTCAATTCAATGTATTTTGAAAAAGCTGTTAGAGAAGACTTTCATTAAAGTAAGCTAATAGAAAGTTGATCTTCATCAGATTCTGATGGCTTTCTACGTTGGGTCGTATTATAAAAAACAAATGTATAGTTCATAAAGACCTCCCTCCACCAGAGTACAGGTCTGCGGTTTATTTTACTCAATTTATTTATACAAATATATTCTTTATTTTCCTTGAATATAAATATTTATTTTGTATAAATATATATATATTTTGTATAAAGATTGTTCAACAAATAAAATGCATTTAATAAATATTTTTTTTTCTTATCTGCAAACGTTTTTTCATTTTGTTCTTGCTAAATGGGGCAAACCCCATCAGAGTCTCTTTTCCATTCACACAAAAAAAAAATATTTAGATTGAAATGGTCTCAAAAAAAAAACTGGCACTTTAAGTGTGTCTAAGAGATAACCGCAAAAGTGTTTAGGGCTTCTAAAGCAATCATTTTGATTTGAATATTGTGTTTTTTTTTTTGCTTTCTCTATTTTCGGTTTGTCTATCGCTATTTTGTCCAGCGAGTTGGCACTGGAAATATTGGGAATCGTCTTGCATTCGCAATTCAGTACTCCGACTGTGTTTCAACAGTCCACAATAAAGTAACAGCCTTAGCCAACATGTCGAACGACAACGTTCGCATGCTATCAAACCGATAAACAGCTGATTTCAAAGCCTCTAAACAGCTGTGTTTTTACAAAAAACATGCGAACGTTGTCGCCCCGTTGTCGATTGTCATCGTGGCTTAGGCTGTACATGTTGACAGACTCCAAACTTGAGAATGAGAATCAGGGCCAGTCTAAGGGCATCTGGCACCGCTATGCTGTAAGTGGATTTGTTGGTTATCACTTGAAACGTTTAACATACATAAACATAAAAAACTTGTAGAAACAAATTATAACTTAAAAATTTGTAATATTCGATTAAATGTCATCACTGTCTCGCTGCTTTAATTTCAATTTTTCAAAATACCAAAGTTTTCTGCGCAAAATCGTTATCCAGTCTGGCCAGAAAACGCATTTCCGCAAACGAACTACATTTCTGTTCCCCACAATTTTTTTCAAAGCTCTTGGTTAAATTCATTTTGATTTTAATTTATTATAGCAAACTCGATCGAGTCGGAGGGTCATTTTTGAGTTGTGGTAAAAATGTTTCAACAAATTGACAGTTTCTCGACAATTTTGCTTTTTTCAAACACTAGATTTTGTTATTTCAGCGACAAACAGCTGATGAGTGGCTTTGATATCAGCTGTTTGTCGCTGAGAAAGCATGCAAACGATGTGGCTTAGGCTGTAAATCATAGAAAAATTCCTAATATATATATTTTTTTTTAAATAATTTATAATACATACTATTTTTGTTACATATTTTTGCTAGCCCTGACAATGCAGTTTTTTATTTAGACAATTTTTTTTTAATTGCTGAATCATTACCCAATGGCAGATCATATTCTGAACACTTGAATGCACTCTGCATATCGCTCTGCATATATTCTGAAACAGTCATCAGAGTATTGCTCCTAATTATTCGACTGATATAATCTGGAATTGAAATTTCATCACCCATTAATGACAGCGACAAAATACACAGTTTAGACTTTGAGAATAATTCAAATCGATCATTTAAAATATGCACATGCGACCAACCGGATACGGATAAATTCTGAATAACAAATGAAACAATACAAACACCGAGTGCGTTTCTCTAAATCAATTTGAAATATTCGAAATATCCGCTCAGAGATCGAAAACAAGCTGTTTGGAGATTTAAGAGTTACACTCTTGAAAGATGTTTGAGAAATCCACATTTAAGCAATAAGAATACAAAAACCAACAAAAAATTCCTTTCATATGGCGGAATATTGGACATACAAACGATATAATTGTTCGTACATTCTGTTAATTCACTATTTACTACATTCGTGGTGGTATTGAAAGTGGGCGTTGTTGGCCCCCTTTTCAAAAGTATATTTAGTACTTTTTAATTTTGCTTTTGCTTTAAGACAACCTTTCTAATCTCTACTGTATTCGACTGGCGCTGTCTTTCTTTTCACATGAAATATGCATCTTTAACTAATTATAATACTAGTTTGGGTTTATATCCGATTAGTTTCAGTTCACAAAATTTATTTAACAAAGCCGGTTTCATGTCGGCGAGGACAAGTCTTTCGAAAATGATTATCAGCGTTTATATACACAACAAAAAATTTTATTAACATAATGAGAATTATTGCAGTATATGTATTAGAGGTACTTTGAAGACAGTGACGTATGGGGGAGGAGGGCCAAAATAGTTTGATTTTGAATAAAAACAGCAAAATAGTCAAGGCGCTTTTGTATTTCGAAGTTAAACTGGCCGACGCTTAAAATGAAAACATGGATAACTGCACAAATTGACGAGAATTTCCCATTCTCAGTAAGCCAATTCGTTTAAAAATAGACCAAAAAACAATCACATTTCACTTATCCGAATTGAGGTTTAGAGGAAAACAAATCGAATGCAACTTCCCCAAACTCAACTTACGCTTTAAAGACAAACCCAAGCATAACTGAAACAAATTGCCTGTACTCTGTCAGTTAATCTAAATCGACTAAATGAAATTCTCTCTACGAAATATCATAAGCGAAAATAATCAATCGATAATAGTATTTCTTGTTCAGATCGTTTAAGTGAACACACTTATTCGAATTACGCTTTAGAGAAACGCACGGTAAAGTGAAACTATGAGGCGGTAATTTTCAGTGTTTTTTTTTTCACTTATTTAGCTGAACACATATTTCACTTATCTGAAACACATGGATAACTGAAACAAATAGGCCGAAATTTCTATGTCAGTGCAGTAAAATGAAATTCTCTCTAGGAAATGTCATAGGTTCCTAAGAAAACATGCAAAACTGAGTATTTCAGTTAACCGAATTGCGTTTAAGGGGATTAATGGTGGACAAAATCGACTGCAATTGTCCAATCGAAACATAATATTAACCACTGAACACACATTTCACTAAACCACTTTGTGCGTTAGCGAGTAACCCAACAAATTGCCGGCAATTTTCCATTTTCAGTTAATCGACTGAATGAAATTCTCTCTAGGAAATATCATAAGCGAAATCAGTCAATCGATAAACTGACACACATTTCACGTATCAGAATGACGCTTACACGAAAACAAGATGGCGGCAATTTTCTATTTTCAGTTGACCTTTAATTCTATTTATTATTTTTTTGTTTGTAGTTATTAAAACAAGGGAATTTGCTGTATGAATTTTGGGTACTTACCGCCTGAAAAAAGTAGCAAACTGTTGTTTTCCTGTTACACTTGGCAGCACTGGTTATGAGACCAAAACAAAAACAAAGTATCCGCGATTACGAAGACGGCGACGGCGATGATGTTATTGATCCTGTTTTTATTTAATTCTTCTTCTTCTGTTTTACTTTAAACAATTTTCGTGTTGTTTATTAACAATTCCGATTGCGAATTGTGTGGCAGAGAGAGAGAGAGAGAGAGTGAGATAGAGAAAAATAGAGCAGATACAGATTGTGCGTTGGTATTTGAAAAATGTATTTCAAAATATGTATTTTTCTTCTTTTTTTTTGTTGCAGTATTATTTTTTTTATTTTTTTGTTTCTTTTTTCTCTATATTATTTTTATTATAGAAAAGAAAAAAAAGGGGGAGTATAGTAACGGGTGGTGGTACCGATAGACCGTTTGTATAAACAAATTGTATCTGAATATCGTAGATCGGAACGTACTGGGGTGGGCCTTTGACGTACTTACTTTTTGTACGTTATTCTTGTGTTTCTTTTTTGTTAAGAAAACTTATTTTTGTATTGTTTAATATTTTTTGTTTGCCTTGGAATAACTGCATACGAATTAAACATATTTGTTTTGGTTATTTTTATTTTTTGTGGGATTCTTTAATTTTAAGCTAGGCCTGCGTTTCTCGGAGAGGGGGTTTTTTCCGCTTAATATTTTTTTTTTTTTTTGAATTTCAATGGCTCAACTCTTTATTACGTTTTTTTCTTCTTTTTTTTTTGTGGCGATCACTGAAATTATTTGCATACAAATTTATTTATTTATTTCTTATTTTCACTGATTCTTTTTCCGTAAGGGCGAATTGCATTACGCCGATTTGCACTTGTATTTGTTTGATAATATTATTATTTGTCAATTTGTTTTATTGTTATTATTCTTGGCACTTTATATTTTTTTTTTATTATTATTATTTTATGTTTCATGTGATATTCTCTCGAAAAATCCGCGAGAATGGCAGAATTTCAAATGTAGAAAAGAATTTGAAAACAAAAACAACAGCAACAAACAAAATATACAACAAGTGAATTCGAAAATCTTGTTGACTTTTCGTTTTAATGCGAGTAGTTAGTTTGCTTTTTATTGTGATTATTACGATGTGGATGATGTTGGTGGATTGTTTTGTTGTTGTCATTTCACATTTTAGTGATAGTGGAGCGAACACAAAAGCCACCAAAGGCAATCTACACAGAGAGCGGGAGCGTGAGAGCGATAGAGACACAAAGAGTGAACACACGAAGAGCATAACGATTTCACAAAGCTCTCACTGATACCGCAGCTAAGAAAACGATCACCACCATCACACCACACGGTCACCAGCAGCAAGAAGAAGACAAGCAAAAACTTTACAATCACGTAACTAAAATAAAAAAATGTATAAAACAAAAACAGAAACCGAATCAAACAAAACTAATTTCAAAATATTCCAAATTTTATCAGAATTTTTTGTTGCCACACATTTCAACTCATCTGTAGATTCTCCAGAGAAATAATGAAATAATTATACACAATCACAATCAATGTTTTTGCGTTCTTTTTTTTTATATTTTTGATTTCATCTCTTCCTCTTCAGTACGATCACCGCACACATACTGATGCAGCATATGGTCGATGTAGTGGTGTCTGCTGTATGCGTGTGTATTTGTTTTTTTCAATTCTTTCTTCTTGGTTTTCTTTTGCGTTTTTTCTTTTTTATATTTTGTCGTGTGTGTGTGTTTTCTTTTTTCAAATATATTTCGTACGATTATTAAACGCAACAACAACAAGTAAAATTCGTATAGCCTTATTGTGCCTACGATCCGCACATATAGACAAAAGACGATGAACAATCGATCACTGACACACACAATACAGCGACCCGATCGATATATCCCCCCTCCCCCCTCAAAACGGTTGGGAGAGGGCGCGCGAATAACACCTCACCACACCTCTGTGTTACACCACCACCGACACCATCATCTGCATCAGCCTCATATCGTACTATACCCCCGAAGTATGGACGGCTGAGATGGCTGGTTTTTCTGAGGTTTCTTTGGCGTTCTTATCAACCAAATTCCACACTAAATTATAACATTTTCTTAAAAAAGAACCTTTGTTTTTTTTAACACCAAAAATATTGTTTTATTTTAATTTCACTTAGTCCATTTTTTTTTTTGCGTATAAGTTTTCAACAAATTTCGTTTTGTTTTTGTACAGAAATGGCTGTGAACAAAAAAAAAACGAACGACCTCGTGGCTTTTAAGCTCAAAACGTGTTATACGGTCTCTACCTGCTTACAACTTGGATGCGAACTGACAACTGATTCGTTGCTATTTACTGGCGACACGATTTAGTGGTTCAAAGCAACAAAAAAACAAAAAATAAAACACACCAACAACAGCGAGAGCACACTAACCGAGCAAACATCACACATCCACAAACATCACAAGCGCACACAACATTGTATATGCGTGTGCACACATACACAGGCAACATAGTAATCAGCACCACCACTCGCGTCTCGGTCTTCATCACCATCACCATCCCCACCACCAGCACTACATCGTACATCGGGCTTGTTGTACTGACGCTCAACCAAACGGCGAAAACGAATCACGAGCAACGAAGAGCAAACACAGCCCCCCCATCTATAAAAAGGCCTGCCTCACTGAAGCGAGCTGCATGTAAAATGTTGTGAGCGAAAGAGAGACACACACAAAGAGCCACATGGACAGTGTTGCCAAGTATTTTTCATTTAATACCGCCAAATCTGACTAAAAAAACCTCTAGAAACCGCTAAATTTTTAATTTAGCGGGATTTTCTTCAAAAATACCGCTATACCATTGGAAATAATTGAAATTTGTTGAAAATTTTGACTTCAATCTTTTTTAATTTCAAGTAAAACCCTTTTCTTTCATTAAATACATTTTTATTGCAATTTTTTCATATAAAATACGTAAATCTATTACTTTTTAATTACATTTATTTATAAGAAGACAAAATATAGATACCGACTTTTTTTTTCTTCTTTATATGTTTGCACTTTAATATGGATGCAAAAGTAATTTATTTAGTCAAAAATGTGTGACCAGTCTTCCGCAGCCTTAAGGTTATATGCTGAAAGAGTTCCTACTTCTCTTAGTATGGCTACAGGAACTTCATATTCGTAGCAGCAAAAGCGCTAAAATTCCCGCTAACCTCTAAATCATATTTTTTCCCGCGATGGCAATTTAAAAAGCTCTAGATTTAGCGGGAAATCCGCCAAATTGGCAACACTGCACATGGAGCGAGAGTGTGTGAGGGCTCCCCCATAATGTGTGTGTTAATGTGTTCATTTTCTAACCCATATTTGAGTGTTCTCTTTCGCTTGTCGACCATCAACAAATACATTCCACACATAGCGCGTTCATTTCGATGGCCCCATTATAACAGCAAACGAATGCATACACTGAGAGAAAGAGCAAGCCAATGCCAATAAAATGTCATGAGATGTTTAGACTGTGAGAAGTTGGGCATGGTCACCCTATACAACTCTCTCATAGAGAGTTCGGATTGAACAGTTTGACAATTTCATCGGACAACGAGACCATTTTTTATGGGGACAAAGTTCAGATCAGATATATGAATGTAGCTCCAAATTAACGAATGAAGGCAAGAGCCTTCTTCATATGTAAATAAAAAAAGAAACTAACTATTGAGTCCCAACAAGCCTTATTTGTGGTTGCCGATCTTGGTGGGGAAGCAACTCTGTGGAACCTGACGAAGACAATCTACGCCGCCTTTATTACTCTTAGTCGAAATAATTCATTTTCATCTAATCGAGTTCGTCTGTAAAGAAAATTAAACGACGAAAGTTCATGGTATATCCCTGAGAACCAAATCCACAACGGGATGGATTTTGGCCTTCTATGAAACTGAGGAGGGAATTTGTTGCCGAAAATGGTGTGGGAGTTCTTGACGCCTTAATTGGGCGAAAATGTGGACATGTGGCTTCCGCAGGACAGCTCTCGTTTGAAACATTGGATTACGAAATTACAATATCAACTGTCAACCAAGAGTAATTGCCGTGAGATTTCTTTCTTCGGAATTTGGTTAAATCTGCGGTCTTTATCAAAAAAACGCTAAACAGCTAAACGCTGTGAACAGTTATGTTTTCTGAAAATTCATTAGTTGTATGTTATTTTTTTTCTTTAAGAATGTTGCAATCTCAATATAGCAAACCTTAAACCTTAAGGTCAGTGGATCAGTGAAGTCTCACATATATCCGGCAAGTATTATTGAGTTTACGTGTCCGGCTTTCTCCAGGCATCGGGTGAGGGTTGACTGGTTGTTCTCTGGTCGAATGCTGAAGCTGACAGTGTGCCTATCTACAGCATTGTCTGTTCTACAGGAATTGTCCAGTCACATGTGACTCAAGTTGAAAGTTTCATTGGTTACTAGACTCCAGATGTTCTATGGCAAAGAATCCCGCCTTTACTTAACTTCACCTTGGTCATAACAAATCTTAGAATACGCATGGCTGCTGCTGATCAGATTTAGCCTTAATTCGTTGTCGTAACTCACCAACGTCGAAGGGAGGAGATATGGCTGGATCGTGTTCTTGTCGCCACGAATCAAATGCAT
The DNA here is from genome assembly GCA_958296145.1 of Hydrotaea cyrtoneurina. Taxonomy (NCBI): domain Eukaryota; kingdom Metazoa; phylum Arthropoda; class Insecta; order Diptera; family Muscidae; genus Hydrotaea; species Hydrotaea cyrtoneurina. The sequence goes on from OY282512.1 coordinate 100,132,495, forward strand.
GGAAATTTTTAATACAGGGTTTCCCAACAAAAGGTTTTATTTTGAATCACCTGGTATTTCGGTAGCTTCCGGTCACTTTTGAAGCTTTCTTTCATTGACATTTGACAAGTAGAAGCTACGCCATTACTAAAAATGGAACGATGACATTGATCTGGACAACATTTACTCTCAACAAGACGGCGATTTTACGGAAAAAGTTTCCGCCCCGTGTTATCTCTCGAAGAGGTGATCCCAATTGGCCACCGAGATCTTATGATTTACCACCTTGCGATTTCTTCCTTTGGGGCCACGTGAAAGATAAGGTCTACGCCACCGCTTGTTGGAGAACCCTGTATAACACTTGGGAATGGGCAAGTTGAGCCTTGCTTTTATTATTCCGCTAACCTTTTAGGTATTTCCTATTAATTGCCAGCCGATTTATTTGAATTATTGTCTTGTTTGAAATTATTAGCTTTTAGTTTGAATTATTGCCTCAGTTGAATTTATGACTTTATTATTAGTCAGATAGATAAGGCCACAGAACATCGTCAGCTGTGCAACCGTCATCAGCTGGTTCAAAAACAACGGACAACGAATAAACAAAACCACGGATTGGTATAAAATACGGCAGCGTAGCCACAGGTATCTGCTCAAGCAATTCAGTTCAGCTGTACTTAAACGGAGACGCAGCTATACCGAGATGAATTCGACTTTCCCCTAAGACTCAGACATGCGGAAACGGTCTGCATGAGAGACAGTGTCACCAGTAGCAGCCCATTCTGTACGTCTTAGAATAAACTAAGTTCTGTGGCGATTTCGAGCAAAAAAGAGCAGCCACTGTCAAAATAAAAATAAAGACTACCCCGAATGTCGAATGTTTTTTCTAGAGAAGTTTTACACGGCTTAGAGACTTCTCTCTTACTCGTAAAGTAGCCGGCATTTTTGAGGTAAAACCTGACCAATGGAATTGCATATTCTTATCGAGATGCAAACCTGGTTTTGTTGTTTTATAGGCCGTCCACAAAATTAGGTACCTCAATTGAAAAGTAATTCATTTTCAGGCGGTAATTTTGCACTCACAGTAGGCAATTTTAATTGCCACAATTTTTAGTTTGTTGTAGACAGTGGTAAGGGGAATAAAAAGGGAAAGGGAAAAAACGTTGTACTGGCAATTTCTGTTTGTATTTTTCATAGTGTGAAGTTGGCTGCAGATTATTTTGACATTTTCAAAAGCATTGGCGATAATGAAAACACAATTGGCTGAAACCGAATTGCGTTGTGTGAACACAGCACGCAAGTTTAAAAGGGAATCATACAAATGTCCGTAAGAAAAATTGCCTTGTGTGAACACAGCACGCAAGTTTAAAAGGGAATCGCAAGTAAACTTGCCTTGTGTGAATCGGGACCAACTACAATTCATTAACTCAATGCATATTTGAGTTAATACAATTATCTTTTTAATTGAATTAAACAAAACAATTAATTGATGCATCCTTTTTTTTGACAGCTTGTCTTGAGTTACAGGGTATTTTGTCCTCATTCACTAGGGAATTGGGAGTATAGCGCGAGAATACGCTACTGACCTGCGTTTATACAATAATTGACCCTTTTTTTTCCTGTAATCTCCGGTTTACGGATTATTTGTAGCCTTCAGACCAGCCTGGCTTGATATTAAAATTTGCCATCGCGGAATATTTGCCAGCACCAGGTAGACCGGGCGTTAAAGGTATCTCGTATAAGCACATTTAGACATTTCGCAGATGACCTTAGAATATGTATTTTGAATTTGTATCTACAAGCTGCTACTAACATCATGACAAACCGGATTAGCCCGTTCTCATGTGGTCTTTGAACTTTGGACTTTAACGCCATCATACGTTTGTCACACTGTGATGCCTCAGAAAAATTCCAGCAGATGCGTTTCTCTGATGTGAACCGCAGTCTGTAACTGTGATGAAATTTTGCAACACCCGGAAACCCGGCCAAACATGAACTCCAAACCAGCGTCTTTGTGCTATTCTAGTAAATTGTACGCAAATGCAATGAGTTCAATGTTCACCGGTACATCTCGTTGACCCAGAAATACCTACGTACCCACATACGTCAAAGAAAACGGTTACGAATCTCTGGCGAGTGAGAGTGGAGGAGAGCAGAAAACACAACCTATTAAAATTATACGCAAAAAAAAAATATATTTTTGCATTTTGCGCATTAAGGTTGGCTTTTGTATTTTTGTTGGAATCAGAATCAGAAGTGGCAAATGAAATCTTGGAAATGATTAACATTCAACAAATGTCAAAGTAACGAAAGAGGAGGCAGGGAATGACGGGAATGACCAACAGAAAAACATGTTTGATTGAACAATTTGTGCAAGTACATTGTGGCCATAAACGTACGAGGGAAGTATGGGGTAAATATAATTCACAGCGGATAGGATATTTTGTGGGGATTTAACTGTATTATTTTAGAGTTTTACCTGGAAACCGTGGAGACTTTTGGGAGCTTAAAATTAAAACCATGCAGTTTTTTTAGAGAACTTTTTTTCTTGCAAATGAAGTGTACAAAATTGTACTGTAATTAATTGTAGATATTTTTCTTCAATTTGAGCACATGATTGTCTCAAGTGTTTTGCATGATTTTTATGAAAAACAATCCAAATGCAAAATGACCTAAAAAAAAATAAAGAATATCCCAAATGAAGACTTCTCACAAATAGGACAACAAAATTCCCCAAAAAGGCCAACATGAAAATTCCCCCAAAAATTCCGAAAAATTCCCCAAATAATTTGTGAAAAATTCTCCAATGTAAAAAATTTCACGTTTAATTCAGTAGGCCTCGTAAAAAATGTGTCATTATAAAAAACTAGTAAGTTGTAATGCGCCTATGGCGCCCGTTGAAATATGGGAAAAAAAATAATTTTTTCTTGAAAAAAAAAATTTTTGTAGAAAAAAAAAATTTTTCTTAAAAAAAATTTGTTGAAAAAAAAAAAATTTTTTTTAAAAAAAAAATTTTGTGGAAAAATATTTTGGAAAATAAAATTGGGGAAAACACAATTTCTGTACAAAAAAAAAAATATTATTTTTTTTATTATTATTATTTATAGAAAATTATAGAATGCCTATTTAAATTCCTACGTACTGCGTGACAGAGTCAGTGAATCAGTGTCGAGGATAAATATATATTAAGATTCCCAAAAAATAAGGGATTTTTTCACAATTTTTAGACACATGGTCCGCCATCTAACGTGTTTTTTTCAACTAGTGCTTTCGTTTTTGGTATTTTCGTTATCGTGCCACGTTGAACGAATTTTTGTTTACAAAACTTGAAGAGGAGGATATTGGCACACAGCCGAAGCTACACTCGATGTTTTGCTCCCTGTTTTTGAACATCGCCTTATCAGCCGCAGAGCTAATGTCGTTAGGCAATTGAATGGCCAGCCGAGGCAGCCATTTGAATGAAATTATTTTCCCTTATTAACCGGAAGGATTGTACTTTCAAATAAAAAAAGAAATTTGATACAATATCCAGTAGTTTTTTTTATAGAATTTTCCAAAAAAAATAATGTTATTTGGCGGACCCTGTAGAATCTAATTCGGATAAGCGCAAGACTTTTAATTAAAAAAAAATCGCTTAATGGAAAATAAATATTGTTCGGGATGATTTCGCTTAAACAAAAATCCGCTTTATTAAAAAATCTTTTATGTGAAATACATTTTTAATCCACAGACACAAACTTATATGATGCGAACACCGCTTAAGAGAAATATGAGGAATGTAACGGCGACAAAAACGGGCAAAGCAAATTAACCACATTTAAGACAACTCAATCAAATGAAAATAAGTGACTATTTTCATCCAAGCTCATTAATATGAAATTTAAATTTTACTTACATGTATTTTAAGTGTCGCGCCACAATTTTCTACCTTTTTTTTCTTTGTTAGAACAATTTCAAAACTACATACTCAATTCGTTTAAATGGAAGATGGTTCAATTATCCCAAGTCCTTTTTATGGAAAAATTCTTGATTTATTCCATTTTTTTTTATATTTGCACATGGAAAAATTCACCAATTTCAGGCTGTACATTTAATGGGTGGGCGGAGAGTATGGGTCTGTACGAAATCGATGAAAATATTTAAATTTATTAAGAAGGAATTGCGTATTCAACCGCTACAATTTGTGTCCGTATTTTTTCCATTTGGATGTTACCTAGAAATGTGCAAAGTCAAAAGTCATGAACAGAATGAGATGGTCCATTCCTCATTAGTAGACGACATGTATTCAAATATTTTAAAAATCCGAAACCGTTAATTTAACCCTGTTTCCAGTCGTAAACTGAAATCCACAATTGTTGGACACAACAGTTCTGTCCCTTCTGTAATCAGTGTGAGATCATCTCGTTGAAAAGGTCAATTCTTTCCAAATGCTTTTCTAGTATAGTCTGTCCGGTAATCCGGTTGTGTTCTGTCTCATTTCCACTTATTTGAGAACATGTTGTGTGTCTTTCTATTTCCATTAATTGATCGATTAGAGGATTTCAGACCGCTGTAGGATTTGGCACCCTTTGTGCTTAAACTTTTCAAACAACATGTAGACTTGTCTAATTTTTGCATATTAACTCCAAAGTATTTACTGTTCCGGTCTTGGCTGGCTGAATGCAATGGCATATTTTTAGATTAAATACTTTTCCAATTTTATGCTAATATTTTTTTCAAAACATTTTTTTTTACGCCTCTGCGCCGTGAAAACCAGCCATTCATCCACTTTAAAGTCGACTCTGTCTAGACAAACGAGGTGTGTGTGTGTGTGTGAGTTGTGTTGGTCTGGTCTTCGATGGTGCTACTTGCAGGCCAACATATCCAGCGAAACCGGTTGGCCAAAACAGAAAAGGTTAACTTTTTTTGTTTTTGCTCGAATACTGACGATTTAATTGGTTGCTTTGATTCAAACGACAGCCGCCAAATAATTTCGCGGTCCGCACCACATGAGAATTTGTTTCATTTGAGATTCACGTTTCGCTCAGATTTACGCGTGATCGTGTAAACTGAACGAAATAATGCTGTAGAATTGGTGAGCAAAACAAACAAAGAACAAAAATTACGTTTTCATTTTCAATCACAAAAAAAACAAACCTCAACTTTTTTTGTTGGCTCGTTAATGACTGGTCTGACTTACACTACGCAGTACGCCACTGCTGCCAGGAGCTCTGCCGCCCCTCTTCACCATACGATATTTGTGTGCGCTTGAGGTGAGACATTAGGGTGGAGTGAAATTCAAAAAAAAAAAGTTAACCTCGGAAAGAGATGTAGTCTGGGGTCCTAATGAGGGGAAAAATAAAAAAAAAAATTTTAAAAAAATTTTAGGGGTCGCGCCACTCCCTCGAAATTTGGAAATTATCGCTATTTTGGCGTTGATTTTAGAAAAATCCTAAAAAGTTTTATGCCAATAAATGTTTGCAATAGCGTAAACAATGAAATAAGGTCATGAAAAAATTTAAAAAAAATTTTCTCATTGTTCAAAAATTGCAAAAAGTAAAATAAGTCAAATCGCCCCTTCTTCAGAAAATTTACTGAACAATGAAATCGCCACCAAAGCTACAAATATTAGTCGATTATCCTCATATTTGCCTCAAATACTTTTGTTTGGGCACTGAACAAGCTCAAACTTTTAAATTTCGAATAAGTTAAGTCGTTAATTTTTAGGATTTTTCTAAAATCAACGCTAAAATAGCGATAATTTCCAAATTTCGAGGGAGTGGCGCGACCCCTAAAAATTTTTTAAAATTTTTTTTTTTATTTTTCCCCTCATTAGGACACCAGACTACATCTCTTTCCGAGGTTAACTTTTTCAAATTAAAAAAAAAGCATGTTTTCACTCCACCCTAGTGAGACATGTCAATTGGCTGCTGGAGAGAGTGCTGGAATGCAAAGTACGAACGATGATTGTCGATCACTCTGCGACTGTTAGCTTTGATTGTACCGCTCAGCCATGTCCCTCAACTTTTGCACTTGTCGCTTATGAGAATGTCTTACTTTTCTCTCTCTCTCTCTGTGAATGCGCATTCAATCATCTCATGAATTCCAAAATTCTTTGGATTTTTCTTTTATTACTTATTTGTCTTTGGTGGTTGTTATCCGTCCATGGTTCATTGTCTTCAGGATCAATTGATGTATTGGCACATCACGTCATAGCCCGACAGCCAAAGGTCAATAAACCGTTTGCTTGAACAATTCTGTAGAGAAATATTAAAAGTTGGACGAGCAGTTAAATTGGGATTCTACTCCGTATTTGTTATTGTCCCGCAGCAGCTTTCTCGTGAATTTTTATTTCACGAACATTAACTTCATTCATTAATTATGGAGTTCCTTAAAGGAATTATTTTGTAAGCTTCGTCTCTGTGGTGATGAGAACTCGGTCTCTTTGGTTCTAAAAACTCGGGGTCTGTGGAGCTGAGGCCACGCTCTCTGTGGAGCTGAGGCCACGGTCTCTGTGAAACTGAGGCCACGGTCTCTGTGGAACTGAGGCCACGGTCTCTGTGGAACTGAGGCCACGGTCTCTGTGGAACTGAGGCCACGGTCTCTGTGGAACTGAGGCCACGGTCTCTGTGGAGCTGAGGCCACGGTCTCTGTGGAGCTGAGGCCACGGTCACTGTGGAGCTGAGGCCACGGTCACTGTGAAGCTGAGGCCACGGTCTCTGTGGAGCTGAGGCCACGGTCTCTGTGGAGCTGAGGCCACGGTCTCTGTGGAGCTGAGGCCACGGTCTCTGTGGAGCTGAGGCCACGGTCTCTGTGGAGCTGAGACCACGGTCCTTGTGGAGCTGAGGCCACGGTCACTGTGGAGCTGAGGCCACGGTCACTGTGGAGCTGAGGCCACGGTCTCTGTGGAGCTGAGACCACGGTCTCTGTGGAGCTGAGACCACGGTCTCTGTGGAGCTGAGGCCACGGTCTCTGTGGAACTGAGGCCACGGTCTCTGTGGAAATGAGGCCACGGTCTCTGTGGAACTGAGGCCACGGTCTCTGTGACTGAGGCCACGGTCTCTGTGGAACTGAGGCCACGGTCTCTGTGGAGCTGAGGCCACGGTCTCTGTGGAGCTGAGACCACGGTCTCTGTGGAGCTGAGGCCACGGTCTCTGTGGAGCTGAGGCCACGGTCACTGTGGAGCTGAGGCCACGGTCTCTGTGGAGCTGAGGCCACGGTCTCTGTGGAGCTGAGGCCACGGTCTCTGTGGAGCTGAGGCCACGGTCTCTGTGGAGCTGAGGCCACGGTCTCTACGGAGCTGAGGCCACGGTCACTGTGGAGCTGAGGCCACGGTCTCTGTGGAGCTGAAGCCACAGTCCTTGTGGAGCTGAGGCCACGGTCTCTATTGAGTTCAGATCTATTGCTATTAGCTGAACAAACAGCATTCTCCTAAATAAACTTAAAACTTCATACAAATCAATACTGCAATACAGTTCTTCATTCTATTCCAAAGAAGCCTACTCTCAACTAAGGAAGTTGGTATCGGATTTTCACCTTCTACAGTGAAATCAGCAACAACAAACACCAAGAGCAATTCCCATCCAATTTGAGTAAATATCCAACTCATGCTAATAAATATTTAGTTAAATACAATTTGTCTAGTCTGACACACATGCGCAAAATGACGTCGACGGCAACTGTAGCAGTAATCATTTTCTTTTTTTAGCTTTTTGTGATCTCTCCAAAAAAAAATGTTCACGATTTTGTTTTTGAAGGCCAACATCTTAACTCGAAAAAATTCAACATAGAAACAGATGGACTTTAATACAGCTGAGATCAATTGTGGAGCCCAGTGGTTTCTCGTTTCATCGTGATGTCTTTGACACAATCAAAACACGGCAATTCCAACGCACCGCACTCACGTCCGCACATGTCTTGTGTAATGACTTCAAAGAAATTCGTCGTACGGAATTGGCCGTTACAGATCGATATACAGTGCCGTACGCGCGCGTGTATTCAGTTGAGCTCACGCACATATTTCGATTATGGAGTGACTATCGACGATGTTTGCATATTTGATCGGTTTGGTAGATGTGGTGACACGTACACTCCGTGGGCACGTAATGATTCTGACATGAATGCAACAAGTGTTGACTATTTAGGGAAAATTAAGGGTAACAAAGAAATCGTGGAAAATGTGATCAGAAACTTGTTTGGCAGGGCCGTGAGTAAAGTTCTTCGGCTTTTCGCCGTGTCAGCATGTTTCCCCCGGCGGCAGGTTGGAAATTACCCACAGCGAGAATAAAGTTAAGGCAAATAGTCACGTTAAATAACATTTTCGATTCTCATGCGAAATATAAACAGTGAGTCACTGTGAAAATAGTCCTCCTTTTACCAAATTGTTTACGGTAAACAAATTTCACAGTCGGCAAAATAATCTACGACAAAGAGCTGTCCTGTTATGGCATACAAATTTGGTAAATTCAGTCTGCAGGACAAGACTTTCGATAGAAGAATAAGGCTGGTCGATTTCGATGGGAGAACAACGAATCAAATCCATCATGTTGCGATAGAAGGAAGGCGCTTGGGACCTCAGTAAAGGCATGCAGTCGGCTAAGTGCAGCACCAAAAGAAAGCTAGACGTCGACAATCTGCAATAACAAACGACAGCAGACATCTACTCTACGAAGCTATCTCATCTTCTCCTATTAAACCCTCCTCTGTCCAATGATATACATAGAAAATGGTAACACATGCATAACATCATGACAAAAGACGCCGAAAAAGAAATTAGTTAACGAAAGCGGCCCGAAAGGAACCAATGGTACGATGAGGAGTGTAAAGCCGCCATTGAAACTAAGGACCAGACCTACAGGGCGACATTCCGGTCCATGTCGACGTGAGCTGTATAGGAGCGGTACCGAAAATTAAGGAGGGAGGAAAACCGTGTGTTCCCACGAAAAAACGGGATCGAAAGGCTTCAAAAACTCAAATCTCCTCAAACAGAGAGCCGGTCACGAACATCCGAGGTGTTGCACGATAACGTCCTCCTTCTCGTATCTACTGTCTCTACAGTAGTGAGAAGCCGCTACTCCCAGGCAGGCTGCATGTCCAAATGTTAAGCAATGCCCAGTGATCGCGGCTACCAACATAGATATGTATATCTATCCTAGATATGAGGCTAGATTTTCCCGTCATTCCGGCATGTTCTATACCCAAACCATCTATGATTCACCTATCTCAGAACTTCTACTCAGAGATTGAGCTGGCCATCTAGTGGGTGTAAAAGTGGCAGTAATGCGTACCTTCCAGTCCTGCCGTTCGGTGATATGTGGGGCAAAGTTCTTCCCAAAACTTCCGGTAAGAGAGTATAAGCCAGGTAAAACTTCTGTAGAAAAGCATTAGCCCTTCGAAGGCGACTTTAAGCAGTAGGTCCCGGTCCCGGTGAGTGTATCGTGCATAGATCAAGCCCCAAGTAGTCAACCAGCCAGTAAACGCAGCAAGTAATCAGCTGATACAGCCTAGCTCATCGATAAATACTTGTTGTTCTACGGCTACGACAACACAAAATTTACGTTACCTACTTTATTGGTTGACTACTTCACAGAAAAAACATATTTTTGAAATCAATTACGAAGTGTGTATGGAATTCGTCAATTCAATTACTTTTTTAATTGATTTTCTTCCAATTACAAAAGTTGTGAATTCAATTACTCAAATTTTAAATAATTAATTGATTTTTTTACTATTTTTTACATTGATTTCACCAAGAATTTCTAAGTTCAATTACAACATTAATTGATATCCAAGCTTAATTTCAATTACGACAGTAATTGAATATTTTTGGTCCGTATTTTTTTCTGTTTTGGGGCTTAACTGATTCAAGATAAGTTCTCTGTCTGTTCCTCCATGTAATGCTAAGTCCAATAGGTAAATAAGGGCCACGATGGCTTTGCCTGATCTTATCCATAATAAATATTCACTTATTTTGTTTTTCTTGATTAACAGAGTTTCTTTTGCAAATGGAGATTTAATTTCCGTCTGGATTGCCAGTAGTTTTCCATATTTCCCTCTGCCTCTTTTTACTACTTTTAAGTTCCTGAGATGTTATTACGTCGCTTCGGGGATGTCTTAAACTTCGTTCGGATGTCTTTATGTTTTCTATGGCTTCCGCTTACTTCTCTCATGTAGGCTATAATATAGTCGGTTCCATCCTACATTTGTTCTTATTGTTTTCCTGCTTTGCAGTTTATCTGATTTTTTTACGATGTCCGAGATATGATATGCCTAGTTAGCTATTCAACCGCTAATAAATAGCGAATTTGTTATGCTAATTCTTGGTCTAATTTTAGCATCAGTGATGGAATTTTTTTTATGACTATCACTCATTTGCCAACTTTATGTTAAAAGTATGCAAAATAGCTGCATATAAACCTGAAGCCACAAAAAACAAAGATTCGAAACTAAAAATAACTTTTGCAGTTTTCAAACAAACTAAATGACTAAATTTAAACAAAATGTTTGTTATGCTGTTAGTCGGCTCTTACTTTCCCCCCCAAAAAAAAACGATCGCCTAGCAGCGGCACACACTATTGTTTGTAACTTTTACCGCTGCAGATGGCCGAAATAATGAATTTTAAAGCGAGTTGTAAGTTAGAGAGACTCACAATTAGAGAAAAAATCAAGTGGAACCATAGATAGAGAAAGAAATAAGATTTAGCAAGTTAAAAAAAGTCTGAGAATTCATGCTGAGTGTAATGAGATGTCATTACCTGGTAATGTGGGGTAGTTGATTATTATTTTATAGTAATTTGAAGTAAGCTTGATTACTTAGGGATTATTTTCACCATAAGGTAGTTTCTGTTTTCCAAGAGAGAGCTCTGTTCTTAAGTTCTTTGCTAAGCCCAAAATAACATATATTTGCCAGCACGACCCTTCTTTTTATTTGGTATAGCCGACAAAAACGGATTTCCAATGCTTCAGTCAGACACGTCGCTGTCTATGGTCGCTTACCTTCAGCTCCTGGGTCGGTTGAATTTGGTACGGATGCAGGCGCATGTTGCCAAGTTGTGGTCTGCGTAAGGGAGAGTTCTTGTGAGCGACGCAAAATCGACTATCTTGTATTCCTCTGCACATAATTACGGACTGAGTCCTTATCTGGCGTTTCTTATACGCAGTTCAAAGGCAGGGTTATTGAGATACTACGCTGTCATCTATAATTGGGGCTCGATTGTCGTCTCAAATATATTACTCTGACAACCAAAGGCTAGACATTTCTGTTCGCTATATTCCTATTGCAATTGTCGCTTCCGTCACCATATCTTCAATTTTCCAGTGTTGCCTAACACATCAAAGATGTCTTGAAGCGTCGAGCTTTGCTTCTACTCCTGTATTCCTCAATCGTCTTACACTCTTGCAATTCCATCAACCTTTTCCTTTACCAAAAGACTCGAGTCGTTGCGTTGTGAGAATCATTCTTTCGTTTTGGAGCCTTTCTTACACTCATCGTCGTACCATGAGTTCCATGGGTTGATGGCCCAGTTTTAAGCTTTCCCATTTGAGTTTCATAAAACATGTGGTTAACTGCTCCTCGCGAATATCTTTGGGTAATTTTTATTCCATTCGGTTTAGTGCGGTTTCTGACACAGAGACTCGTGCATACTCATGCATAATTATTAGCACATGGACATGGTCACATTTTTATATCTAAAGAGCCAACTCCGCCGTCGAAAGCGACTGCGTTCAATAAACCAATGACGTCGACGTTTCAATGACATTGGCACAAACATGTGCTCGCTGCAAATGCGCAATAGACTGAAGAACACTACGTCGCGGAATATTTATACAGTCACCCGCTCTCATATTCGATTACAATGACAGCCGATAAAAACAACAGCAATGATAAGAGATTGGACAGCGTTTCAAATACTTCCGTTAGAGAATTTTTGCATTTTTCTTCGATTTTTTTTTTTGAATAAAAAACAAATCGCTGCTAATTGAAAAGTCAAAGTGGAGAAACATTAAAAACACGAGATCTAAACTGTACAATATGAATGTACAACTGCCAGGGTTGCCACTATTTCGGCAGTTTTCGGTGAACTACAGCTCAAGATTCTGGATCGTTTCATTTGTATCCATTCGATGAACCTTTCACCTTATTTCTAGCATTGCTTACTTTGGTTTCGTTGGCTTAGAAAAGCACTGGAGGAGTTTCACAGTCTTACCTTAGTTCGTGGAGAAAGGTCTCGGATAGAGCATTTCATTAATTTGATAGAGTCACTTGCTGTGGCTCTCTGGTATAGTGGATTGCAGTGAATACAAAAAACCCATCCACCTAACCAAAGGCTAGTCTGCGTGGGCATTACGGAAGCATTTAGATCAGCTCCCCAAGTAGGTCAGGAAACAATACAGATGTCCATCTCAGGCATTGCTCGGCGTGCAATCAACATGATTAACCAGAAGTCCTATGGATAGAGCTCTATTCTAGAAGCAGGTTGGGACCGCAAATAATAACTGAATACTCACTACATATCCCCGAAATGTTTTCGAGAAACTCTTTAAAGACTATACCATCGAGAGAGGAATGGGCCAGAAACTTACTCATGGAAGAGGATAACAACATAATCTTTATAGATGGTTCAAAAATAAGGACTGGTGCGGGCTCGGGGATTATCTCAGAAACTGTGGGAATAGAAATATCGTAACATTTGTAGTGTGTTCCAGACAGATATAGCCGCATTCGATCTAACAGCAGCAACAGGAGCAAACTTCCCTTGGAGATAAAAATCTATTTGGACAGCCTTGCAGCCCTCAAAGTCTTACACACAAACGCCGTAAAATCCTGATGTTCGTTACAATGTATTATCCCTCACTCTAATTCGACAAGGAATCGTATAAGGCTGCACCTAACCTTGAACCTTGAACATTTAAGAACGTATACGGCTACTGCAGCAGGACCTAATGAGAACTGAAACTGGTGTGAACAGGAACTGTTGTGAGCAGGAACTGATGGAATTGGAAGGGCTGAGGCAGGAACTAATGAATGAATACATGAACTAATGAAATTGTTAGGAACTAATAAGATCAGGTACTAAGGGTGAGAGCACAATATGATGAGAGCTGGAGCAGTAAATCATGTTAACAGAAGCATAACCCAATGAAATCACTATCTATAACACCGTGTTACAAAAAAATAGATTTTTTTCTGTCCTATGAACCAAATGCACATATTCGGAAAGAGGGGAAAAAATAAAAATACACGTGTATCGGCGATTTTCATGTACACGTCAGAATTTTTTTTTTTTAAGTTTGAAGTATGAAGCTCTTAGTGGCCTGTGTGAAAGCCTTTCGACCGATTTTTAACCCTTTTTCAGTGACCGAATGTCTGTAGCACGTCAAATTTTTTAAATACAATTTTTATCAATTCTCAGATTTTCCCCAATTTTTATTATTTTTGGAAAAAAAAAATATTAATTTTCTATAAATAATAATAATAAAAAAAATAATTTTTTTTTTACCAAAAATTTTTTTTTTCCAATATTTTTTTTTACAATTTTTTTTTTACAAAAATTTTTTTTTTACTAAATTTTTTTTTCAACAACAATTTTTTTTTTTACAAAATTTTTGTTTACAAATTGTCAACAAAATTTTTTTTTTTACACAAAATTTTTTTTTTCAACAAAATTTTTTTTTCCCACAAATTTTTTTTTTTTCTACAAAATTTTTTTTTTTCAAGAAAAAATTTTTTTTTCAACAAAATTTTTTTTTCAGCAAAAACTTTTTTTGAATAACATTTTTTTTTTCAAGAAAATTTTTTTTTTTCAACAACAAATTTTTTTTTTCAACAAAATTTTTTTTCCATATTTCAACGGGCGCCATAGGCGCATTACAACTTACTAGTTCTTCAATAGCAGGCAAAACAAAGTCGCTTATCATACGACCATAATGCTCCGAATTGACGGTGACAGTCGTTCCCTCGTCATTTTCGAAGAAGTAAGGTCCAATCACTCCCTCGGACCAAAGAGCGCACCAAAAGTGACTTTTTGTGGATGTAATGGCCACTCTTCAATTACTTGAGAATTCTCAGAACCCCAAAATACGACAATTTTGTTTATTAACATACCCACCGAGTGTGAAATGTCCTTCATAACCATAAACCTCAATCTCCACTTAAAGCACGATATGTGGCTGTGCCAGAATCATCATTTTTATAGTAGGTTTTAATAATTTTTACGTGTTGTGTGATTAACTATCCATTAACGATCCATTTTCGTTAATGTCACACTTCCAACTAAAAAAGAGAAAAAATTGGTTTAACAACTTAGTTAGACAGATGTCGAATTCCAGCCCCATACTTTTGAAACCACGAAATAGATAACCCTATACAATGCACCAGCAACGGGAAAATTGCCATTGATGATATTCTTGTTGACAATTTGGAAAAATGTGTATCAAAATTTAGGATCATTTTTTCAATTTTCAAAAACCAAACCGAAAATCATCCTTTATAAATATAGGCCAAGCCTCGTTTAAATAGATTCGGCTGCTGTAACACATAATGTAGTTATTAGCATTTTCACGTCCATCACATTTGGCTGATGGCGGCTTTATATTTCGAGGACAGCGGTCAACTGGATAAAAATTAAAAAAAAAAAATGAAAAACTTTGATTCTTGTTGTGGATTATTTTTATTAATTTTTTTTTTACATCAAGTCGAGAAGTTGCCACTGACATTAGGGGCAAATCTCAAAATTTATAGCATTTTCTTTACATATCACTTGTAAAATTATAAACTTAATCAAACCAAGTTTATCCATATAATTTGCAAAATTCTCTTCCTTTTCAGTGTGGTTACGTTTTCCCGAAATAGCGTACAGGACCAACGATCTGTTATTGTTGAGGCTGGTATCTGCGCAGATGGCCGGTTGACCGGACGACCGACTATAGAGAACAATCGTTCTTCAGCCGGACTGTTCGTATGTGGAATATTCTTCCTGCAGATGTCAACAAACCACACTCTCTTTTTCCTCCCTCCAATACCCTTATTGCCCATCGATAACACAGTGCATTACCAAAAAAAAAACACCCGTTTTCTCTTATAAAAATCGCAACAACTCAAAATGCTGATCAACAGCGATCACTTTTTTAAACACGAAAATGGCAACACCGAATATTAGGCACACACACATAAGTATACACATCCATATGCTGTTTTTCACTCGGCATGTTCGAGTACTTCCCCACACAATCACCAAACGATAGTCACTCTTGTAACGCCAACAACAACAAAAACAACAAAGGTATGTAAATCAAAACAAAAAAACGTAATTTATTGATGAGAGCAGCACTAGAGAACACCGAACATCGCCACAACAACAGTTTGCTATAAAAGAAACCACTGTTTTGGGGCTATGGCATGAAGAAGAGGGAGAGAGAAAAAAAAGCGCCAAATTGTAGAGTGTGTGTTCGCAAAGGTTCGGCTGCGGTGGAGCAGCAAAACAACGAAAACAAAACAAACGAAATGAAATGAAAACAAACAAAGCACGCAAATACATCTCGAATTCATCGTCCACAATTCATTTCAATGCTTTGTGACGCTATCGTGGCGACGATGACGATTGTAAAGCAGACCACAGACCACGTGGTTTTTTCAAGTTCATTTGTTTTGGTGTTTTAGCATCAGTGTCGGACAGACGAACGAACGAACGGCGCTGACGGACTACCGAATAGAAATGGAATGGTGTCCAAACACTCACACACATGCCATTCCCGTAATGTTTATTGGCATTTACAAAACCAACGACAATAGTAATAAAACAAATATGGACGATAAATATGTTCGAAAGACAGACAAAAGTGGTGAAAAAATAAATAGATATTTTTCTGTAGCTTTGTATGCTTAGCAAGATCATGTGGAGAGAGAGAAAGAATGGTTTCTCATCGTCATAAAGAAACCTAAAGAAGAGTTGGTGCCTGAGTCGAAAATAAAGCGCTTTGGAACAGATGTAGGCATTTGCCTAGGAACTCTGATTTTCGTCGAGCAACTTAATCAAATTTAACAATTTTGTAAATGTGATGACAAAGGAGGTGATTTCATAAAACAACAGCTACAGCTTTACAAACTCTTCTTAAAATAAGTAAGTAATACAATTTTCATACATTTTACTTGACAACAGTTTTTAAAGCTGTTTTAAAATTTTTATGAATAAGTGGGTAAGATTTTACCCCAAGTATGGAGTTTTATGACCCTTGAGATTCGCATAATTTGAAATTGTTGTAGTTATTTGCTTTCTCTGTGTGTAAAGTTACACAGCAGAGTTACCTTATTACCCAGCAAACTAACCGACACGAATGACTATGCCTTAAGTCTAGACACAGATCACCATATCGAATTTAGCACAACAACAAACAGTTTTAGAATGTGTATTTTTAGATTCCTAAAATAATTTTATTTATTAGTTTTTGTAATATCTAGTCTGTAGGGAAAATTGTTCCATTGAAAATCGTTAAGTAACGTCTTCTCTTTAAGACTCTATAAAAATTACAGAATTCTGTATTGATGCCTGTCAGACAGCTATCTAAATAGTTTGTCTATTGTTGATACATCTTGCTTACGATTTCTTAAGCGAAATTTCTGAAGATGTTGCCGAAAAAAAATCCATGCGCTGTTCTTTCAAAATTCTAATACTTTTAGGTAGACATCTGTACGAAATCTGCCCTGCAGTTCAGCATGATTTCTTAACCCTTTAACCATTAAGGCCGTCTGCAGACGGTCATCGCTAACAACCATTTCAAATATCTGAGGTCTGAGTTACATTTGTTTATTCATTTCGTCAGTTATCTGCAGTGGAACAAGTGATTTTACATTGTCAACTGGGGAAAAAAAACGTATGCCTCCCTTAAAATGCATATGTTTTAAGCTGGTTTCTGTCTGCTTCTCGGACTTTCAGCAGAGCTACGCCGCTGGTCAGGAACGGTCATCCGTTTATCATGGAATGGCCGTAGAGAAAATTCGTTCTTCAGGTCAACTGTTCATAGGAAATGTCATCTTTGGATTTGTTTGGATAGGTTATGAGTATAGGTGGAATGGGTTGTCGGCGGCTTCGCTCGGAATGCCCTTGGTTGGTGGATGAGGTGGAGTGTTAGAGGTGGAGTATGACGCGTACAGGCCAGAATCATTTGCTACTTTCCAGAAATATCACTAGGGAAGTCATCGGGGCACTGGCCATCTGTTCATGGTTCTCAAAGAATCTTCTCCCCAGGTAAGCGAGTCGTCGTTCCTGTCCTTAGACTTGGACAATGACATAACAATAGCGGACGGAAATACAATATTCGAAATTTTGTTAAACCACTGAAGTCAGAGTCGAACTATTTCAAAATGCTGGAGTCGGTGTCGAACAATTTTGACTGACTGACTGGATAATTTTCTATCGAATTGTTGCGTGCTTCGGAAAAAACTGACACTTTGACACGTTTTTGTCGCGGTAAACTCTCTATGTCTGAGAGTATTTGTCTGATGATCGCCATCGTTTTCGTTGTAGACACCATTTTCTTTCGTCTTTCAACAGTTATAAAAAGGCACATAGGGCTTTGTTAATTCATTACTCGGTATTCCGTTTCCAGAAACATTTAGAGTGCAGAATGACTGCCCTGGTATTTCGCCCCCTAATAGCTGCAGAGATGTTTGGGATGATTGTTTATCAAATATTTACAATATCTAAATAATTGTTAGGATGATTTTTAAACAAAAATTTGCAAGATCTAAAAAATAAGTAACCTCGGAAGTGGCGCTGAACTTGCGCCGTGTCATTTCAATCTTATTCTGGGCGTCACCATGGTCACGGTACACAACATGCGGTGGTGCGAGTTAGATGCTTATCTCCAAAGTCTTGAATCGTCTGTAGGTATAATCAAATTGCTCAAAATTTCCCCATCATATGGAATCTGGACCAACTTTTTTTTGGCCAATATTGGATTAGATTTGACCTGGATTTCGTTTTGCGGAAATCAAACGTTTTGAAGCTGAATCCGAAGGACTAAAACTTTTTCCAGAAAAATTTCACATGGCTGAGATACATGAGAAGGTATGCCGTTAATAATGAAAAACAACATCAGCCAAATGGCCACCACGAACACGCTTACAGGACCACATCCTTTTCATGAAATTTTCCATAACCAAATCGCAAAATGGCTGCCCTGTGTCCTCGATAGCCTCACGAATTCTATCTTTGAGGTCTTGAATCGACCTTATCTTCCACGTGGCCCCTTTTTAGTTTTGCGAACTGTGACTGCAAGATTTTCACCAGTTGTGTAGTGAATTTTAATAATTTCAATGCGTTGTTGAAGCGTGTATCGTTCCGTTTTTAGTAATGGCCTAGTTTCCACTTGTCAAATGTCCAAGAATAAAAACTTCAAAAGTGACAGCTACCGAAATACCGGGTGATTCAAAATAACACCTCTTGTTGGAAACCCCTTCAATAATTTTTTTTACTTCTAAAGTCGCTGATATTCACGCTGACTTCGATCAACTTCGATCTTTGTCTGCCATCCACCAAATTCTTTCTTATGGTAATTGGTTGAATTTCAGGTCTTTCTTTGGCAATTCTTTCATTTCATATTTCTGCTATTTGGGCCTCTTGAAACTGAGGAAGATTAAGCCGCTCAAAAGTTACCCGCTGCTCTGGCAGTGCCACACAGATGTTCCCTTCAAATCCTTCTGTTTTGTTTCTAAACATAACACAAACAACGGGCGCCAACGAAAACCTAACCTTACCTAAGACTGTTTTGCTGGAGCAGTTGCGTTGCGAATTGGAATTAAAACAAAACATGATAAAGTTCAAGTTAAAACCCGCCAAATCACAAGAGATTTCAATTAACATCGCGCGGCCACAACCGCAGAGATGATGGAATGTGGTGGTCTGAAATGAATTATTTGCTCAAATCATATGGGAGAGGCTTTGGCCATTTGCTCAGTGTAGCCAAAACCGCAGCGAGCGTTCAACAAATGAAATGTAGGTGAAACCTGCGCTTTACCAAAAAAAAAGTACACACATACAAATACTTTAGATTTACGTTCCAAAAAGTGTGACAGCATAAACTCAAAAGAGCATTCCTGCCCACAGGGTTGGGGGGGGGGGGGGGGGGGGGGGGGGGCAAGAGCACCAGCAAACAAACACTTGTTGTTTCAAATACAGCAGCGAACAACGGCACAGACAACAAACATCACTGCTCGCTCTCGCTTTCTCTCACACACACACGTCTTCTCCCTCTCTCTATCTCTCTCTCTCTCTGTGTGTCGGTGTGTATTAGTGGTATGGGTTTACTTATGGTGAAAACTTCTTGTTAATCCTGGCGGCAAGGGTGGGAAAAGGAGTTTTCCTTTGATGCGAGTGTCATTAAAAAGGACTGTAAATTGTCACCATAAATCCTTAAGAGGTTAGAAAGAGACCTGCACGTTGTTCGCCTTTCAATGCCGGCCTCCTTTTCTTGGTCGTTTAGTTCCGAAGATTCAATCGAACGATGTGACGCAAAGCTTTTGTGGCGGTGGTATGTTAATTTGTTGCAAGTACTTGGCTCGGATGATGTACGAGTATTCTTCCTCTGCTAAAGGAATTTCTGCGCCGCGCTCTCTGTTACACCTTATCCTTACACACACAGACACACACATATACACGAATTTTTAATTCATTTTTTCGAATGCACACACACTCATACACTCATACATGCCCGATAAACGTCCAATGGGAGGTGTGTCCAAAAGTTACCGACAAATGTAGGATTCTGCGCCTTTGAACCTACTTGACTTTTGATCGCAGAAGGCTTTTAATCGTTATTGGCTGATGTCCTGTAGGTGCTGCTCTTTTCCACAACGCTATCGACAGATACCGACGGTAACTGTGCTAGCAGTTGGAGGTTATAATCGGTCCCCCTCACCACCCCCTACCCAAGGGTACGTACAATCTACCACTTGATGATGGCCTTTTGTTCGTTAGTGGTTGTCGGGCACCGGGTATCCTTTGCCGTGTCCTTGAATTGATTCGTTGTCATTGTCGTAATTGTATAATAAATATGTTAATGAGCTGGCTGGCTGGCTGGCTGGCAGGATTATGTTTTACGTACTTTTTTTTTTCGTTCAAATTTGCGCAGCCCCTTTTGTTCCAGGAGTCGGAAGTGTGGGCTATTGTACGTGTACGTATGAGGATTTGTTCTAGAAATATACTGCTGCTGTCCTTCACTATTTATGTTATTTGTTGATATTTAATAACTTAAAGGAGCCGGCAAATTATGCCTACGCATTAGAATTTGACCGTGATGTTGATGTTGGTTCCTTATTGTCCAAATAGCCAAAGTGCCCTGTCCTTTCAACGCTTGCATAGCCATGAGCACAACTGACGCCCACAACCGTTCCGAGTTTATGCCATTTACTTTGAAGGGCGTCTTATGCTATTTGGAGAAAGGTGTTATGTGCTTATTGATATTTACGGAACTGTACAAAGGAAAAGAGGCTCATAATCATGTTTCTGAATGAATGAAGCTCTGAAGATTTTTTACACAAGTACTTCCTTTTTACATTAGGAAGACAGGTGGTTATAATTGCGGGTTATAATGGAATATGCCAATTATCACAAACAAATTTATATTGAATATTAGTAAAGTTATTTATTTAAATTAAAATTGTAGCGAATGAGCGATGAATCGATTGTGGCGTGGTCTGTGTGGCATGGCGCGCCATCCTGTGGAACCAAATATCGCCTAACTCCGATTACAATTATAAAGGTTTATCATTCCTATGTAGAGTTCAGCTTTAATCGAAATTGCGTTTCCAGCTGCATTTTGAAACAAAAATGGCCACCGATCCAAAATATAAAAATGATCTTCTACAGATTTTTCGAGCCAAATTGTTGTCCATTTCGAGCTGCTCCAAGATTCAAACTGCAACGTGATAATGGAGCGGATGGTCATGAGCCACAGAATCACGTTATTCGTTATATCTCAGCCATGCCGCTACTTCTTCGAAGTGCAAAATTTCCAACAATGTTGTAGGTGGTTTCTACGGATAAGATCAGGCTATCATGGTATACTCCTCGATAGCGAGTGAATATTTAGGTCTATTTCTTGCCCTTGCAGTTTTAATGCTGCCAACTCACGGTGTATTACACTTATTATTATTATTATATTTATTTGGTCTTTTAATTTTTTTTACATCAAGTCGAGAATATGATGTCATGTAAATGGCCGCCGCCAGACTTGCCACTGACATTAGGGGCCAATCGCAAAATTGATAGCATTTGCTGATAGGAGGATTACTTTTGCGCCACCCTTTATTGTTTTTGTAATTGTCCCCATTCAGTGAAGCCCTTAGTCCTGTTGAAGAACTTTCTATAGCATTTCCTGTGATTCACTAGTTACTGCGACCACCAATGCGGCCGTTGTCTGTGGGACATGAGGCTTACAGCGAGTCACTAAGAGGATTTTGTGACCTGTGTAAATTAAGCACTGACGTAGTCATTTAAGTCATATTTGTGACCTGCGCTCAATGTCCCCAAGGTCCCTCAAGGTCTTTGTATCAGTTGCCATTGATCCTGTTGAATGTCTTCCTATTCATTCTTCAGTCTGCCTTACGAACATTAGGGGGAGGGGAACTTGCAATGGCAATTAAAAAGAAATTGATATAACTATGATCTTCAAAGCTGTGTTTATCCAATTTCCAGTTAGCAATCCTCTCGATCCTGACCTATTGAATCAAATGTGAGATTTAAAAATTGTTGATCAACTGTTCTAAAGGATTTTCCCACAAGAGGTGTTATTTTGAATCACCCGGTATTTCGGTAGCTGTCACTTTTGAAGCTTTTATTCTTTGACATTTGACAAGCAGAAACTACGGCATTACTAAAAATGGAACGATACACGCCTCAACAACGCATTGAAATTATTAAAATTCACTACAAAACTGGTGAAAATCTTGCAGTCACAGTTCGCAAAACTAAAGCATTTTTGGGACCTTGTCGGACCGCCATACAGAAATTGGTGGCAAAATTCGAGCTGTTGGGACGAGTTGGTGATGTGAAGAATAAAACCCGTGCACGTCTCTCAAGAACAACTGAGAATATTGCTGCTGTAGACCAAAGTGTTGAAGAAAACCCAGGTTGGGCATTCCAAAAACGTCATTACTCCCTATTTTGAATAACGACTTGGGTCTTAAGGTTTATAAAGTTCAGTTAACACAAGAACTCAAGCCGGCCGATCATCAACAACGTCGTGTCTTGGCTGATTGGGTCCTTGAAATGCAGGAAAATGATCCGGAATTCCATCGAAAAATCATCTTGACTGATGAGCCCATTTCCAACTCGGTGATCCAAAATTGTCGCATCTGGGACTGGAAAAACTCAAGACTTATTGTTGAGAAGCCTCTCCATTCTCAACATGTGACTGTTTGGTCAGGCAGGATCATTGTACCTTACTTTTTCGAAAACGAGGTTGGGTCAACAGATACGGTGAATGGATTGCGCTATCGAGAGATGATTAATGTTTTTTTATGGTCGGAGTTGGATGATATTGATCTGGACAACGTTTACGTTCAACAAGATGGCGCTACGTGGCACACAAGCAACGAAACCATTTGGTCTTTTACGGGAAAAGATTCCGGACGGTGTTATCTCTCGAAGAGGTGATCACAAGTGGCCACCGATGTCTTGTGGTTTAACTCTTCTTCCTTTGAGGCCACATGAAAGATAAGATCGTTCATATTTACCTCTTCTTGACTTTTTTTTTTTTTTTGGATAAATGACTTTTCATGAGAATGTACGCTTATTAGCCCAATTATTTGATTACCTTCTAATTGCGTATATTGACATTCATTTCAATGATATCACATCACAGCAAAATGGACAGCAACATCCGAATTCACCGGCATTGGCCATGTCATACATACATCATAATTCGATTACGCCATCATATTAAATATCTGTTCCAGAAATATTCATTTCGCATCAACGAAAGACAACAGCAAAAAATAAAATGACAATGACATTAACGCTCTCATACGCAACAAGTGTGTGAGTGTGTGTGCGTGTGTCGATATCCGAGAAAACATCCATTCATACGCATATGACATATTCACAATTATAATGTCATAGAAACAAAAAGTACCCAGAAGATATCAACCGATCAGATCCGAGCTGTCATTAATACCTTACATTAACTTTACGCACACACAACAAAGACCAAAAAAAAAAACACACGTTGACCTATTTACGAACCCGTGGACAATGCTCTGTTAATAGTACAACGTACAGACGCTGTCAATGAATTAGGGACACTTGGCCGCATTAGGCAGGGTTGGTGAGACCTTAATCTCAAAATCACACTTCCCGTTCCAAAAGTTTGAAAATCCAGATGTAATTGTTATCAGCCGTCTCGTCGCCGTTACACTTTTTTTGTGAAGGACCAATGTAAAGATTACAATCCATTAAAGATTTAGACCACAGGAGCGAGCAGAAGTCGTTAACCAGATCTTGTCAAATTGGGTGGACAGGATGGGCCGAGATAGCTCAGAAATGAAAAAGTGTTCCATAAATATTGGGATTGTTCTCTCTTCCCAATAAACCATTAAAATGCATATAGAAATTCATTTTTTGTTAATTTCTTTTGAATTCAAAAAAATCTTGTTAACGTTGCTGAGAAAAATAAATCGTACTTCTTCCTAAGTACACAGGAATGATAATACCTTCCCGGGGACGGAAAATATCTTCAAACGAAAATGTTTTATCAACTAAATGTCTCCTTGCTGTCCTTTTTCCTCTTGTCGTACAGTGTCTGTGGGCCAAGTACTCTTGTACGGATATTCTGTGTGTCAAGATGCCGCCAACAATAGACGATGAAAAAAAAAATCTGCCCCTTATTTATGTGTATGCGTGTGTGTGGGGGCGGGCGGAATTTACGTATTTCCGATACTCAGAATTTGTGTAATTTTAGCCAAATGGCACTGCAAAAGGAGTCAGCCACTCAACCACCACCTACCACCCGACAGACAGGACGTATCGCAGGGCAACATTAAATGGAAATGCTGTTGCCTTTGGTCAATGGCAACCCATCTGGACTGAGGAGAAATATCCTTTGTATTCCATTTAATGTATTTAACAAATTATCAGAATAGATTTCCAATTAGTTAAATGTGCTAGAAAACAGATTCGTATAATTTTTTTTTTCAATGGAAAATTTTCACATACGTTCGGTAGAATGGGTCAGGGCAGGTGGGGAGGTTTACGCAGGCCTGGTA